>JAODUP010000213.1:0-252500 GCA_025642065.1 Paralvinella palmiformis | reverse complement strand
AGCAAAGTGAAGAACGAGTCCGGATACGTCGATGGTGACGGTACGTCAGCGGGTCGTCGGGATCAGTCGAATCCCGAGGACAAGTCGGCGAAATCCGACTCGGAGAAGTGTCCCGGATCGGGACAGGACTCGGATCCCGGACAGAAGCCACCATATTCCTACGTGGCGTTGATCGCGATGGCGATCCAGGAATCGTCGGAGAAGAAGCTGACGCTGAGCGGCATCTATCAGTTTATCATGAAGAAGTTCCCGTATTTTGAGAAGAACAAGAAAGGCTGGCAGAACAGCATCCGGCACAACCTGAGCCTGAACGAGTGCTTCGTCAAGGTGCCGCGAGAGGGCGGCGGCGAACGGAAGGGCAACTACTGGACACTCGAGCCGAGCGTCCGCTTCGAGGACATGTTCGAGAAGGGCAACTTCCGGCGTCGCCGCCGCATGAAGCGCCCCTACCGGCCGCCGGTCTCCCTGCCGAAACCTCTCTTCGCCGATTCGTGCGGCCTGGGAGGCATCAACCAGTTCTTTGCCGGCCACAAGAGCTACCAGAACTACCAGAACTACTTCGGGTCGCCGCCGTACGGCACGTGGCCGCTCGGTCATGCCGCCGGAAGTTTGACCGGTATGTCCGGCCACGTGACCAACTCGTCGTCGTCGTTCAACGGATACAGCTCGTGTCAGCGCGGCATGACCTCGTCGCTAGGGTCGTATTACGGCTCCCAGATGCAGCCCGTCGGTATGCCGTTATCCCCCCAGGCGATGTACTCGCATCAGACCGGAAGTGGCGGCTCGCTGTCGGCCGATATCGGCTCGCCGTTCAGCGCCGGCACCGTGTCGGCACCACGTGACCCGCTATCCACTTCCGGTATGACGCCGCCGTTCGCCGCCGGCTTCGCGGCCGCGTGTCGTCAGCAGACTACGTCAGATCCGTCTGCCACGTCATCAACGGTACACCCGTACAGCTACTGGACTGATAAGTGACTGGATACACAGAGGACTATATACGCAGGTCTATGCACACTGGACTCGATACACAGGTCTATATGCCCATGACTTGATACATAGGTCTATACACACAGAACGTCATACACAGGTCTACATCACAGGGTTGTATGCGTAAGGGCTTTATATACAAGGCTAGAAACACAGGACTTGATGTACAGGGCTAAAGATACACAGGGTTTAATATGTCGGACTTAAAGCACGTGGTTAGATATGTAATGGTAATGCGTATGTAACAATATACATCAGGGCAAGTTAGATAGGGAAAGCTTGTATAAATAGAATTATATCAGCAGGGTTTTGATACATATTTCTAGATGCACACAGGTTTTATTCATGCACATGCCGGGATACGCAAGGTAAGATATCCAAAACCTGATGACTAAACACGTACTGCTAGAAAAACTATTAGATACAGAGACACTATTAGGATATCTTAATTATCTGGACATTACAACCCAATTCAAACAAACAAATTAACAACAAAAACACATATAAGCCTATTAAAGTCATACATTACAGTTTCGTTGATATTCGAGTCGCTGTACTGCTTACAATGATGTAACTTATTGTTAATTACAATTAAATACATTTTGTTTTTATTCGTATTCAACAATCATATTTTGATCTAGACAAGCCTATATTGATTATCCAATAATATTTTGTTATAAACTACACATACAGAAATATACTCGGATATATGCTGATGGAGGCTATTTAGGGATTCAAGGTGTTTATATGTTTTTAGTGTTAAGTGAAACGAATCAGTTATTATTCTGTTTAGCTGAAAGCTATAAGGCTTAATTTCATTTTCTAATTATAGAAACTATATAGTTCCACGAAAAACTCACATATCCTATTTTATGTCACGAAAAGAAGTTTATGAAAAATGTTGTGCTAACTATAATATGTTGTTGTAACAGTCCACTTATTCTATGAAAGCTATATTGTTCGTTCAAATATTTTCGCAACACGGTAAGCAACAATAATAGAATAATAAGCTTTAAACAATATTGATCTGTCTTATTATTAAAGCGTAACAATTCGGTGTCATTGAGCATATATGTAACTATCATAGAATATGTGTATGTAATTAAGATGACTCTTGACACAAGACACTTCCGTTTGTTATAAATTGTGTTTTGTTTGGTTTGTAATGTTATTATTATTATTACTGGGATTTGTAATTATTCAATCACTTACCTGATTGTATAAATTGGTGCTTGTTATTGGCCGTAATCTCCTATTGGTGCTGACAATCATTACACGTAGTTATTATTTACGTTATTTGGAGACATCATTTTTTTTTGATAGCAAGTTGTAACGAAATAATAAATCATATGATTATATTTATTTGGTGTTGACATTTTGGCTGAAAGGAAAGTTCGTTATTTTTCCTGACGAATCAGGTTTAGCAATACACAATTAAGCTTTCCATAATCCGAATAAAGTAAAGCTTACATTGTAGAAGTGCTAAATTGAAGTTTAAATATTTACGATATAATATTGAACAAGGAACATTCACCAAACGATGAGTCCTGGATATGACAAGAAACCTCTATACCAAACACTAAATTAAAATTATTGTTTTAATGTCCCTTTATAAATACTTAGAGATTAGCTCTATATGATTGATTTAAACATTATGGTATCTGTTCATATCTGTTCTTCTTAAATAGGAGCATATATATATATATATATATATATATATATATATTCGTTAATTGTGTTAGATACTGTATTTTTCCGTTAGTAACAGACACAGGTTTGAGCCCACGGAGATGGCGGAAAATATCTTCGGTGTATACCATATTTGTTGTTGCTGAGTTCAAAATTCAACTCTGATGATCTAAGAACTTTATGTTTTGTGATAGCTAGGGCCGCCTTATTTGTTGGTACTTTATAATACGCCATTAAATTGCTGGACGGTAGAAGCGTCTCGGGGGGGATTAAACCTCACGGGGAGAAGTCGGGACACGCACGCACGCACGCACGCACACACGCACGCACGCACGCACGCACTAACACACGGAATTTGTTATTAGATTATCCTAGTCAATTCGGTTTATCGTAATTCATACAATAGGATCTAGCTGCTAAACACAAAAACGACCAGTAGCCACTTAGAATATTTCAACCGAGAGGACGTCAGAGTGTTTAACCCGCTGCTAGATCACTAAGCCAACACAAACCCGTTACCCGACAAATAACATTTATGATAGCCATTCTCACGTTTGTTTGTACCGAAAGGTCCCCCCAGAAAGTTGTAATAATTTCGCCGTAATTAAGTGGTATTAAGATTTGTCACAACTTTAGGGGACTTAAAGTGGAATTGGGTTGAATTTAAGTTATTCCGGTTGGTGCAATTTATTTCTCTTTAGCATATACACTACCTTATGATAATTAATTGTTACCACTAGGATTCCCATTTATTGAAAAAATATATATATATATATATATATATATATATATATATATGAATTTGAGTCTATCTTTCTTGTTCAAATCTCCCCATTTTAATCATGGATTAATTCTGACTGTAAAGGAGCGATGACAACATTTAGTATTGTTTTATACCCATTAGCTTGTTCAGCAGGTTCGGACAAGAATAGGATCTGATGCTAATGATGACGATGATGATAATGATGATGATGATGAGAAAGAGTTGGCCTCTAATATAGAACGTCAGGGGGTGTCGTCTAATTATATTAGCTGCCGGGTCGTCCATGTTTCATATCTACGGACATTATTTCCTCCTAGATTGTCGGGAGTCTAGATTTAAAGAAGTCTCAATATCCTTCTATGTAAAAATATCCATTTAAAGTTGGTGAAAAAGAACAATTGTGTTATTAATAATAATAATAATAATAATAATAATAATAATACCACTAATAATAATAATAATAATAATAATAATAATAATAATAATTATTATTATTATTATTATTATTATTGTTATATTGTTAATAATTATCGTGATTAATTTCATCATGATTAAGACACTTGGCGAGAATAATAATAATGCTGAACAAGTTGTTGTCATTTAGTTAAAAAATTATTACGTACATATATCTAGTAATATTATTGTGATGATACAGATCATCGAATTGATGGTTTATATATATATATATATATATATATATATATATATATATATATATATATATATATATATATATATATATATGACAAAAAATGGAGATGAGAATCTGTGTTACACAAGCGTAATATTAATGTCTCTATTTACTGGTGTGTTTGAGACGTTATCGGTGTACGTTTCTGTAATTATTTGAGCATGAGACGCACCTTTGTACGCGAGCGCACATGCCCATGCGTGTAGTTTCATTTATTTATATATGTGTATGTATGTATGTATGTATGAAATATATCTATAATTAACCCCTTAGGAAGGACCATTTGTTAACTGTATCTAGTATGGATAAGATTTTTGATGTATCTACATGTGGACTTAAACAGACAGACAGACAGCTAGACAGACAGACACACACATACAGATAGAGAGACAGGCAGACACGATAACACGCCGACACGTATGCGGTTAGATAATTAATATTTGTGTATATACGTAGCAAAGCAATAGTTTTTATCAAAAGAATTATTGAGACAATTTACGACTGGTTAGGCCGACCGTATATAACCCAAAATTAATATTATTTAGCCGTGTGGATTTGTACTAGACTCAATGATAATATAATTGCAAAGTCTTATGTGTCTCTGTGCGTGCGCGCGCGCGCGCGCAACTTTGGTTATTGCAGAAACAAAACTAAACAAATGGGTACAGGATAAAAAAGAAAGAAAGGAAGAATCATTTTATATGGACAGTTTTTAATATATATATATATATATATATATATATATATATATATATATATATATATTTACACACACAGACACACAGACATACACACACACACACACACACACACAC
This sequence comes from Paralvinella palmiformis, assembly GCA_025642065.1. Classification (NCBI taxonomy): domain Eukaryota; kingdom Metazoa; phylum Annelida; class Polychaeta; order Terebellida; family Alvinellidae; genus Paralvinella; species Paralvinella palmiformis. The sequence goes on along the minus strand of JAODUP010000213.1, from coordinate 247,555 downwards.
ACACACACACACACACACACACACACACACACAATATAGTTAATATGTAAAATCAGGGGATGTGTATATTAGCTGAGAAACAAAACATAGTACTTAGTTACGCAATATATATATATTACCTGAATATAATTATAACTTGATTTTACAGATTATACTATAATACATACATACATATATACATACATATATATATATATATATATATATATATATATATATATATATATATGTGTGTTGTGTAAAATAATAAAAACAACAATAATAGTAATAACAGCGAGATCTTCTAATTGTTGTTGTACAAATAAAGCAGTAGCTTTGTTGTATTTCGATTAGTGAAGACGACAGTAGTAATAGTGACGGTAGGTATATGTAGCTGTGGTAGTGATGGTATAATGTTAGTAGTGGCACTACTTATTTAATTTATACCTTCATTGTTATAGATATTCTTCAGACGAACAATTATTATTCACTAGATGGCTCCACATGTAAATAGTATCTCAGTAGATGGCGCCATGTTCATTGGCCAGTTATCTTAAATAGTTTCACATTTATAGCACGCAAATCTACCGAAATGAAAATATTGTCAACGTGAACATCGAAAAAGAAGGTCAAAGCATTAAAACGCCCAAACGTAGTGCTGTTTAGAATGTAAAAATTTCAAATGAATAATAAACACCATATAACACAAATAACAAGCCCCACCTCTCACTGACACACACACACACACACACATATATATATATATATATATATATATATATATATATGGCTGTACCGCTTTGCATAATAGACCGGAGACGGGAATCTCTAACCAAATTTCAACAAGTACACCTTCCCACACACACAAGCACACACCACACGCGATATTTCATGAAGTATTAAACATTTGCTAAATTTCTACATATTTTGCCAGCTCTAATAGACCTTCGCCGAGACAACAGACGTGTGTTAGAGTGCAGCAGAGAACAAACACCAATAGAAAGAAAGAAGGGGAATAGTCTAAAGGAAACAGGGAAAACGGGGCAAACAGAGGTAGACATGAGTAGACACATCGTTAATAGTAAATCATCAGGTGACAAAAATTAGACTGACATCGGTTGATGAGGTCAAAATAATGTATCTGTATTTTCTTTTCTTTTTGTACACAGGAGCTCACAATTTGCGAGCAGTTCTTTTTATGCGGAATACATTTGTTTGGTATATACTCGTATAAAGGTATTATACAAGTTTTAATAACTTTTAAGGTATTTAAGGTATTAACGTAAGCGCCTTATACAAGTAATTGTTAACAATTGATTTTATTATTTAATTTATAGGATGTTTGTTGCAGTTAAAACTGTTTAGCTATTTATGTGTTCATTCTTATATCTTCAGCATAACTTGTTTCTAACAAGTTTTTGTTTCTAGCTGATACGGTTCACAGATGGAACGTTATGATCTGTGTCTGCGTTATGATCTATGACGTTTCGTTAAATTTCCATTTGGTTGAGTTTTTGCTGAACATGACGCATCATGTTATACATTTTACACTGTATTAGATCTAAAAGAATATAACGAAATGCTATGTGTAAAATATAAACAAAATTTGAACGCTATGAGTTCATGCGCGCGTGCGAGTGTGTGTGTGTGTGCGTTTGTGGGTGAAGGATAGATACACCTGATGTCTAGATAAGTTGGGTTTGACTCGGTGCTACATGGTACAATTGTGGACTAAAATATGAGGTTTCCAGGTTCGGTTGTGTGCGGCTCGATAGGAGATTATTAACAATGATTGTTTATTATAACTTTTAACTTTTACTTTCAGCAATTTTCATGTCCTAGTCATTTCATGGCATAAAATTTATAAAGAACAATTCTACAATTAACTTTGCGTGACTTAGGCAGTTCACTAAGGCATATGTTGTACGGATACATAAGCCATGTTGTAAAGCATTATATGCTTAGAACAGCATTACTGGATTAGGTAAAAAATAATAATAATTAAAACAAGTACAAAACCAATAAGAACAACATACATCTGTTATGTTCTTCAAAAATAAAGATCCATAAATTAAGAAATATTGCCAGAAATGAATTATTATTATTATTATTATTATTATTATTATTATTATTAAAAATAAACTTAGTATAAGCTGTAGTATGGGGAGAGATAAAGATATCGGCTTCTGGTAAATCAAAATACTTCTAATGTCATAAATGAGAAGACATCAGAATCAACTTTTTATGTCAATGTCGTAAGTTAGATAATTAATAATTACTAGTTAATGGCTAAATTACTTGATAGAGTTCATCAATACATAAATACACGTCAATTAGATAGTGTTTTTTTTTAGAGACAGCAATTTTGAATATACAGATCAGTAGATCTAGTAAGTATATATAGATAATATATTATATTTTGCAAAAAACTTACTAAAACCAAACTGACATCTTGTTTTCAGGTTATTACTATCAAGTTCTTGTTGCTGTTGTCGTAGTAATATTCATAATCATAATCATCAGAAATAGGAACAATAACAATAGTATTTAATTAGCAATGATCTATGCGTTTTATAGATGTGTACTGAGCGATAATAAGAGCTTGAAGTGACTTTCTCCTCGCTTTGTGACATAAAGTCCAAACATGGTGGACTACACAATAATCCAACGATTATCTGAAAACATCGTTTCCCCAATCCAATAAGTCACTTTTCCGGACTATCCCATCTTCATCCGGATTTTACTGACAGGGTCGCCCCCCCCACCCCATTGTCAAGCCACAGACAAGCAGCGGCCATTTTGGACTCGGGTTTGCCGTTGCCATGACGACCCCAGCCAACCAGCTCGGTTCCGAAACGCCTAGAGGGGGGTGGATTGGACTATGTGACGCGCGCCAAGTGTGGGGCCTGTAGGACGAACACAATGGTGCGCCGGTCTCTTGTGGTAGAACTGGAAGCCGCAGAGCGTCCTGCCATCAACCCACTCACCCTCTCCCACACGCCACCCAGCGGCCAGCATCCCGAGGAAAATCGATCTTCCGATATAAATCGTCGGCCGCGGCCCAGTTCTGCGAGAAGCGAACCTCTTTACGGCAGAGACTGTCCACCGCGGAGCATCCGGAAATAGTGACGGGGAAGGCTAGGTGACAAGGATTGGGGATAACCATCGGGAATTGACTGTACTAGCTAATACACAATAGGATACACAAGGTCAAACACAGTCAGCAGAAGAGCATGATTTATATATAGTACACGATTTATGTATATATTCAAACGTATACATATATATATATATATATATATATATAAATAGTTCGGAGCAACCGGATCAATAGAAACTCCGCAGCGAATCCAGTACATCGTAGGAATTATTAGTGTATAGGTCGTTGTTTATGTGCGTATCGAGGAAGGACGTGCGCTTATACGTCATGAAGATTGCGTCATTAGTTGACGTCACATTATTTGTCGTCGTCACAATCGTCCTTTACCAGCCGTCATCGGCCGTTGAAGACGTGTCAAATCCTGGGATCAGAACGCCCCAAAATAAGATCCCAATATGGGAGCCGGCACTGACCCCGTGGTGGAATTTGACCTTTGGCGAGGGGGAGACTTTGGTCGTCGACTGTGGCGTGTTTACAGGCGGGGATCCGCTGAATGCCGGCATCAGCTGGCTTGGACCAAATGGTAAACCGCTGAAGGTGATTCATCCCGACAGGTAAGTGTGATTGCTAATTAATGATTAATCTAGTGTTTGTTTTTATGTCTGTATGTAATCATCTGTCGGTCGAAGATTGTCTCCATGTTACCTGTTATGGCTGCGAATGATTTCCCCTTTTATACTTTTATGCGTTTGTGTGTGTGTGTGTTAAAAATATTTTAAATTTGCGGAGTTATTGTTAATATTGTTTATTACTATCTTAGGGAAGCATTTATTATGCTAAAATATCAGTTTTAATATTACCCGACGTTTCGTAACTCATTTATGTCTGTCAGGTAAGATTTCTGGTATAATTTCACAGTACATAACATCGTATAGGGATCGTCCTTCAGATCTTCTCCTTTTTAACATTGTACTAGTCTAAGGTTATAAAACGGCGACTGTTTGATGTTGAATAAACTCAATAACGTTATAACGTTAGATGTGACAGTCCCGCCATCAAACAGTCCATATTCCCTTAGTTATATAGGCCAGTGTATATGGTTCCACGTCGAAGTAAGCCTGTGCCATCATAGTTCTTATAAGCCGGTGGTAACAAGACAGTTCATCATATTACCTCTCTCTCTCTCTACTCTCTCTCTCTCTCTCTCTCTCTCTCTCTCCATTTCCACTCTCTCTCTCTCTCTCTCTCTCTCTCTCTCTATATATATATATATATTATATATATTCCTCTAGATACAACCCCGTAGTTCTCTGTAGCCCAACCTTTATCTACATTAAAATTCCTATACCTCCATAACCAACACATAATTATTTAAGTAGTTCTATACACCTACAGGATCACAACTCTATTATCTTACGGTTCTGTGAGCTTACAATTCTACAGATCCATAACCATTCAGTCCCCGAGTCATAATGGGGTCTAATATAATATGGGCCATATTTCTATCATAGTTTGCATGTCAGTTGCTGACAATATTGATCATCTAGACTGCGGATAGATCTATGACAGGTGAATACAGAAGGCCTGATTGGAGATAATTGGCAATTAATAGTCGTGATATAGTACAGGTAAATAGTTGAGGAGAAGGCATGCAGTTTATAGGAAATAGTTGGAATTTTGTTATTACGCACTTACACGCGCGTACGCTCAGTCACACCTACACACATACACACACACACACAGAGAGAGAGAGAGAGAGAGAGAGAGAGAGCGAGCTAGCTAACAAAATACGTGGCTATACTGTTTTAATATATTATTAATAACATCAGACTGTCGTATGTGTCATACGCCTGATGGATACTAACATAAAATGGTACTAATTTCATTATCAAAATATCACAATATTTTGGCAACGAGATCCTCCACCAAGATATAATTATCCCTCATAATACAGTCAGATTCTTATCTTATAACACCCCCCACCCCGCCAGTGACACAATATCTCTCCTGTCATACAAAAAACTAATCTCCAACGATGACAGTAATAATGATCAACGCAACAAATCTTCCATGTGCCACAATATAGCATCCCACATCTCTCTACCGAGTCTATCATAGTTTCTAGGTGGGTGAATGGAAGGTATGTCGTGTTATGGACGTGTCAAAGCGCTAACGGATTACACTATGACAACAGTTTAATGTGATTATCCGGCATTCTAGCATCCCTGTCAAATGTTTATCTATCCAATACAATAATTCGTCGATTGATATTTGCCGGTCGAAGCTTCTCAGAAAACATCAGAATCAAACGACCCTAACGTGATCTATCTATTTGAAAGGAATAGCTAAAACACATTTTATCCAACTAAGATTCATCGATTAGTTTGTAGCATTTCGTCTGACATCAGTTATATCCAGTTATATCGACCTTATTCAATCATCGAACATAACAGGCAATATTTAGATTTATAAATGTACTCGAAAGTAGTCAATAAAGCTGAAGGTGGAGAGCTGGCAAGGTCAGGGTCGTTCTAATTATCAGTATTGTATAACACTACGCGTTATATGCGTTATGCCATCTGCAATGTGAGAAATACCGCGAAAGTAAGTGACAGTAAATAAATATATATTCATATATAACTACTTATGTTTCGTTACTATATTCCATTCAGTGGATGGGAACGTTCTCCCCCCCCCTCTCCCCATTAATTTCGTCAATAATCAACAGCCCCTCAGAAGGTACATTTAGAAACGTTTTTAACCCAATCATACAAACACGAGGAAACTAACGCCAGTTATTGGTTTACCGAAAATTGAAAGGCGCTGAAAATTGGCCATCAGGGGACATGCTTACTTCAGTTGTCCACAGCTCAATTATAACATCTCTCCGTGGTTATTTCCTCATTGTTACTGTTGCCGACATAAGTTACACCGTAGGTACGGGTCATTATTGTACCTTACACTAATAAGGCATGCAGTGGGTAGAGCGATGGGCTGCAAGTCTCCTAGTCAGGGTTCGAATCATAGAAATATCTGTGTTTTCGAGATGTTTTCATAGAGCTGCCGCTCAGCTAAATGTCCTAGAGCTGTGTCCAACGCCGAGGCTACACAAATCACTCGTCTTACCATTCTATCACAATGAGTTTATTTTCTTTCGAATGCTGCATTTTACCCATAAATATCTTGGGAGCATTAATGCTGCGGAAAGGGATATATATATATATATATATATATATATATATATATATATATATTTGTATATAGCACTCAATAAATCAATGATATTTATTCCGAGATCCCAAAAGTTGAACCTCGCGTTGTCACCTCTACGACTGAGGTACGAATGAAGTTTAGGCCGAACAGCCTAATGCTACGACCGATGAATGGTGAAACCAAATTGGCTTGTGAGCATTGACACGGTGTTACGCCGCTAACCATGGGAAATAGGCCGCTTACGTCTGTTACTGTTTCTAATGCGCTCTCAGGTGTATAATCCAGGACTAATTGATTGCCAACGTCCACTGACTAGATAGTAGATTGGAGAGGCAGCCCAATATAGTGTGTTAGCTCGGCATGTTGGCTCGACGTAACGGGATTTAGTACGCGATTATGTAACGTTCGTGTTATAGGTCAGCCGAAGATGAGCTGGAACTGTCTCTGTGGAGGGATGATACTGCGCCAGTCGACGACGTCAATAGATAACGTGATGCTGAATGTTGTTTATTTCATAGGAGAATATTATTGATTTTCGTTCTTCTGTTACAGCTCTCGGATCTAACTGGGCCTCGCATGTGAAAATCATGGTCTCTCTCTCTCCCCCCCCCTCTCTCTCTCCCTGTTGATACGTGGGCGTGTATTGATGTGTGTTTTATGTTGCACGCCCAAAGACATGTACACAGATTCTCTTCCCACCGACGCCCGCCATCTTGGCAAATGACTGTCTCAGATTAACAGCTGGCGAAACGACAATCAAAGCGGTATTTTTATTTACCAGAAGCATAACAACTGCTCCCAATTCAGCCATAGAGCATTTTACTGTACTTGTGGTCTTACGGTGTCAATCATAACGTACAATGCTTGCCTACATATGACACTCGCCAGTGGCTAGTTTTCCTTCTTTCATTGCAAGATATTTGTCAGTATTGTAAAACGGAGATGGCTTCCTACAAACGGCAATGGTTTCCTGCTAGTTTTCCCAAAGTCTTTTCCAAGTCTGGTCATGATTCCCGGTCATGTGACATATAGCGCCTCGGGCAGTACTAAACACCACAATGAGAGACGCTTCTCGGTAAAGAGTTGTTCTACATGCGGCTAAACCCCATTGGCACCTCCGTACAGATGGCCTGACCACAGCCTCCGGTGTGTATATTCAGTGGTATCCCTTCGGGTTTATAGCTTCTCTTGTTATTGAAGGGATTAGAGCGCTGCGGGTTCGTTGTGGGTAAGGTCAACTTGCTGCCCTCTGGTGGATTGTACTAAGTTGTGAACATATTGTGCGTGAGTCTCTCTCTCTCTCTCTCTCTCTCTCTATATATATATATATATATATATGTGTGTGTGTGTGTGTGTGTGTGTGATTTAAGTCTCTGGCCCAATAAGTCCAACCGTCTGTCAGTAGTAATTCTGTAGATGTCCTGGTGTAAACAATCAGACGTTAACAATCTCTTGACACCAAACAACCTGTCTTATCATCTAAGTTAATTTCGTTGCCATGACAATATGCTAATCGGCGCCTCCGTTTCCGAACACTTACAGAATGGCGGCGTTAAATTTCTGCCGAAGCAGTTAGCTGCCGTCCGCACGCCATAATTAGACGGCGCAATCAGTCGGAATTCGGTTCATTTAGAATCAAAAGGCAAATCGAGTGACTCAGCGGTTGACCAACCAAACGAGCATTCCCTTATCGCTTTGTCTGGGCTCCGAACTCAGAACCATCTCCCATCGGTATTCAGCACGCCATGAGTTGATTAAGTGAACAGATGTTGAGCGATTCTTAGCGGAGCGAGCCGAGATTTTAACTGTGAGTGGATGGGGGTGCGGTGGGGGGTAGGGGTGATGAGTGGCTCATAGTTGAGGGTAGGCGGGTGTGTGTGGTGTGTGTGTGGGGGGGGGGCTATTTAGTGGGCAGGGGATTGGAGGCATCAGACAATGTCCGAATGAACGGGGGACATTGTTATATGCCGAGAATAGAATCGCGTAAAAATTCAGCAGCCTGCCGCCGGTATGTCAATCTGCTGTGGTAATTTATTGTTGAGGTGGTCATGCCATCTGGCTGTGATATGACATGATAGCGATAGTGCGATGACATCATCCCGTGATCGAGTCCTAGACTTCTGGTTCTGCGGCCAAATCTCAGTCATCACGTCGGGTGGCCATGTACGCGTCCTGCAATCCTAGCCTCGCCACCTTGTCATCAGATCCGGTGACCGTGTCAGTGTTATCCCGTGATAAAGTCCAAACAACATCGTGTAACCAAGTCCTTGTCACAAAGTCCTGGCTTCATCTCGTATTAATGCCATTGTTGTCGGGTCATTTCCATAAGTCTGTCGGCAAATCCTACGATTATCTTCCAGGTTCGTCGCATCCTCGTGACACCAAAGGTCATCGGTGGCCTGCCATGCTTCAGTTAACACGAATTAATCTTGATATGATGATCTCATGAATGGAGGCTGATGATAAATCGTTGAGACATTCTGTGTTTAAGAGAAGTGAGACCGATATCCTTTTGTTCTTTTTGTAAAATGACTGAAACTGGAAATCGGAAGCCGATAAAAACCAATAAAACAAACGGTTATTTAGAAGGATTCTCGTTAATATGCAGGATTTGTATTGTGTATCATCATCACACAGCAGTGTCACAGTAATACTGGTATTAATGTACCTGATTGTTGATACTTTTATCTCACACGCACGCACGCACAGATATTAATTATATACTAATTATGAACTATATATCGACATGCTGCGAAAATCATTATCATTATTTCTCTTTCATATACTTATCTGTTATTATTCCTTCATTTCTGGCCGTAGTCAGGTGACCTGATACGAACTTCTCTGGACACTGTCTATACATTCTGATATTAAAGAACTCCCCCTGCCTATAACACCGATCCTGACCTCAATGGATGCCAATCAACCCCCCAACCACAGAGACGTGTCCAGTATTACAAAGTGGTCTTCACCTCGTATCATAACATCCCTCTATGACCGTGCCCGATACGAATATAGGTCGATGTCAAATGACGCGGCCAGTGCGCAAAAGGAAGTATGAATGGACGTCAGATTAATGAATACAAAACCTGCCATTAGAGTTTCGCTGATATACCAGTTAATGCCGTTTGTTATTTATTTCATTTTCTTCATTTTTGGTTTGAAATTCAGCTGCTCTAAAAACTTTACATTATCAGCTTCCCCGTGGAGTATACTGTCTCTAACTTCCCGCGATGTGGACATGATCCGCCATAATCCATAACTGTCCAAAGGTGCCCATTGAAATAATCAGTACTCGAGAGATCATTGGCGGATTCGAACTCACCACCGGCCAGTTTCCAGTCGACGACCTTACCGTTTGGCCATCACAGCTCAGTATACTCGATGGACGCCAACGGCAAGAACGAATTTAACAAAGGCGTAATAAAATTTGACGATTTTATTAACTTCTCGTTCGGGACATTACACGCACCTCCACGCCTCTAGCGGATGTTTGCGTCAACCATCCCGACAGGGGATACAGCTAAATCCCGCGGTAATATTTCATAGTGAACCAAGTACTAATAGTAATCTAACAAATTCCACTTAATGAAGAACTGTATTCGTCTCGTTTTGTAATAAATTGCTCTAGTCTAGACCGTTAATTAAATGCTTGACGCAAAATCGCCATAAACGCTGAAAAGGACAGCTAAAACTGGGACAGGCATAGGCATAGAGACAGGCAGAGAAAATGGCGTAGAGACAGGCAGAAAAACACGGCATAGAGAGAGGGAGAGAAACACGACAGACAGACAGACAGACAGACAGACAGACAGACAGACAGACAGACAGACAGACAGACAGACAGACAGACAGACAGACAGACAGACAGACAGACAGACAGACAGACAGACAGACAGACAGACAGACAGACAGACAGACAGACAGACAGGGGTGAGTGAGTGAGTGAGTGAGTGAGTGAGTGAGTGAGTGAGTGAGTGAGTGAGTGAGTGAGTGAGTGAGTGAGTGAGTGAGTGAGTGAGTGAGTGAGTGAGTGAGTGAGTGAGTGAGTGAGTGAGTGAGTGAGTGAGTGAGTGAGTGAGTGAGTGAGTGAGTGAGTGAGTAATTTATTAACAAAGACTAAAATACATGAAAATTTTCGATATGTGTTATTAAGAACAGTGTAAAAGATGGTTTTAGTTAGTAAAATTAGATAAAACTTTGGTGTCAAGGGATGATGTTTGTTATTGATGTCACAATAACATGTTAATAAGAAGATGTTATCCATTTAAGCTCATCGGTGGGAAGGGGAATTGGGATTAAATTTAATTATTCATTTTTATTGTATCAACACTGATCAATACACTTTGAGCGAAATGGAAACTTTATATAAATATTGATTTGAGTTATTCCCGATAAACCAGAAGTCGGATATTAAGTAAGTAGCTTTATTTCGTCACTCATGGCAGGTAGAAGTCTATCTTTATAATATTATCTAACAATCATTTGACATCGTTAGTGGCTCTTTAGTAACAAAACAAAACCCAAAACACCACTCAATCAGTTATTCACATAATCACCACCACACACATGTAGCCAGAAAACCCGGAAATGATTCAATATGATGTTTCCATTTATATTACCGAATATTTAGCCATCGTTACACTCATAACATATCAATTTTAACCGTTATTCTGATGTCTGTTTGATTGTTAGTGCCGTCAGAACATATCAATGGCCTCAATCACAAAATGGACGATGCTATTTCTATTGTATTGTGTTGGCTAGCTGCCAAAGATTTACTGTTTTGTTTAGTTAGTTATGTAGTCGTTATGCTTATGAAGCATAGGCCTTCGGGAAGGTGTTTGTTAGCTGAATTTATTTATTCATGTTATTAGTGCTAAAAATATATATTGATGATGTCGCAAAAAGGATATCGTAGATTTCGTTACGTAAATATCAAAGAACCAGTTCTATAATACTGCAAAACATATATACTAATATCTAGCTAGACACGATTACAGAACATAAATAAATATTTTGCTGTACTTGGGTGCAAATATAGACTGAAATACACAGATGTAGACATAGATAAAGACCCATGGACACGGAACCCAACACAAACAGGATCCAGATATAGAAACATATAAATTTAGATATTCTGCCGTTTTACAACTTCGATAGTAGGCAGATACTGTGAGAGAGACATGGACAGACGAATAGATATACAATCAGACAGAGATACAAACATACATACATATACCTGATTACATCTGTACAAGCGCACAAAAATTACAGACACACATACGATTAGATAAGCACACAGATGGATAGCTAAAGAGACAGGGATACATACAACAAAAGGCACCTATTCGTTTTTGACAATAGTATAGACTCATCATCGGTACTAGAACATTGATATGATACTGTTAGGCTTAAAAACAAATGAATACAGTTTTCTGGCAAATATTGAATAAAGCCAATCATAACTGACGATTGACACCCAGAAATCTAATCACAATAAGTGATATCATCAAAACAATTAGCTAATTATCGTATTATTGTTCGATTTCCTGTAAACGGTAAGATGATTTTTCTAGACAAATAGCGCCATATAATTCGGTCCGTAAAGTTTTTCGTTGCCTTTCTGGAAGGTAAATAGAGCATCATTAACCTCTGTCTGGGGCTGGGGTCTTCTAACGTTTTATTATATTAGTTTACAGTACGAATACAGGATTAGCGATCTAAGGACTTCGTTCTTTGATTACGTCGAAGGACCTCTCTTTTCGGCAACAGCAAAATCGACAAATCCTCTTTAGCCTACAACGACAGTCGCGTACTCTGTTTCTACGAGTCAGACACTCATCCGTGGCCGAGTCAATCCCCGAGTACTGGAGTATTCTAGTCGTTATCGTTTCGTATTCTAGTCGAGCAGACCACTCTTATCACGATGCCATCATTCCAAGCTACTTTAAGTGTCTGCTGTAGAGGACATCGTCTGAAGTTCGCCACGGTGACTGTCCTACTTGCCAACACCCTAACAACAAAGACATACCCCTAAAGACAGGACACTCAATGATTGAATTACAAAATGTCGCCCAGGTGACGGCGTATTGGGAGTTAGTTTACCAAATCTGCTTATAAGCAAAGCGGTTTTTGTGTTCTTCCATCTACCACGATGTTAGGAATGTTTATGTATTGTCCTTATTCTATTTGGTCTTGTGATGTTATCTTTTCGCGGATTGTTAGTAATATTCCGTTTCCCTTCCAAAATTCCGGGTGAATGCCTTACTAAATATAGCCATGTTAAACAAATGACCTCTATTCGCCAATAAATGAAGGAAAAATAACAAATCTTGTAAAATAGATATGGCCTATATATATATATATATATATATATAGCCGAATCAACTAATCTCATAAGAAACTAAACATTTAACAATGGATAAATTCGCGGTTCGTAACTTAAAGCCACTGAACCTAACCATTCCAAGAATTAGAACGACTTGTGGTGCTCCGATTAACGTAACGTTAAGTTATCGGATTACATATAGAAGTTATCGGGTTATTTAGTATTCGGCAAATGTTCGTTCGTCTCCCGAACTACCGACTATCTTTAAAACCGTCGCTCGGCAGATTGTCTCCCTCCCAGACTTGGTGTTGACGAGAGAGACTTTCTTCTCCGTCTTGGAATAAACAAGTCAAACTACCGGCTCAACTCTGTACCGGAGGACATGGCTGGCTGCTGAGACCAAGCTGGGCCTCAATTATTCCCGAGTGGTCTTTATTTGATGGATTCTTCTGGAAGGAGCGGACGTTTGTAAAACCAGATAACGCTAAGCAGACGAAGGAAAGCCGGAACAGTGGAAATGGACGTACACTCGAGATAAGAGTAGCCAATCCAGTATCCCACACAGACGACAGTCTTCTGAATTGGTTTGTCTCGTCTTATATGGTCTGAATGAGGTACTCCCGATCTGGCAGTATCACCAACTTGCTATATCTAGCAGGAAATTGTACAAGAATATTTTTGTTGTTCATTGAGATTACAAATTCTGATTCTGTCGGCCATTGATCACGTGAAAGATCAATACAAAGTTGGTGGATTCACACCGGGAATCTGTCGTGTATCATTCGAACGTTTTGGTCAATGAACCATGTTGTGTTCGTAGTAGCGAGTATTTCGAGAATGTAAGAATTTTCGTTTTGATAAACGGGTTATTAGATTTGACCTCTGTTTTAACCGAAATCTGAAAGTCGACCATTGAATGTTATACTCAGATCAGTCCATTTTATAAATGCACAAACAATAATAGGCAGCAATCTCCTTTACATTTATCTCTGCCTCCTACTGTATTTCATGCATTTAATTTGCTGTCAATCACTTACAATCTAATCTTCTGATTGGTCAGTAGTTTAGAATACGGATTAGCTTGTCCTTAACGAACTCCGGAATAATGTTAACTTGCCGTGATCGAAGCATGATTAGTCCATTAACTGGTGTGAATTCAGATGTAAATCGATTTACATGATAAATATATTTCTGTTTATTGATCTGCCTGTTGCCAATTGGAAACATCCTTTTTTAACTGCACTTCTGTATGGCAATGTTTACGTTCTATAACCAGAGATGGGAATAGACACAGTAAGGACTGCCAAGAGATATAGAAGAAAAAACAACGCCTCTTTATACACCGACGGCCATAAAACAATATTTCGTGTAAGACGGCAACAAACCAAGTACACTAATCTACAAAGGTCAAGTCCTAGGCTGCCTACAAATGGATGGATATTGTGTAAGATTATGCGTATTTTTGGCCTGAGACAGTCTCCGATATTAAGCCAACAGTAACAACGAGTGTCTGTGTTAGTTATATTAGTTGCCGGATCCTATATATCAAGACGACGATAAGTTTAAGCTGCGTTCAGTTGTAAGTTCTGATTAAAACCAAACACCATTATCTCAGGTCTGACATCGACATAAATGGTCCTGGCTATCTAATGATAATCCTTACACGCGTTAGACGACTGCGAGTTGTGTACAAAATTAAGGCCGAAGAAAATGGAATGTTGGAAAGGAACAACGTCCAGTATTAACCGTTCACATCGCTTCATTAAAACTGGGGGGTGGCGTTAGGGCGGTGGGGTTCTTCATCAGACTATGCCATAATAAAGTGTATTGCACTGAGGTTTTACATCAAACAGTCACGTGACCTGTATATTGTCAAACAAACAATAGCAAATGACGCATCCAAGTGACGTCATAGATGACATATTAGTCAGTGATGCCATACATGTTACAGTTTTGCGGACTGAATCAACTGTAGCAATAATATCACATGCTGTGGCCCCCCGTCTCACCGTACACCTCTTATCTATACCATAGTGATAATAGCACCTGCCGTGTTTGTATAAAATCGCTGGTGTTGACTGTCTTGGTAGATCACCTCGTTCAATATATTGCTGCTCGTATTAACAGAACTCCGGCATCAATAGGTCTCTCATCATATCGCATTTCATCGGATGAACACCGAGAACGAGGGCCCAAGTCACGTGACATACTAATCACGTGACATACTACTCCTGTGACGTACTACTCATGTGACGCAGTGCTCGGAAATTTCTATTTCGCCGACAACCAACTTGGCTATCCATCTCTGTGACGTGGCTTGAACAGCAAACTCATCAATAATAAACCATCGAAGCCTATACAACAACAAACCGGACAGATCATTATCTATTATATGGTATACGAAAGAGCTACATCGACCCCATTTATTTCCTTGATACGTGTTGTTGCCCAGTTTCTTCACGCAGACTTATGAGTTGACTTAACGTGGCTATTAGTTGTACATATATCAGTCTGGTGTCTGATCCAACACCTGACTTTTATGTTTCGAACAAATCTTTCTGTATCCCTCCTCATATATAAAGAAAGGGTACTATCGTAATCGTACCCGCATATCATATCATATATATATATATATATATATATATATAAGTAGGGAATAATTTATGAGGTAACCGACACTGTTATTGGAGTATTGGTGTCTAGTCGATTATTTACGCGCCAATAATTTTGTGACGTACTCGCCCCATGCCTGGCAAGATCTGTCATCTTACATAATACGTGTTTTACGATGAGTCAGTTTATCGGTGTCAGAGGCAAAGGTACTGTTTGCGGTGAGTCATTTTCCAAGTTTCTAGTATGGCATGTTTTATCACAGCATGGCTATCGCAATTTATTCGTAAAATGCCATTTACTCCATTACTGTGATTCTTGACTGATGTATTGCACTGGCATGATGTGTTTGTAAAACAGGGATCAAGTTAACAAAATTGTAGACGTTTATTCTCCGAGTCGCCCCGATATAATGAGTGACTGAGAGCATATCCCCTCTGTCATGATAGTTGAACAGTGCGCACAGATGGAGCCGAAAAACGACGAGAGCAGGTCACTGCCGGGGTGTTTTACATCCTTATAGGTTCTTCGACATCACACCGGTTTAAGTTGGTCTACGAGAGGAGGAGGCATATGCCTCCCGATGTCATTAGCCGTGAAATTAATCTCTAAAGCGGCGCTGGGACGCCTTTTATCATGCTCGAATTGGACGCAAATCCGTTACGCTCGACCTGACGTTCGAATATTTTTACCGTCATGCGTCCAAAGCAACGTGCCAGAGGACTCCGTGTTGCTATCTTTATCCGAATAGGCAATATATTCTCAGTGGAGGAATACTTGTAAGACTACAGTCGTGTTATTTTTAGAATATCTCATTCAACTGAGTAGAAAAGCTTTTCATCCAACTGCGGGAAGTGCCATAACATTGATACAAAGAACATACAAAGTCATCGTTTGCCAAATATAACTGTCAGAACGTCTTTTTACATTGTGAATCTGAAAACATTATATACATATATATATATATATATATATATATATATATACGTGTTGTGTGTGTGTGTGTGTGTGTGTATGTGTGTGTGTGTGTGTGTGTGTGTGTGTGTGTGTACAGAAAATAATATGCTACCTGCTAATTTATAGGATCTGATTTTACAAAAAAATATACTTAAAATAAAACAATAATAATATATCTGGCACTATTGACAATTTTAAAGTGAAATTGTGGATACCTAATACGATCAATGTAACAGGTGTGAAACTAAAGACACGTTTAATCAATGAGTATCGATAGAAGAAATATGTGTGTAAACAATTAATATAACTTAATAAGTATGTTATATGATAAGTCATGGTTACCTATGATTAATGTAACATTTATCTGGATTAATGTGTTAGTTATCTCTATTCATAAAATAATACCATAAATGGTGTGTGTGCGTGCGTGTGTGTCTCTCTCTCTATCTCTGTCTCACTGTGTGTGTGTGTGTGTGTGCTTGTTATTTACTTATTCAATTAAGGCAAATATGTTCAAACTAAACATTGTCCATTGGATCTTCTTAAATTTAACACTGATCAACACAACAAAGTGATGTCATATGACTAGAATAGATATATGCCGATATATATATATATATATATATATATATATATATGAGGAGATACATGAAGATTCTGCTATATAACATATTCCTTGATGCATAAAATAGATCAATGAATATATTCAATTCAATATTTCAGTAATACTAGGCCCTTGTTTTAATATCTCAACGTTGATATAAGAAACATAATAGTTCTTCAGTTTCCAGATGTAACCATGTATAAACGATGACCAAACAGGGATCCATTATATATGTTGCCTGTTTCGTCTGAGATTTAGATATATGAATGCTATGTTTACTCTCGTACGGCGATATATCTTTATAAACTGGTTTCATCAAACAACCATGTTTACGTAATTACTACCGTCAGTGGGACATCGTTTGCACACACACACACAGACACACACACACACGCGCGCGCGCACAGACACACATATCACAGCCCGTACATTCGCCAAATCACAAAGCTCCCCCTATACATACTCGTGGCTGTGTTAATAACATCTCAGCTTCGTATGCGAATTCGGTGCCACGGGGTATTTGGTTGCCATGGATACGGCGTCTCGCCACCCGAATATTTGTAGTGATCCGGGCGAGCCACAAGCGTAAGTAATCCGCGACAAGACCAAATTACAGGTTTGACGTCCCCGGGTTTTCCCGACTTTGTACGATATAGTATTATATTAGCAACTATACAGACTTTTGTTGTGTCAGTTTCTCAGCTTCCGATTATCACGATGTAGTAATCCAAAGATATCGCTTATCTCTTACCTCATCAGGGAGTCTGCAACAAATTGTCGTAGACCCGCAGTAGATCTCCTGTGTAGCATACTGTATCACCGGATGGAGCAGGGTAACAGAAGACGAAAGGTTCTCGGTTCGCAACCATCAACCTGTCGACTCCCTCACGTGTTAACAAGTTGACTCAGAAACAATTGGCTCCTGGTTGAACGGAGATTAGTCATTCACTTTTATCATTATCACAATTCCATTGAGAGGTTCATGTGGGTACATGTGCATTTATTTATCACGACTTGGTTTTGCTTACGTGCACATCTGTTCACTAAATTAAATTTTAACAAGAGCGTGTTTTTCTTCTATAAACACACGCCATCAGTTATCATACACAGTCCGTGTCAGAGTTGAGTTAGGTAATTCCTGCATTATTTAAACTCTTTCAAATCCCATCATCACTGACAGATCTGATAGAGCTTAAATATTAAATAAGTTTCTTTCACTCATCGAACTGACAGATAGCCGGGTAAGTTTCAATGTGAACTAGACCAAGATAGAATTTAATCTTGTAGAGATAGATTTGTTAGCCTTGGTAGCTAAGGTAGTTGTCATATGACATAGTATTGATCGACAACTAGGTCTAGACTCATTGAGCTTCTGACTGGAGAATGTTGTGTTTCCGACAACAACAACAACAACAACAACAATTATAAAAACGACACCAACAACGATGACAACAGCAATATCGCTGAGGACCTTTGCATTATGTCGACGAATGAGTTCCAATCAACTGGAAGATTTCATCAACATTTGATGATGATATTTATTACACCGAATAACAGTTGCGCATCGCTGCACTCTGATTACGTCACAGCGATGACGTCGTTCTCTGTTCATCGAACCGAGAAGTTATCGTGATCAAGATCTATGCACCGACAGAGCCCAGCAGTCATTGTTTATATTAGAGTTACGGGACAGGATGTAATGGTATATCTAGCAGCGAACAACACACATCTCATTTAGCTAGCTTCTACAGTAAGCTTCTAGTTGCTGTTTTATTGTTGTACGAAGCTGATATTTCGATGAAGCAGCAAGTCTTTTTACGGTTATCATGAAGCCAATTGATGAAGATGAATGGATTAAGTACATCTTTAACTCGTATTGATATCTAGCACGCGGGACTGGTGAGGCATTACACATGTCTCAGCAAGAAAAGTCGCCACTCTGGATTCAGTCCCCCGAAGAAACGTCCAGAGTTTGAATTCACGGTTCGAGATTCTCTGTGCCTGTGCCTTATTATACACAGCTAAAACACACACACACACACACACACACACACACACACACACACACACACACATATATATATGTGTGTGTCTGTGTGTGTGTGTACATTCCTATATACTTCAATCTTGATATAGTTAAATTATAGTTGGGCCAAAGCCCCATTTTATCCCGTTTCCAACGAAAACATATTTAAGGAAAACAAACTTACTGGGAATAGCTAATTGTCCCATACTATTGACTGAAATTTTTATTTTTATGTCGAATTACCTAACTACAGAAATGGAATTGAAAATTTCGTTAGTTTCACAGATAACTGGACCGACGAAGCCATGATTACGACGGCTTTCCCTGTCCCTGAAGCAAATATTGGTCTGAGTTGTGAGAAAATACTGATTAGCTTATATCAACATGAATTTGTCAGATTGAGAGATAATCCAAGCAATAAATGTAACTGAATTTTGTGTTACAAGTTATTCTTTATATGTCGAATTATTACAATAACTGCATTAATATTCCTTTCGGTATGTCGTATTTACTTATTATTCTCTAACAGAGCTAAGTTAAAAAATTATTTATCTATTTCAACATAATTAGTTTCTTATCTCAGAAGTGCAACACCTACACGTGTGACGTTGACAACTGGAGCCACATAATAAATTAAAATGAAAATAGATTATGTCTGGACTCTGGAGCTGAAAACTTATTATGGTTTACTGGGTGAACAATATTATGGCAATAGGCTTACTTTTTAAAAATAATTTCCCAAAGTAATTCGGATGTAAGTGTGGCACAGGACAGCTAGCACCAGATGGTAGCATATCATTATGTCATAGCACTCGCCAAAAACACCTCAAAGTAAGATTCTCTGGCTACAAACAGTGAGAGGTCACAGTGACCAAAATAAATCTTTGTTAACGAACACATCATGAAGCTTGGGGAATATTAGCATCTCTCCGTACTGAATCACGTTAGACAAAATACGCAATACACTTCATCATGATTGGCTAAAGTTATTTAACCTTCTATTGCCCGTGTACATTTTTTTGTTTGTTATATCATGGCTCTTCGTGATCAGCATACGTGAGGAAGATGTGTATAATAATCAGATAATAATAATAATAATATTTAATTTAGCGCCTTATTCAAGTTCAATTGTTCTACGGCCCTTTACATTGAAAATAGAACCAAAGTATCTCCTGGCTCATATAGCACAAATATATTTTATACATAAATTCATCGGTTTTTAGATATGATAAACAGGTTAATTTAAATATTAAAGAGGGTTTTAATAACCTTTAAAACTATTTCTTTGCTTGATGCAAATTTAATATGATTAGGCAACTTATTCTACAGCCTTCGAGTTAATGGTCGGAAAGATTTCTCTCCGTACATTACTGTTACGTCAAAAGTAACGTCAAAAGTGATCGGGACTCAGATCGCAGCAGTCTCACTGGTATATACTTTTGGATGAGATCGCTTAGATAGAGTGATGCTGTTCTGTTCCACTCAGTACTTTGAATGTGTGAGACAGGAACTCGTGTGGTGGTCTGAAACATACAGGAAGCCAATGTGGCTGAAATAAAACTTGTGTTATAAGGTTCCTTGTTGCGAGTTCATGTCACCAGACGTGCGGCACAGTTCTGCACTCGCTGTAGGCGGTTTGTCATGGAGGGGGGGGGGCTAATAGTCTCTCTCTCACACACACGCACACACACGCACATACAGACACACGCACGGACACATGCACACACATTAGGACCAGGAGGGATGAAGACAGCAATAGCTATCTTGGTCCATTCAATTTGCATTGTATTTAAAACGTTTCCATATTATAATTTCTTGAACCATTTGTTATGTGAACTGAGCAAAATATATTCCATTATATTCTATTGGTAGAGACATCGCTACATTATGGGTGAATCAATATATAATTTCGATTTTTGTTGTTGTATAATACAAATATATAGAGTACACCTAGCTATTAAATGATGTTAGTTTATGTCTATCAGAGATAATATCTCGTCGTTTTAAGTTTCTAACATGACAATAATTAGTCATGTGTTGATAATCGTTACTAAGGTAACGATGGTTCAGCTATTGTTTACCTTTTGTCGACTTTATTGTCGTGATCGTTGCCGTTAATGTTAACACATTAGTCGAATCTGTGGCTCGAAAAACTGGATCTATTCCACGGGAAGAGAACGAAGGCTACATCAGTATCCAGTTCCGAGCCTGATCCCGATAACTGGCCGGTTCTACGTCGAAAGGGAGCTAAACGTCATCAGAACAAATCCCAGGAGGATAGTTCTCCCTCTCAGTTGATGACCTTTTCTAGCATTAGTTAACCTCTTCTGGCTCGCTGAAGTACGATCTTCTGTTGGTGGCCGAAGCCTGCCATTATCAGCAACTCGCCCAGAACATAAATAACTGACAGCTGGTGTTCTGGGCTATTTAAGGAACGAAATTCGGCGATTTTCGAACCCCATTCATTCGTCAAAGATTTCGACAACCGTTCATTTAGTTCTGTGGATACAATATTTCGAACATCCCATTATTCTCCTTCGTTTATTGGACAGGATACTGGATGTAGTTTTCCAATCTGATTAGCCTAATCTGCATTAATGACAACAACAGACGCTAATGCATTTTTGTAATTAAGGCGAGTCAGTTAGAGGCTGGGGCGGTTTGGGTGGGGGGGTGGAGGAATGGGGGGACGTAAAATTTGCAAATGAAGGATTTCATTTCGTAGAGATACAGACAAGTGATAACGGCCACGAAAAAGATACAATATGTTACCATGGAGATATCGTGTCGGACGAATTAGTCTCTTTGCAGCAGTCTCATTCAGAATAAAATATGACTATGATACGAAATAATATTATGCAATAATTAAATTCATCTCCAGGTTTTTCAACAATCTTTGGGTACAGTGGTGTCTTACATCTACACGTAATAAATATAATTTGATAACTTATTTGTTCTTGTGTTTCTTTAGTCAGTAAATACTCATTAAGGTAAAAACATCCATAATTATTTAATACATTTTATTGTTGCCTTATGCCATTAGCAATATTCCTACAGTGGCAACCATCCATTCCGAAGACCAACACTCTGACGCCATTTTCATGTATCACTAAATTAAACCATCAACGGGTTGATTACGTTAAAAAGCCACGTCGTGTGACTGTTTTGTCTGAATAAGGACCATACCAACACATATCAAATAACCGATAACTTCCTAAAAAAATCTACCAATCTGCTTCAGGCGGTCGGCTTCATAGTAGCAATAAGCGATGGATTTTGTTTGTTTTGTGTCCTGTTAGGTGTTGGCCATTCCCTAGTGTACTGATCTGGTGGCTTTTAATGTGTACTATTTGTGTATTTTTACACCGCTTTCCTTCATTTAACAGAGTAGAGCTTAGTCGTCGAGATAAGAATAGAGCGGATGATACAGAGGCCGCAGCCTACTCGGTGCTCACATTCACCCTGTCGAATCTGACGTCATCAGATTCGGGCATCTACACATGCGCGGTTGAGAGAAAAGCAAACAACCGAAATGTCACGAAAACGGCGAACATCTCGCTGACAGTACTCGGGTCAGGTGAGTCGTGTGAATTTCAAAACGAATCTCTTCATTATTATATTAATTATGGATATAATCACCACCCAATAATGAATATCTGAAACATGAAATCGGCTTTCATAAATAATAAACATATCTCCCCATCTCTCTTATTCTCTCTTTGCGTGTGCATTATCAGGGAGACGATGCGGTTTTGAAAGTGGCGACCTCTGTGGGTGGACAATCGACACCACCAGCGACGTCCAGTGGCACGTGCACAGCGGAAGGGACAATGACGTCATCAACAGGACGAAGGGAACTCACTTCGACCACACTTACGGCGCTTCTAAGGACATCGGTAGGTGGCGCCGCTGATGCGATAATCTAGTCGGGCAGTAATCTCATTTCAAGTCGGTGCAGCCGGCGGTAAGAGACATACAAATCTAAGGACTTCCGTTGCCTTATATTACAGGTCGATTTCTCGATGTCGACGTCCAACACGATGACGCAACTCATAAGAACGCCACGGCGAGTCTGATATCTCCTCTCTATAGCGGTCATTCACAGTACCAATGTCTACAGTTTTGGTACATATTCGAAGGCCGAGATCAGAGTAAGATGTTCATTTCTGTTCTCTTCAATAATTCATAGCTCATTCTAATGATCGGCTTATATTGTGAACGTTACGTAACCCGGTCAAGATTCAGAGCTGCCAGTGATCCGGAGATCAACACGATCACAATCATTAGTTAGCATGCTGATCTATCATTAATTGGCATAATTTCAGCTCATCTGAAGGTTTCGCTGCTTCCCGTTAACGATTCGGCGGACACAGCGACCGAATTGTGGAAAATAGACAGTAACCAAAACAATGGATGGAGACTGGGCAGCATCAACATACCACCACAACAAGCTGCATACCATGTAGGTATTGGTCTGGTGTTTATGTCCTGTCTTCCCTCTGGTATGGGTCGGGTAGGTATCTGTCTGGTGTTTATGTCCTGTCTTCCCTATGGTATGGATTGGGTAGGTATCGGTCTGGTGTTTATGTCCTGTCTTCCCTCTGGTATGGGTCGGGTAGGTATCGGTCTGGTGTTTGTGTCATGTCTTCCCTCTGGTATGGATCGGGTAGGTATTGGTCTGGTGTTTATGTCCTGTCTACCCTCTGGCATGGGTCGGTAGGTAAAGGTGGGTGGCTGCTGGAGTTCGTAGGTAGGTGGGTTCAAGTGGATAAGTAGTTGGGGTAAGTACGTTGATTGGTCGATGGCTGTCGATGTGTGTGTGTGTGTGTGTAATGTAACTATATCAGAACATTAATGCAAGATGTTTGTATCGAAGTGTTTGTAAATGTAGCATGGATACAAGAGGACAAAGTATCTGGTTATATTCAGCAAACGACAAACACAGCAACAACAATTATACCCGAGGCCATTAGACCTGATAATCGTTGTCATGGAAACTAAATAATCTGATTAATTAACACGTTGGTGTAAAGCGACGTCAACACCTGATTAGTTTGTGGACGGTATTTGTCATGGTAATATATATTTAAAACTCGTTCACACATACATACACACGCGCGCACACACACGCACACACTATTATTGTTATTATTATTTATCTGTTGCAGCTTATTATTGATGCAGCAGTTTGTTTTGATCGCTGTAGTTTGGCGGCGTCGGCAATTGATGACGTTATGATAACAAACGGCAAATGTAACAACGACAGTGATTGGCCAGACAGTAAGTACCCCGTTGAATTAACTAAAATGATATAAAAGCTACCCTTATTACGTACGAGCTTTTTAATGTTTTGATATTTTAACTCACTACTTCCTTGTCCATATTTTCAGATTCCCTTCGTTTACGCCTTGTTGGGGGTAGTACACCAAAAGAAGGCCAAGTTGAAGTACTACATGACGGTCAGTGGGGAACTATCTGCTCTGATCAGTTTGGACAAAAGGAAGCTAAAGTGATCTGCAAGTCACTGGGATATGGGTAAATAAACTTGGCTCAGAAGTTTTGCAAGTATATTCTGGTTTATGACAAACACATTGGTGACTTACACACACACACACACACATGTGTGGGAAATTTTGCTTTAATTTTATTCCTTTGATCTATTTGATCACATATTATAAATACCATAATAATAAAATGCACTGAAATATGATCCTTACACAGGAATGTACAAGAAATTATATTCATTACGGTTCATAAGATTATTTCTTTTGCATTAGTTCTCTCTCTCTCTCTCTCTCTCTCTCTCTCTCTCTCTGTCTTGTGTGTCTACCTATCCATCAATTTATCTATCCATTTATCCGTCCGGATATATATATATATATATATATATATATATATATATATATATTATATGAAAAAACAGGACCGAGTATGCTCAAAGACGAAGGAATGCCCATTTTTCGGCCAACAACTCCGAGTTACGGAGTATTATATGGTTAGAGAAGTTGGCTTGCACAGGTAAAGAGACAGACTTAGCTCAGTGTGTAGCTAAAGGAGAGAGTTGGGCTCAGACAGACTGCACTCATCAGGAAGATGCTGGCGTGATCTGTTCAGGTAAATACCACATAAGTCAAATGCATTCACGTATCTTTCCAACAGAGTCGTAACATGTGATGGTCTTCATGCCGATTGATTGCTCAGAAGTAACCAGGTTTTATATTGTTTTAATTTTTTTTTTGGGGGGGGGGGTGATATTCCAGAAGGTGTCATTTTAATATCACAAACTTTCTGTTAAAAAAGTACGCCGTCTTTCTTGCCACTGTTCGAATGGAAGGGGGCGTTATGTATCTGAGAAAAAATAGATCTGTCACACTATCACACAAACACGTACACATGCTCGTATGCACAATTTTGACAGTTATCAATGGATTAATTGGCTTCTATATAGTAATAATCCTTTACAGGAATTCACTTTTATTAGAAAATAATCACGATAACATCATATAAATATCGGTAATTGGTTAAATCCAAATTTCTTCCTTACAGATGTACCTCTAGTCAGCCCAACAAAATCAAATAACATCATAACAACGAATAAATTAACCACAACGAAGGTACCCTCGACCGCGAGTTTGTCACAGAAGGGAAGTACTACTTCTACGGCGGCACAGAGTACAAAATCCAGCCCCGTCACGTCCAATACTACAGTAGTACCTCCGAGTAAAGTTAGTACTACAATTACCACTACCACCAAGACCCCCATCGCCACCACTACTACTAGTACTACTTCTATACATACCACAACAGCGACCACTAGCAGCACACAAAGAACTACTACGAGTACCAGTAGCAGTACCGCTGGTGCAAGTAGTACGCAGCCAGTGGTACACTCTATCCCCAGCAGTACCTCGTCATCTACACCGACTACTAGTGGTCTTCATTACGTCACACCAACTAAACCATCAAACGGTAAAACCAGGATCTCCACCGTAAAGACAACAAAGACAATCTCCACTAAACAACCAGGAAACCAAGTCAGGACAAATCCAGGTATGTCAGTTTATAGTATTATAAATATATATATATATAATAACTAGAACTATAACAAGTTCTTAGAGAAGATGTGACAGAACAATAGGACACGTCGTTAATAAAGTGTGTGCTATCACTTCTTACACCAGTAATGTTTATTGCCAATATATATATATATATATATATATATATGTGTGTGTGTGTGTGTGTGTGTGTGTGTGTGTGTGTGTGTGTGTGTGTGTGTGTGTGTGTAGGCTAGTCCTACAATCGGTTGTATATTAGGAACTGAACTACGTTTAAGTCAGTTAGTAGTGACGACAACTTGTGTCCATTCTAAGCTGTAATTAGACTTCAACACTGTTGAGATCCAGTTCAAACAGGTGCCAGTCAACTAAACGGCTGATTAACATAATCTATACATGTATATTAATTATCCATTTACTGGATTGGCGATGAAGACCACAAACACACGTCTAACTAGGGGTAGGTTGTGGCGACGTTTGAAATCTTGGGTAATGAGTATACCACAACAAAACAGTTCCCCAAAATCATTCAAGTGCTGGCTTAACAAATTCTGTATGTCTGATCAATGCCGTCAGTACAATTTATTGGCGTTACACCGAGCGAGGTCATTCCTCCTCAGTACCTACTGATTACGCCCAAAAAGAACGATCTCAATATTTACCTTCCAGACATCGTCTCCTTGCCGCCGGAAGTCGAGACCTACACAACCGGAAGTAACGCCGGAGTGGCCGTGGGCGT
This sequence comes from Paralvinella palmiformis, assembly GCA_025642065.1. NCBI lineage: Eukaryota > Metazoa > Annelida > Polychaeta > Terebellida > Alvinellidae > Paralvinella > Paralvinella palmiformis. Next base: position 220,941 of record JAODUP010000213.1, on the reverse strand, counting down.
CATCATGGCGGTTCTGATAACGGCCACTGGAGTCGGGATCGTGTTGTATCGGCGTCGACGGAAAGGGAAGAAAAGTACCTATATCACATTTGGCAACCCGAGCTACAGCCGAGAACATTTACCGGCGAATGACTTCAGTCTTGAGAGTCCGCTTACATTATCGTCCAACGGTTATACCGTTCTGGCATAACTGCCCGCACCGAACACCTGCCACCGTGACCGTGTGCTTGCGTGCGTGCGTGAATGGTTGGGACGCGCGTACTTGCCTGCGTATGGAAAATGTTGCCGCGGTCCGCTTTTATTCGGTATGTATTCTGGCGTCGCCGCATCGCGGCGTGCCAGGTTTGCGCATCACATTCTGTATAATAGACACTGGTATGATGTCCGTCGTATTTTTCTCGACATGCAGATAACGTTTTCAATAATTACGTCAAGTTAATATTTAGGGATGATGACTCGTGCTCGTAGATTTGTATAAACGTGCTCCCTCCTCTGGGCCAGTATAATTATAATACAGCTGTTTATTTATAAGAGTTAATAATTTCTGTAACCGTTTATTCGTTACCCTGCACTACATGCTACGAGTGGCTCGCTCTCTCTCTCTCTCTCTCTCTCTCTCTCTCTATATATATATATATATATATAAGATTAGGTCTTAAATGTTTTAACATTTCATTTTGTGATGAATTATATAAAACTATCTCCATTCCATCTACTCTCTCTCTCTCTCTCTCTCTCTCTCTATATATATATATATATATATATATATAGTTCATATGCAGTAATACCTCGCTTTATGTCATTTCGGTCTACGTCAAATTCGTCTTTAATACACTTTCCTTGAGTAAATTTCAGTTCAGCGAACGTACTTACGTCAGACGTTACGTCATTCAGCTACGTCACCTACGTCATAATAAAAGGACGTGAAATAAATAAATTAACAACAAAAGAAGAAGAAGAAAAAACTAGAAATACAAACAAACAAAAAAACACTAAAACTAAAATAACGTATACACAATAAAATATTTACATCGAAAGGCATTATGTCCGGTTTACATAAAAAAGGCATTATGTCCGGTTTACATAAAAAAGGCATTATGTCCGGTTTACATCAAAAAGGCATTATGTCCGGTTTACATCAAAATGGGTTATGTCCTTTGTTTTGGGTATGACTGTATGTCTGTTTGTTTGTATTTGTATCTATCTGTATATCTATCTATATATGGATGTATGTATATCTACAGTTTAATACTAAGGTAAATTAATATATTAAGAACGTTTTTATATTGAATATTATCTGCAAATATTATTATGTTTTATATACCTATTTAAAATTGATTAGTGCATTTTGTGTGCAGTACAACCTGTCAGTTACAGATAAAATATGATCGGGATCATAATTCTAGGTGTCAATGTCTGTGGATCGTCTTCATGTTATACTTGATATTAAAGTACTCGCCCTGTCCACAACAATAGCTGGTATTATATCATCATGTCAACATGTCAACATATACGTGTTTGGTATCTAAATGGCTAAAGAAGTATGTATGTGTGTGTGTGTGCACGTGCATTTAGGAAGTGTTGTGTAAGGGTATATGTAATAAATGTTTTACCGTAGTATTATCAGTATTTCAGATAAAATAACAAGGTTACTGTGTTATGTGTTGTCTGCATTATGTCGTTGATGAAATAAAATATTATTAAAATACGTGTGTTATTTGAATATATATATATATATATATATATATATATATTTTGTCCTTTGTTTAATTAATTTTCAGTTTGACTTAAATGTTACCTATTAATTGAATGCCCATCTTTGGTCGAAGCCGTCCTCAACATAAATCTATTTTAAAAAAAACAACAACGATAACAACAAGACAAGAATATTATGAATAAGATAATTCTTCCACGCGAGGATTTTAACAACTTTACGAAATACATGTCTGCTTGCAGAGTTTGTGATCGGAATTATTCGACGGATCGTTACCCACAAAAAAGGTATCAAACTGGAATGATATGAGACCGTACTGAGGTTTTATTTGTTTTATGAAAGTGTAACTTTTATGGTAACAGTTTATCGTACATTCCTTTGCCATTATAGAACCAGGTTATTCAGATATCCTATTTTATTCAGATATCCTATTTTATTCAGATAGCCTAAATCTAATATTTCCAGAATATAAATGATTTAAAGTAAAGACAACTAATTAATAAGTCGATTTTTGGCGGTTGCGATCGATGATTCCAATCATCGTAATTGTCATCACAGCGTGATGAGTGAGAGATCGATATCTATTCTCAGACGACTAAAGACTTGCACCTTTTTAACATAATGGGTCTAGAGTTGTTAGGTTTGCTATGATATTAGTCGGGTCGGCAATCTACGGCCCGCGGGCCGGATCCTGCCCGCGGCGGCATTCTGTCCGGCCCGCGACATTATTCAAGAGTTTAGGGTATTTGTAGATTTTAGAGTATTTGTAAAGTAGGCCTATCGACATTCCCACTCCTCTTTTAACTCACTTAACGTGTGCCTTGTATGTAACGAATCAGTGAATAAAGAGTGCAACCGTAAGCGCCATTACCAGTCGAAACATGCGGCCAAATGCGATGCCTAAACCGGACGATTTGGAAAGGATAAAATTGCTTTTCTGAAAAGGTTTGTAATTACATTAATTTTACACTTGCATACATAACACTTGCTTATTAAATTGTTCTGCCCAATAACCCATACAGTTCGAAACAAGCTCATACGTTGGTGACATTTGTCGTCTCGGATGCTCCGAAACCCCTTCATTTTGAAAGGCAGGACCGACCCCATTCTCTGTCATCGTCAATAATGATTTAACTCTTCGCTTACTTACAGTTCAAAATTTCCCTTTAAGTGTATATGATTTTGATTTGTTTATCCTTGGTTCTCGTGACACCTGGGACAAATGGCCGTATTGAGTGCATTAAGTGTTGTATGTTTTGACGAAGCTACCACGTACATCTGCTGCTGTTAGCGAGACGTGTCCAACAATTTATGGGGTATAGGAAGGTTTTCTATAGATACCGTAATGCTATATTTCTGGGGGGGTCTTAGATATATATATATAAAAATTAATCCAATTTAAGCTAGTAGATCTGTTCAGGACTGTCTATCGGGGCGCCTTCGTGGTCTAGCGATAGCGTGTTGGACCATAGATCAATACCACCCGTGTTCGAATTTCGGAGTGGGCATATCTGAAGGTTGTTTCGTCTTTGACTTCGCCTCATTACCTTTGGGTGTCGCTCGGCTCATTTAGCCTACCTTGTGCACAAAAGTGGCCGTAAAACCTCAATCACCATCAGGACTGTCTATCACGTCGGTTAAGCGAAATCCGAGGTCTAACTGATTTATCTCGCTCTAAAAACAGAATATGACCTTCTCGTCGATGAGGAACTAATTGAGCATCTGTTAGGTTGACTTCATTCGTTGCAAGATGCTGGCAGACTACTTTGAGCTGTTATCCTGGAAGGTATGCTTCAAATTCTACAGCTTTAACTACTATATAAAGCGATTAATCTACGAAGTAGATCGGGAAGTATAATAAAAGGTCTCACAGCACGTTTACGGGTCCAATTCGTGTGTAGACAAGGGATAATATCACTTTTAAGTAGCACACACTACTGCTTAAACTGCTACGTGCTACACGAAGCGGGTCTTCTACGAAGTAGTTCGGTATATATACAGGTCTGTCTGGTGGAGAAAGACTCTATATTTCAAGTGAGGCTATATTTTATGCCTTGGTGGCTTCTGTTAGCAGTTGAAATTAACGCCTTAGCAGTGTTGTTCTTAAGGCGCCTGGTTTGGTAAACAGCTTATGGAACGCCCAGCCAGTGATGACACCCTGGATTGTTTAGAGTGGCCTGAAATCTCCAACATGATCCCATTTGTTTGCAAGTTGCACAGTATTTTATAATCTGTCAAAGAACTGCAAGTTGATAACCGATTACACATTTCATTGCAAAATAATCCCAGTCCTCATAAAGACATGCACATACTGAAGTCTTTGTGTGATTAACAAAGAGTTTTCAAATTACTTATTGGTGATCAAGATTAGACCGGACTTTCAAGACTGACAAAAATACTTTGTTTGTGATGGTTCGTAAAGAAGTACAAGAGACAAAAATCATTATGTAACCAATATATTTTATTGCACATTTCAAAACAATCCTTTGTAGCATGGTATGGCTGTATATCATACATTTCAAAATGACATCGGTTAATGTTAACCAGCATCTGGTACTTCGTCTTGTTGTGACTTTGGCTTGATATTCAAATAATGCACATAGCACTGAATGTCAAAATACTGAGCACACATATAATAACTTGTATAACAAAGAGCCACAGTTATATAAAGCCTAGTAATTACAGAAAAACCAATGTCGTTGATTTGAAGGATTCTTTTTCCTGGGTAATTACTGGAGTGCCGCTAGAAAACAGGTTACATAGAATGTACTGTTGGTGAAATGTACTATGTTTCGCAGATGCATGCAAACCTTTCAATTCGTGTTGACGCTTAAATTGCTTTAAAGAGTAGAGTGAAATTAATTTTGAAAAAAATAGTAATAGTTCTCAAAGTTGAATATTACTATGAACCTGAACTGAAATTGATTTATCTGAGAACTGGGCATGCTATGAAAATATACATTTGGAAAATGCAAAGAAGCATGAAATTCAAATCCTTTTAATAAAAAGGTAAAGATGTAGAAAAATACACTCTTGATATTTTAGCATAAATTAAAGTTTTCCAATGTTTATATCCTGTCTTATATTTGCATGTTACGTAATAAATACTGATATTGTAACACAGTGATCAATCACATCTGTAACACAGACGGACTTAGAATTATTGTAAACAATATTCTTTGTACATTATACGTGAGTAATTCATGCTCCACAACCAAAGTATTACTGGTATTTTATTGTTAAGGGGACTTTATTGTAAGAGCGTATGTGTATGTATGTGTGCGTGTGCCAAGCTCCAGTTTATTGCTGATACAGCTCTGTTTGCTAACATTGTCCATGTCCAGCTCAGCTGACCAGATCGACACCTACCACGGAACAATCAGAGAATAAAAAAGGAAACCTTTGCAATATACGGCACTGATAAAAGTCTAAAGATGAGGAAAACACTAGGCTTGGACTATTTATCCAATATTAGATATGTAATCATCATAAAATCTCGGACACAGTACATCTCGAAGAAAACAAAAAGGAAAAGAATAACAGAAACGAAAACCCAAAAACAAACCAACAATACAGAATAATACGAAGATATCATAGAGAGAAGTGATCATTATATGTAAAGAAGTTAGGTGTCAATGAAGAGTTGCATTGCTGTAGAGGATGGCTTTGTACAGAGAAAATACTCGTAAAAATACAAAGTAACAATCACTTACAATCAATTAACAATCAAAGACACAATCATTTTACCAAACATGAACAATGTGGCTCATCAATGTAGTTATATGTACAAACAGCCAATCACTATGGCGTGGAAACCATTAGAAAATGTTAGAAAAACAACTGGAGAGTGAATCATGCAGCAGAACATATATAGAAATAATCCAATCAGCGTAAATTGTAACGTTTTGGAGCTTTCACTTGGGGAAGATGTAGAAATGTAACTTGTAAAGAGGTTTAAACAAGTATTAATAATTAAAAAAACACGTGTCAACCTGACCACCCTCACCACACTCCACTGTTCTACTTCAAGTTCCTTTGCAGTAGCAAAAAATAAATAGATTATCATACAAACTGTGGGATAACTATACAGTGCTGTACACATTTTCACTATCAAAGAACACATACAAAACTTACAATGTACAAATATATCAAATATTTTGACTTATCATACAATTCGATTGTGTATCAATCAGCAAATACTGACTAACGACACCATGTCAACAACCATTAACACCACATTATCAAACATGATCACCAAATAATAATATTATATATATATATATATATATATATATATACATATATATATATATATATATATATATAGATTGTATCACACTGGCCCATTATAAGATCCAATTATTTGTACTGAGTGACAATGATAGTTGATATATTTAATTATCACAACATACAACAACAAACTTAAAATAGTCACCAGACAGACAAAAATCAACAGAAAAACATCTTCAAATTGTGGCAGACACATCAAAAGATGACCTACATCACTGACCTATACCTAACAATACTAATAGTAATCGTCCGACAGTAACCAAGCTAAGCCGTCATCACCTCGCCTTAACTGACTGGGTTATAAAGAGCCTAATTCTGATGAGGTGATGCCGTCAACTGCAACACTTGACCTCAGCTGGTAGTCAGTAGATCCGGCAAAAAATATACTTAGTCCTAGTCACGTCTATCTATAGGCTGTATGTTTATATACATATCTGGTGGATGAAGGTGAGCTCTACCTGCAGGTTATTAATTGAACAGGTTTTTAAAAAATTAACCGTCTTCCCCCCAACATGAAAAGCACTGAAACAGATTAAACTGATCACCTTGATATGCTAAGGCACTTTAGTTGATTGAATTCCATCAGTCTTTCACCACATTCACTTTGTGTTTTTTTACCTGTGAAAATCAGCTATTCACTTAAAATGCTCAAGCAACACTTATGCACAACTCAAGAACTACTTCTAATATTGTCAATTTGAGGTGATGTTTTTCAATTAAAACAAATGAATAAAAACAAAAACAAAATTAACTGTTCCAAGTGCCAAAGGTTTTAAGCCTTTCTCCAACCATCTTATTTCTGTGTTGACAATTGGATAGGTAATATATATGCTCCCCAAATATGTGAAGTTTGCATCGACCAGATCCCATGACATTTTATTTCAATATTAATTCTCACATAACCAAAATATTAGCCATCTTTTCTAGTAAAGTTACCATTCTTTGCAAAAAGCATGAAATCAATGACATTAACACTAACAACAACAAAATGCTAAGACTTACTTCTATAAACACAATTAAAAGAACAGTAGAGAACAACAACCTAGAACCCAAGTGTACATGGTCTTGTCAGCAATACAAAATTGTACTGGGGATAATTTTTTGGAAGACCACACACACACACACACACACACACGCGCATGCACACACACAACAAACACCATCTATTTTACTACTACCCTGTGGGCAAAGGTAATATTGTTGTGCCAGAACAACAAAGAAACATCATCACATAAACTTTCAACAATGGGCGTGAACACCTGACAAAATAACAGACATGTGATTGAGTATTCTTCATTTTATAAATCTGCTATCTCCATATACAGAACTGTGGAATAATGTAGGATAACATATACAATGTGTGCACAGCAGCACATAACATAATGGTCAGCTAAAGTCTTCTTCCCTTCACAGTAAACAAACTATACAGCATTTAAAGAAATCAAACAACTAAAGCATGTATGTGTGTATGTGTGCAACACACACACACACACACACACACACACACACACAAGCACTCACTCACGCCACAACAGCTTAATTATTATCATTAGTATTATATGCACCATAATGAAGTTGTGTAGCAATAATAAAAAAAGTGGATTGTTCTTAATCAGAAGTCTTCTGTACGTTCATCAATACCAAATCATTTTATGACCAAGTGCACTGCTACGATTACAATTAGTGGTGAAGAACTGTATCATGCTCTGCAGTCTCTGTGATGTATGTCATGATATAATATATACTAGTCGGTGATAAATCAAACAGCTCTCAGAGCAGCTCGTACATGTAACAGGGCTCTAGCCTAGTAACAAGTTCAACAAGGCACATCTTCAGAAAAGAAACACACAGAATGATGCACCTCTGATTGACTGTTGTAGCCTGTAATTCTCTGTATGTATGGTATGACACCGGTCAACATACACACAGATATTCACGTCCAGCATCATCTACTAAACCAGAAAGTGTATCGTGTGTATGGATATGATGTGTCACGTGGCATGATTCGCTGTGTGCCAGTTATAGACAAGGTAGAACATAATATGACGTCATTAAGCATAGTTAAACTGTACAACAGCGATGTAGATAAAACCCAGTCAACTTCACAAGAATCCTGATTATGATTATAGCAGGGATGATGATGACGATGATGATTGCAATGAATGGCGGGTGATAAGTGAGATCATGAACAATAAATACACAATTTATAAATAATGAATGGATGATTGAATGAGAAAAGTTAGTCACGTTTGTAAATGGTAGATTAATCAAAGTGGGATCTGCACTTCTTAACACCTCAAAACCAGCCCATTAATTAACAAGATGCTTAAAAATGTCCAGACCTCTCTGTAATTGACTGGCTGAAGTCAGGATTAATGCTGACAACGGGTCACAGTTTTCCATGTCAGAGTAGACATTCTTACTGGAAAACTCCAAGCAACCCCATTCTGTAAGCTGATGCTTGTCATGGGAGCTCTAAGCCACATGATGCAACATCTGATACAAGATGTGAGCTAGTAGTTGCTTCAAGAGACCCTTAGCCTTTCTCCGGTCACATTCTCTCTCTCTCATCACTGCACACTTGAACCTTTGTCTAGGGAATGGTCAAAACACGAGATGCTAATAGCATGGGTATTCCAGAGGGTAAGGCTTTCAGCCAAAAGCCATATACGTGGCAATTGACAATGCAACGGCAGTGATTCATGCACCTTAGATTGTGGGGCAGTGACGTACCACCATCTGATGCTTAAACACGCAGACTCAGAAGGAAAACAAGTTGGATAATGATTCTTCTTACAGTGTGGTCACATACACAGTATCACCACCATCATCTGAATATTCATTGGAATAGCCACGTTTTGGTTTGAGCAGATCATCTTGTTTAGAATACTGATTATAGTCTTTAAGCTCCTGGACACTGTAGCCACCTAAGTGTTCATAATAAGGTGGTTTTCCTGTTGAAGTAGTGCTGCCTGACATAAGTTCATGGGCATGGCGATCGAGCTCCTCTGTAGTCATGTCATGTGCCTCAGCAATCTCCTTCTGTAAGTATTTGGCATCAACATATTTGTCTATACCTTCTTCTTCAAGAACCTAAAATCAATTACAATAATATATGCATGAGGAATAATGTAGAAAATTCAATGCCTATTCTGTTGAAGATTGTAATCATTACTAATAATGATATGATATGCACATGGGAGTGAGACATATTCACTCAAAATAAATGTAATTTGGTTTGGGATTTTGTTTCAGTTTGCTTTGCTTGCCTGCATACATTCTAAATTGCATATTACAGTATAATGCTTGACAAGTATATATATTATCAAATTTGGCAATTAGATGTCATACTAAATGTTTCAAAACCATTGTGCATACTTGCAATTTTTATAGATGTCATAGCTTGCCACTTATTGTGAAAGCATGTACTGTCAGATACATTTAATCAAATATACATTAAACTGCATAATAGTTTAATACAATTTTGTCATGCCATATCCTAATCATGTATATACCTTATTTACTTGTGTATACATCACACTTTTTCTACCTAACTTCAATAAAGAAATCAAGGCTGCTAATAAATCTTAGGCCAGAAATGTCAACATTACTGTAACCAGCAGCTGCCATTATATGTAAAGTACACATTTCACATGGGAAGAGCAATCTTGAATAAATTATTGCACATTTCAATGTTTCAAAGTTAAGCCAGAAAAGTCACTGAGCTTATGGGTTTGCTGACTGTTTTAATCATTATCATTAATATGAACTAATCCGTCACACTTCTCTCACACGTAATATATGTATGTAGCAGTTATTCCATAATTATCTTTATAACTGATTTTGTTAAAACAGGTGTTTAATATGGTGATTCATTTTAATTAACCAACACTACTGCTAACAAGAAGTCAATGCCATAATCTGAACTGTTCTCTGACCGAAATAGTTTCATCTTCCATGTAAAATTTGCTTATAAGGGTTTTCTACTATACTTCATAGTAAAATTTGGGGTACAAATCATGTATGAGTGCAACTTATATGGGATACACAGAAATATTATAAAATAACACAATATACATGTAATATCACCACATTATGGCCATCAAACATACCAGTAGCACATAGAAATATGATTATTATAATGGCAACTCGGTGTCAAATATTATAAACAGGTATATTCATGGGAATAATTACATTTATCAGATATTAGTTTTCTTTGTACTAAAAGATGTTTCAAAATCATCAACAGGTATATCATTATTCCCTGCTTCGAAACCTGTTATTGACAATGCACTGAATTATTTTAATTCTAAGTTTTGAATGAGAAATTTATTTTTAATTAATTTTGTACAGCATTTTATTGTTTGATCATTTATAACTTTCATTTTCCTTTTAATAAAAGGTTTATTCTTATATGAAAATAAAATGTGCTATTTAATTAATTTTACTCTTTGCGGTACTAAAAATTATAAACAAATTATCATATTTATCAAGGAATGGGTCAACTCAGATTGACAATGAAAATTTAACAATATTTTCCCTAGGTGCTCTACTATTTCAAGTAAAAATTGTTTTTATACCCTACCCTGCCTATTGATCTTGCGACACCCAAACTATTTCTTTCCCTGTTAATAGCAAAAACAACTTCAACATATTTATTAATTTTAATAAAAAGTCATTAAAACACACAAAATCTTACCAATTAATCCTATTAATACCATCTACCTGTAAACTGTAATGCAAATTTTTCAATACTAAGAGATGGACAATGTGTAATTTGTCAGTAGGAACATGTGATGTGTAGAATATCACGAATTAATATAATTTGGTGTGTTGCTTGTGTATATAACTTAGCTATACTCACTCAGTTATAGGCTAGAAGACGTAAGTTTAATAAGGGATTAGGTGAAGTATTCAGTATATCTGCTACATTTATTTATCTGTATATATTACCAATTAGCACATTTGTTTTTGTCCATCTTGGATTTCATATACTTATGTTAGACTATTTCTGTTGTACAATTCAACATAATCAAGCAGTCTTATTCTGGATTTGAAATGTTCAGAAACACATGATATAAATACTCTAAGCTAGTTCAAGCCAGGAATAATTTAAAGTATTTGTTCTGCTACCAGAACACTATATCAATTCCAGTTTGACTAATTAAGTTACCATGATAACACTTACTCTTCCCATTAAGCTCTCAACACTGGTTCTCATTCTGTCTTGACGAGTGAGAGGTCTTCTGCCAGGAGGTACCACGAGGTCATCCTCAGCAGATGAATAATAATTACTTCCTGTGTCTCCTCGACCAACCAGTCCAATGGCTGGTGCTCGGTTATGTCCAGGGTTAGCACCCAGGGGTCCTGTTCTGTTAGGGGTCAGCACCAGAGGACGTGCAACTGAATGAAAATGGAAAGAATAGAACAACATTTTTACATTTATATGAAACGAATTGTTGAATGTTAATTAAATTAACTCTTTATTTAAACAGTGATTAACAGTACCTGGTGTGTGATATGAGGCACGAACACGGCCTGGAGATCCTGGAGGTGTACGTAACACCTTTGGGTGATCAATGGATCGATGACGGCCATCTGAGGTCATCCCAGCCACAGCCATTGCCTGAAATAACAAAACGATCTTGAAGTCCCAGCATGAATAAAGCATCAACAATGTGTTCAGCTTACTGACTGGATGAGATTCAAGTACAGCAAATATCACTCCTCCTCAACAAGAAAACAAATCCAATACCATCCAGGAGAAAGAGCTAATTAATGTGTAACGTCTGACAAGATATATCAGAAAAGAAAATATACAACACTTCTCAGTAAAAACTGAACTGCAAAAATATTTATTTAAAAAATGTACCGTATTCTTCAATGTATAACACACAGTTTTTTTCCCACTGTTTTTCTTGTTTGTTTTGGGGGTGCATTGTATACGACATAACTAAGTTTCCAGCTTTTGTTCCAGACCTGTTACCGAGAAAACCAAGTACCTCCTGACTTTGATCATACCTTTTCTATATTATCCAATAACATTTTTGATTAAAGTTTTACTGATACTGTGTGTTGTTTCATCAATTTCTATGTATTCCACAGTTTGTACAAAGTCAGGTGTGAATTTATTCTGTGTGTTTATTCATGGGCATCGCAAGTGTAAAGTGAGCGATATCAGGCATATTATTTGCTTCCAGCACACCTCTTTATATCAATGTTATCGGGATGTCATCGATGTCAGGTCTGACAAGCTAGGGCTGCATATAGATGCCGTCTCCCAATGGAATCGATTGTTTTGGATCAAATCTCGCTGGACAATAATTGGAGATGTTTGCACTGTTCCTCCCTCCACGTTTATCACCCAAAAGTCTCACAATGTTTCCACAGTGTCATGATCCATTTACTACTCATTTGGTGACAGATCAGTTTATTTCATGGAAATAAATATATTTAACATCCAGCTGCAGATTTTCCCTTTTTCTCCTGCATGTTATACACCAAAACTAACCTGTTTCGGACATGTTTCTGGTCAAAAGGGGGTGCATGTTATACCTGAATGTGTGCAATACATGGAAGAATATGGTGTATGAAAAGAAAATATGCCCAAATTATCATACATGAACAGTAAACACACCGCCAAAAACATACAGCTGTGGTAGTTTGAAGACAACAAGTGAAGTATTTAAGATTGCCCTTTAAAACTTGTGCAACAAGTAATAAATATTATATAATCACTGGGTTAAGAAATAACAGGTAGACATATTAAATGTGTTAATAATATATGAGGTGACCCATTTAGGTTTCTGTATTGTCCATAATTAGTCGTGTTAAAAGTTTAGTGAGCAGAATAAAGGAGGCACATTTATTAGCTAGAAGTCAGCTAACATTTAAATTACCTCTTGACAGCATCTCATGTATGGAGAGTATCCATGGTATCCATGGTAACCATGATCATCACAGTAACCATGGTAATAACCATCACAAGTACGATAGCCATGGTAACTTGGGGCAGTGTTAGCATGCTGATAAGGTTAGTAAGTAGTGTTAAGTCACATTAGTATATCACATTTACCTTCATTACATCAGAAATGATTTACTTGCCAAAACAATGGATTTAGCTATCATATACAATGTTAAACAAACAAATAACACACACACACACACACACACACACACACTTATATGCAGGCATGCAAAACAGCACAAACACGTCAGATTAAACATTAACACATGTCAGTAATTCATTAACACAATTAATTCATTAATATGGTCAACTTAACATTTCAACAAAACTGTTTATTAGTTTAAACACATAATATAGGTAAAGCCAAACGCTGATATAGCTTGTGATGCTGATGCTCTCTTGTACATCAGGGTCACACAACCAGTGATAAGCTACATATCAAAGGTGGGTCAAACATAAACAAACCATGCTTTGTTGTATTCTCTTACCCATTTCTTTTTATTTTTTCGCTTTTTCTTTTTTTCTGGTTTAATAAACACTTCCTCATCACTGCACTGGTTCTGTATTCAACATGAACATCACAAATGAGGGGGCAGTTACATAAACATAAACCAGTCCGTTATCAAAGTGATATAAATCAGCCGGTGCAGGTAAAGTTATCCATGGTGTGGTTAGGATAAGGACACAAAAGGCAGCTAGTTAACGTAACACAATATAGCACAAGTTAGGTTTCACTAATACCAAATAAAGAATAAAATGGTAGACAGTTACAAGTGAAAAATAAATTTTATATAAAAGGCTGAAAAAATTACATCTGATCTGGGGTGCTGGCAAAGTAGTAATTACACTGGAAAGGTGTGATGATAAAAGGATGTTTATGCTCACAGTACAGAAACTGGTGTGAATAGACCAAAACAACATGCATTCTGTCTCCAATAACAATACAGATTTGAATAGACATTTGTATAAATCTATTGTCAAGTAAGTAGAACCATCATTTGGCTACATGTCCACTTTAACTAATGTTTACTAGTTTCAATTTATACAAAGCAATGAATAATGTCTAAAGGTTCATAAAATGTGCTTAAAGTCACTAATTACTGCATAAGCTCACAAAGAATTTTCTAAGATAACCCGAATAATATTTTATTGGATGTAGGGCAGCTAGTGTCAAGAAAAAAAAATCAAACTTTTTTCTGTATGGTGAAGGAGAAGATGCACTATCCTCCTAGTTCAGTTACATGTTCTAACACCGCTCACAGATAACACTGTTGATTTGGACTCAGCACAGATATGTGGTGTACTGTTGTGAACACACATAAGCATAGTACACTAAGTAGAGTTAGTCGATGGGATGATCTCAGTTAGCTATATGCTGTGCAGAGAGATTTGCAGCATCCAGACAAAGGACACTAAATGATACAGCTAGGTATGTATCAACATTATTAATGTTATAATGCACACTGCTCTGTGATAAGCCACTAAATAAAGCGGAAGAAACATATAGTTATGGATTATGTTGTTTGTCATATCACATAGGCATTATGTACCTAGAAATATAACACACACAATGTAAAGTACAACTGTCAAGCTAAATGCATAAATTGTGGCTCCAGTGAACACCAAATTTTCTGTATAATTTTAATAAAAATTCTTCATTATTCATGAATTGAGACCAGAAAGGTGAGTTTGATATTCAGCAGAGGTGCCTACCTTTACATTATGTGTTAAATAGAAGATAGTTTTTATGATATAGCATGAATGACTGGGATAGTTCATGGCTCAGTCTCAAACTGAGAGAAGTCTAAGGTTGTCTTCTAACGTGACCTACACACAGTAGAAGGTTTTCATCTAAAAATGAAGGGTGCTTTGGTGGACAATATATGATGAGCTAACAGTGGTTTGTGAATTGAACAGTGTGCTAATACATCAGGCAGAGGTTAGTTAGCCATTACACTTACTGGCATGTTGAGATAATGGAGTTCTATTTGATCATACAGGTTCTGAAAACGAAATTATACCAACACATGTATATTTGATACATCAAACTGTGCTTTTGATGTACACCCGTGTTTTGCCAATATGCAGATACACACATGTGTATACATGCATCTAGATGGGACCGATAATGTAGTAAATAACACCTGACAAATAAGATGGAATCTCTTGAGGTAAATTATGTTTAACTGATAAACTCAACATATATGATCAAAGATCATCACTTATTATCAACTATTTGTAATATTTCACATTTAAAGTGGTATACAAACTGATCAACTCCGTTACCAGAAAACCAGGTAAAGTAAAATAAGAACAATGCCCATATATATATATATATATATATTGAAGTGGTAATTATTGATTTCTGACACCGCACACACACTCACATACATACATACACACACACACACACACACACATACACACACACATTCTATCCATTTTAAGCAAACTTCATCTCAAAATATGTTTTGAAATTAGGTTGGTGAAATTAAACTGGAGAAAGTGATAACTTTCTGACATAGTTCCCAAGTTTACATGAATTATTTATGTCTATCATGGATTACTTCATGATTTTGTCTCAACATTCATTCATGAGATATTAATCAGATAACAATTAGATTGACCTATAGGTATCTGTCACAATACGAGTAAAAGAAAGTGAAAACATGGCAAATTGCAACCTTACTAAAGGGATGTGATTATTCAAAAATCTAATCAAATACTTCAGCATTCATTCCTATATATACAGATAGAACAGAAAACAAATCGAAGATGAGCATAATCTACAGTAAACAATTATCAGAAAGGAAATTATGAGAAAAGAGTTTGTTATTCAATCAATTTGTCTAAACCTGATTCTTGAGTTGTTTTCATTATTAAGCTGGTCTGCTCACTAAAGAATTCTGCACATGTATGATGCTAACTATTTATTTAAATTATGTTGAAGTATACTACCAGCTAAATATCAATTTATAGTTCTAAAATCCTGCTGGTTTAGAAATACTTTAATCTCAAATCATCATACCTGTGCTTGAGCAAGTTTTAAAGGTGCAGCAATTTTTCGCATTAGTGGATTTTCATCACTTTCCTGCTTTCCGATGCAGGCAAGTTTAAATGTGTTGGCACGGCGACTGGACTTTCGAGGTGGAGGTGTTGGTGGGGTACGTTCCCTTTCATAGTCACTGTCTTCTTGTGGCAAGCTATAAACAAATGATACACAGTGATCAGTAGTCTAACTTCTGCTATAATGTAACTCTTGGTAAATCTCTTTACAATACAACATAATATTTCAGGTCCAAGAAATACCAATGTGGCAACATCACAATATTAAGCCATTTTCACATTATCAATATGTTATAATTGTGGTCAGCCATGGTATGTTACTGACAAAACAAGCCTAGTACAGTAGGCCCCTGTTATAACATGGATATTGGGGTCCACAAGCTGTCAACCATGTTATAGGTCGATTGTGAAGAATAACTGAGCACTGTGAGCAGTGGGGCGAAAATAATTTGTCCATATATCCACCTTGTTTTGTACCATCCTTGAAGATTACATATAACTGTTTATTTTATAAATGTTTCCAGTAATTGTTTCACCATTTGTTGACTTAAACATAAATCTAATTGTAGTGTTTGTTTTGAAATACCATAATGTATGTTTTTCAGATGAAGGTAGCAACTATATGGACTAATAAATGAATGTTCATAGGTGTATGTACACAAATAAATATCCCTGAAAATGTATTTGTTTGTGTATCTGCTTTTGTAATGAAAAGAGTTTGTGATTTCCCATCTGGTTTGTGCACAGGAACAGAGTAACACAGCCCTTACTCTGTTTGAAGCCTTTGTGCTTATGCTTGTTAGTTCTGAGAGCTAGTGTCTTATCTTGGTAGTAGAGAGCAGTTTTGTCAGCATTGTATATATGATCAAAACAAAAGTCTTTTATACCCAAAATATGATTCCTAATTACAATAAATAAAACATGTGCAATAGCTGTCAATTAACAAAAACAATTAAACTTATTTAGTCAGACAATAAATGAGGGTTGTGATTGAGCTGTGTGTTTGGTGCATTGAGCCAAGATGGTGTAATTAAGGTTGTGATCAATAAATCTATTTGGCTAAGTTTCGTTACATGTGAATTACAAACTGTGAAAACAAGTTCAAATTATTTGGAAAAATTTGATTGGTCAGTGAGAGATTTCATGCCATTTCATGGAAAATGTGCTGTCATGGAACCCACGAATTGGGGTCCATGGTCTGAATGTGTTATATCCAATTTCATGTTATACTGGTCCACGTTATAACAGGGGCCTACAGTACTACATCATATATGATGCACATTAATTAGCAGATTTATTTAACAATATATAAATTTTGTTAAATATTTAAAGAAAACAAAGTATTAAAACATGGTTTTTGTTAAATATTACCAAATTTGTGTTCCAACTACCTGATAATGCTATTTTGATATTGAAAATATTTTAGAAAAGCAAAACATAACACTAGATGATATGAATAACACATTAATTAGGACACACACATAACTAAATTAATATGGCAACACTAATTATGAATTCTTAACTGGTATTTAAGGTGATGAAATGTGTTTTTTCTCTTAATTTTCTAACTTTATGGCAATATAACAGTATATTTATTAACAAGTAATTAATTACTTTCAGACCCAATACTCAAATCTGTGAAGGACTTTTCCATATCTTGAAAATTGATCTACAGTGCAATCTAGTTATGGATTCCAAATGCTGAGAGCTGTGGTTTTTTTCATGAAATCACTGAACAAATGCTCTCACAGTTTATGAGTAATATTTAAAAAAAATAAGATAAACATAATTATAATGGGAAATATAACTGAGTTAGATACTGACTACCAGTTAATGTATATCAGTAATGCTGAATATTGTGTATGATGTAAAGTATGGCTAATGATTCTATCCACAATAGCCATTAAGAGTGTAACATCGTATATTAAATAAGGTTAATATTTCTTCCCAATTCAGTTATTGCAAATATTTTAATAACTACAATTATTGGTAGCATTTTTGTAGAAAAGACATCTATTTTGTTCATATTTTATCAATTTTTAATTTCAATTTTGTGCTAAAGCTCATTTCCATAAGATCGTTTCCTATAATAGGGAATATATTGTTTCTAATAACAACAAGGGAGACTTACTCTCTGTAGACATATATCCCTTTTTTCATGGTTCTGTCACCAGGTTGAGGACTAGTAATCATTCCTTGATCTGTTTCTGTATAAGGACTATCAGGCTGTGTTTCAGTCTCTGTGTATGGACTATCAGGTCTTAAGTCCTGCAAGGGAATGTTCTCTTCTACAGAATCATGTGGTTCACTTATGCTGCTGTAGCCCGGAATCTCTATAGAGGTGTCCTGTTCTACAGCTGCTGGTGTCTTTTCATCACCACCAGATCCGCCACTGTAAGATATACACATTGTTTTATATATATATATATATATATATATACACACACACACACACACACACAGAGATACGAGTATATTTGGGCTTTTGTTGTGTTTTGATATCAGTGTCTATTACAAATCTAGGATATAGTTTGGAATTTTTATGTGTATCTGTAATGGAATAAAATCTTAGCTCCATACTTGTGGTATTTATATGTTCTTATTCAATATCTGATCTGCTCTATTTAAGATAAATAAAAACCCAATATACTAAACAGTGACATAATGTCAAAAACATAAATGTATTCATTAATAATTAATCTGTTTTTATTACCTGGAATTTTCAGATACAACAGATGTTCAGTGAACAGAGTGATGATGATGAATGTTTAGGTTTTGAATGAACATACTGCTGATTTTAGTGCTTCTCATAGGGGGGCTTAGACTACAGGGGGGCTTATTTGTCCTAAAACAGGTGCGCCTTATATGTGAGTTAGCAATAGACGGATTACCTGAATATTTCAAGTACTATACATATTACCTGATTATACAGATTAACTGCAACATATATATTTGGCCGTACATAATGGCCTTAAAATAAAACAATTAGCTTTTTTGTCTAATTGCTGTCTACACAAACAATTCATGTTTGCTTTATACACTTTGGTAGAATAAAGAAAACAGCTCACATTAGCAAAGGTGATAATGATGAAGATGACACGAATATAAACTTTCTCCGGTTCTGTAACACTTTTACTACTGATCATTTCCCACATAAAACACTTGCTAAATAGCAACAAATATATGAACTGACTGAAACAGACTTTGTACAACTATTAGCCTATAGTATACACATTACAGTTTGAAAAAGATATTAATTTATATATATTATTTAATACCTTGACTGATGACTCGGCCTCCTGGATGTATCTGATGATGTTAGTGGAGATAGATGGAATGACTGCTGCGGAGAGGGTGACATTGGAGATGGTGTGTGGTTCATCACATTATGGTAATCAACATTTAGGTATGAGTTGGCAGGTGATACTTTACTATTGTTCAGTGAGTTCTGCGGGGTTACAGCAGGATGCTCCTTTATAGAACCTTGAGGTGAAATTTTTGCTTGAGGTGGTTGGTAGTTTAAGCTGAGAGAATTACTACGATTGGCTATAAGGTTCCCTGCTCTCGTCTGTGACAGTGCAGACATTACTGTTCCAAACAGACTGTGATTTCTCTGAAGTAAAAATATGAATATAGATAAATTATGCAAATATCACATATTAAATTTGTGTTGTCAAACTTAGTTATTAATTCTTAAATATGTAAAACACATGAAAGCTAGAGAGATTATTAATAACCATCATATTTTTCATTTTTAAGATAAGTAAACGGCAAAATATTTACTAATCTAGCAAACATGCATCGAATTTAAAAACCCTTTCATTCATGCAATGGAAAAATTAATATTTGATAATATCAATTTTATTCCAGTGACTATGTCAACTTTGTTATTCTTAAAGCAGTGAGGCTTATGTAATGGTAACATGCAAAAACCTGTTTTGTTCTGAAACAATTTAGAAATCATTATCAGCATAAGGGGTAATTGTAAACTCATCATAACAGGTCAGCACTGGTATGGTTTTATTAAGCTATGTACACACCATCTACCAATACAACAGACAATACACTCAAAGATTATGTGACATGCAGGCTATTAAATAACCAAAAATATCTATTTAGGGATAAACACAAAGAAACTAAAAATAACACCCTTTAAAAACACAGCAATTCGGCATAACCACTATGTACTGTAAACGTATGTTGCAAGCGCACAATACTGAAGGTGCTTGCTGTGTTGTGTTTACGGATCAAATGGCGTGCATTGTGTACATTCCATAGTGGGGTTCAGGCGAGGCATTAGGCTGCAATAGCAGGTGAGCAACATTACCCTGTGCATAGGCTCCTCAACAAACATGTCAGGGGTCTCTTCTTCTTCACCTTCAATGTTGCCCGATATAGCACGGCGGATCTCTGGACCCAGGTCATGCACGGCACGGAGACCAGCCTGGCACGACGGAAACAAGCAACATCCAATCAGGATTAACAGAAAATAATAGGGACATACATAACATGTGTACGGGGTGTCAGCTCTTAACACCAGACAGCAGAGGCATTATTCAGGGTTGTTGTATATCACCACTTCACTACTATACCATATAGGCACATCTATATCAACTTGTATTAGCAACAATGGTTTATAAATGTGTTCTCATAGTCTGAATATAAATTAAGTGTTATATATGTTATGCCTCTACTGTTGGTTGGTTTTTGTACACATAGACATTTACACAATATCACCATAACAACTCAAAAAACAATAGCGCTGGTTTTGTGGTTATACATAAATCAAACAGCAAACTGCAAGATGATGGTGTAACTATTTATATAATATTAAACAACCAGTGCAAGAAATAAAATGGGATTGATCATTTCACTATTATTTGCACATCTGTACATGAAAACAATCTACAATGAAAGAAAGAGAATGATAGACATATGGCTTGCTATAAAATGGAATAATTAACCTAAGACTGACACCATTAACATGGGTGAGGTTTTCACGCACAACTAAGGAAGGTTTATCTAAACATCTGTATTTAGTCCCCAGTCATACACAGTATTTCCCTCATCAGTCACTGTGGCTGACCTGCTTCATTCTGCTATATTTCTATGACACATTTATGTAACTGACATAATCTGTAAATCCACTACGACACTTAATGGATGCTGACTAAGGATACAATGAACTATTATGAAAGATTCTCTCTTTCTCTCTCCCTCTCTGGTGTACCTGTGTGTGTGTGTGTTCGTAAGTATATGTGTGCACACATGACTGGAGACTAAGAATACCATATGGCGTATAGATATATAAAATATTTACAAAATGAAAACACCAAATAAGTTAACTTGTATTTACAGGAATATTATTTGATATGATAGTACAAGTAAACCTTTTTTTACAATGCGATGTTTATAGAAATGTTGACTGCTCTATAACCAAACTCCACAGAGGTGTATTTCCAACAAATCATATGTTTGTTTAACACTTTTTATCATCTATGCTGATCATGTATGTTGTGTACTGATGAGCAGAGTTGTTTAACATTAACATTTTGTCCTATTTAATCAAGTGTACGTGAAGCATTTAACTTTTATCATGAAAATAACTCCACTGGGATACAACCGTACTGGAACTATTTGGACTGGTTTTATAACATAACCATACATTATGATACTGAAGAGTGATAAAATGTAAACGTTTCTTTTTATCTTCATTGCATTTCTATAGATGAACTAGTAGCACTGTTTACCACAGATCTCCAGTACCATAGTTCTACTCACAACCTAACCCTTTACTTGGCCTCATTACCATTGGAAAGTGCATTTATAACCTATTTAACCTACTGATAAAATGCACTAAAATTTAATTTCTGATAATACAATACATCAACGATGTAATGCATTAATAAACACATAATCAGTTTTGCAATTACAATAATGATATGATCCTGGTTCCAATTGAAACTGGTGTTGATATCAAAACCTTTCTTTTGATTTCCCAACATTATATAATACAGTAGAATATTTTTAAACTCATAAATACCATTGCAGGAAAACCACACATACTGGTTCACCACGATTGTGATAATGCACCTATTATGATGTAATACCCTAATGTTAAGGCTAGGAATTTAGCATTATGTTCATAAATTGAGTTACATATTTGGGGTCCAACTCAGTCACTGCATTGTATAGAATTTACAATGTAAATAATTACACTGTAAGAGATTTTGCATGTATGTTTCCTTGACAAAATAAAACAAAGCAGAAGGCCTGAATTCATCATTAGCTAGAGATAACTGTGTAAATTATCTGGCTTTATACAACTAAAGTGTGCATGTGTGTGTGTTTGTATGTGTATGTGTGTGTTTAAGGATGAGTGTATAATTATTTCCATAGAATACAGATTCTATTAAGTTCTACTGAATCTGATCAAAGCATACATACAGCTTGAAAAACAAAAACCATCTGTTGTTTCCTTAGGCAAAAGCTTAAAAGCATAAACAAATGTGTTCTGTCAGTAGTTGTCTACAGTTATCTTACCTGGAGAGCATTGGTTGTCTCATGACCAAGCTGATGCATTTTCTGCATCATTTCCTTACGTTTCTTGAAGCGCCTGAAGTAATCTTGGATCAGAAATGTTGCATAAAACTTGCCAACAGTGACATCATCATCTCCTGAAGATGATAAAAAATTATTTGTAAGTTATTTATACTGTATCAACACATACACTGAGGCAGAATAAAATCTGATATAGTTAAATATGTATCCAGCACCATTTTAATAATAAACATAAAATGATCACTGAAGGGAAAATACAAAAATAGAACTGCAGATAGTTGTCACCATTCCAAGATTATTGGAATAAGGAAATGACAAGGACACATCAGAGTTAAACAATAACACATAAACAACACATCTAACACACCTTATACCTCCTGTTAAAATAATACCTGTTGAATAATAAGAGATAATCTGTGTGCATGCATACATCTATGTCTGTGTCTGTCTGTCTCTCTGTGTGTGTGTGTGTGTGCGTGTGTGTGTGTGTGTGTGTGTGTCTGTATGTGTGTACACATGTACACACATACACAGCAATACTTACGGAAAACAGATAACAGCAGAATATAATTTAAAATTTTACCCATGGTCACAGTACAACAGCATATCCTGAGACACAAACACAAACGTGATGGAACAAAGTCAAATGATGGCCACCAGTCTATATCAGACACTGAGACAAAACAACTAGATTTGGAGAAATACATCAATAATAAATATGTAAATGAAATCATCTATCATTATACATGTTGCAGCCAATCATTTCAGACAATGTCTGCTTCTCGTTTATTAGATGTCAATGAGGGATGCCTTGCATCCCTCAAATTTTGAACGAATTGTCAAAATCACTGGCCGGATCTTAACTAAATCTACCATAGTTCAGTAATTCCAAGCAGGATAATGTAATGAAATCATAAAATATTTCTCATACAGGATATAAGAATTTATAGAAAAGGTTAAATGCAATTTTACTGAGCACCAATTGAGAAAGCAAATGATTTTATTAATAAAAGCTAGAAACAACGTTAATTATTAAATTACAGTGATGAATACTATACAAATAAAAGCTATATCATAGACACTAAACTATACACACTGACGGGATAACTATGTTTTGCACAAATATTTATGCTGAAGAAACGTGGCAGCAGATAACAGGTAAATAAATGTGAAAGAATACCTAACCGAAGATACTAAAAATTTTAAATAAAAACAAAACAAAAAACATTTAGATTAATAACAGAAAAAGCTAAAACATTACAAACAAAAAATTATGCTTTTGAATGCATGTTAATACTAGAACAATGAGATAATTTTATCAATTTGTGTTATTTTGTCTACCATTAAAATTCTACTGTCTCTATATTACAACTAGCATCATTTTCCCAGTAACTTCAATAATTTTTAACATCCTTGTGGGAGTTATAAAATACAGCTCTGAGCAGATAAACATAAGGCTAAGTCTTTACACTTAATGACACTCATGTTTTACAAGTTGAATAACTTAAGAATATTGGAAGAGTTGGATGGAATTGAACTAGAGCAGATTGCTAGAGCAGATTACTAGAATTGCATCATCTAATGAACATAATAATATCCATCTTTCAGAATTTCTATCTAAGTATCACATACTGGGATTTTCCTATACAGTGCCTTTGAATGGCCCATGCTGATATTGTAGTTTTATTAATTAAAAGTTATTAACACAGTGCCAGAACTTAGGTAAAAAGCCAAAGGGTTCACCAATAATAAGTGGGGGGTGGAGTGTAAAATACTTGGTCAGGTTTAGTAGAGTAGACCATGTTAAATAAAATAGTTTGGTAGTAGCAGTGCCAATATTTCCTTTGGTATCTTCTAATATTTGTAACATATACTTTTATAATGATAATGCAAACTTCTGTTTAAATGTGAAAGTCAGTTGGACCCACTGATTCAGACCTTTTGAAGATCTGATGGTAAATATAAATTTGAACCTTGTTACTGGTTGCACAATTACTAACCTACCTAATAAATAATTCACTTATCTAGATGCTTAACATCACAGATAAAATTAAACCAAAATGTTTGCGAGTTATCCTACGGATGGATGAATGTCGTTTAATGATACATGGGCACAATTTAGGCCATTCAGTGTCCATGAGTTATCCTAGG
The DNA here is from genome assembly GCA_025642065.1 of Paralvinella palmiformis. Taxonomy (NCBI): domain Eukaryota; kingdom Metazoa; phylum Annelida; class Polychaeta; order Terebellida; family Alvinellidae; genus Paralvinella; species Paralvinella palmiformis. The sequence goes on along the minus strand of JAODUP010000213.1, from coordinate 196,192 downwards.
AGAATGACATATGTTTTTAGACAAAAACTGACATTTAAAGCAAATCAAGCACACTAAATAAACAATAACTTGTTATAAACATGTAAAATAAATCTGGTAAAAGTGTAGGATGTATTAGCAAATTCTCAAAAGTTACCTGATTACAACAACTAGAAAACACTAAAATACTACAAATAAGGAAAACCTTAAACATATGAAATGCTTCAGGCAAATATTAAAATCAATACTTAAATAAATGTGTATTTCCAAAACACAGAAGCTGAACAAATATCATGAGTAGGATAGAACAGAATAATATAACCCTTAAACTGATGACACCAACATATGGGTTATTATTGTAATACTGGCACATATAAGTGATATTGGGAATGCATAAATATCACTAACAAATATGTGGCTAGTACTAATGTGAACTTCAAAGGACAAAAATATAAATACTAATTTGAGAAAAAATGGACAAAAATCTAATAACAACAGAGATGGAGATTATAATTTTTAGTTATTTGTTAAAGCAAACAGCAATACTCTACACATATGTAATGGCTAGGCAGCATCCACTTTATAGTTAATGGGTTACTATATCTATGAGATTATTCAATTCTAGATACAAATATTGTCCTCATTACAAGCAGTGACTATAGAACAACTGGTGCACGTGATGTGGTCAAAATGTGAACTATAATATGTCATTCTGCCAGCCTACACACACAATGTATACTAAGTTAAATGAACCCAGTGACAATTTGGATTTATGGTTTGTACGCAGCACAAGATCATAACTATATAAAATCTTGTCACAACTCTAAATCCACTAATTCTCTGTGTAGAATAGAATGCCATCATCTCATGGAAGCTATCATTAAAGCAGCATCAAAGATGTACATAATATATCCCAACAAATAAACAAACAAAACTGGACACTGATCCAAGAGATTACAAACTGTTAAATGTGATGTGAATAATTAAATCTTTCACCATAACAAATCACTTTCATTTGATCTCAGAAAATGGTTGGAGAACTTTGACAGACTACCATCACAATATATCTAGGGTAATATTTCTGATACCACTCTAGCATGGAACAAGCTAAAACTCAGATAACTAGTGAATTATTTTAAGTTTTCAGTTCTAAGACATTTTGAAATACCCTACTAGTTTTTGTAACTTTCTTTTGAAGTGGGATAATGAGTACATGAGCAAGTATAACCACTGAAGCAAACCTATGGCTGGGTGAAGTTTTCTGGCATTGATTAAATCTAATTCTTTCTTCATATGGAAGTAGAATTAAATATGGAGTTGAAATAACATAAAAGCGGTGACTGCTGAGCATTTTTGGTCGAAGGGATATTTAATTTCAATAAGAAGGCATCATTTATTAGGATCAACTCATGAAGCTGTGAGCCAGGAGTGAGTGAATAAGATTTAATAACATATTGAATCAAATGATTAATTTAATGTCAACTTGTTTAGTTGCCTCTTTTTACATGCAGGGCAGAATGGGTCAATTTTAAACTTTAAACCAAAAAAGATATATTTTAAGTCAAGAAATTGATCTCTAAACTAATCTTCTCAAGTACTGAGTGGGATCTAATCCTGGGACCATTGATTTAAGTACCATGCAGTTTATTTCTAGACCTCATTTTTAAAAGACTTAACTTAAATAAATTATAAGATATTGGTCTAAAATACAAATTTTACATTCTTTAGTCTTCTGGGAATAAAACTTGGGCTTTAAGAATGATTTTAGTGTATATTCTATTACATAAAAGTAATACTGCTAACTGACAAAATTACTGTCTAATAAACATTATGGATAAAACAGCTAATGAAGTGTGACCAGACAGACAACAGAGTACAGCAATAACAGGTTATCTGATATTACAAGGATGAAATATATTATAATTGTAGCAACAGCAGTTTACCATCAAAATCACTCCAGGGTAAGATCAGCATTCACTAACCCATCAGAAACACTGTACAGCAATGCTGTATTTAATTAACAAAGTCATACCTATCAACAGAAGAAGCTCGTTTTGCAGTACAAACCATAAATATGTTTAAAATTGCCACCAGGGCCTTCACATTCTATGTGTACATATATAAACATATTATAAAATAAACCTTATTCAGGAGAGTTCAGTCAATAGATATTTATACTTGTACCTCGTTCAAATTAGTTTCAAACTAGTTATTATAAAAGAATCCCACTAGGAATCACTGAACTAGAAAATAGAAAGACTTACTACCAGCTGGAGGGACGACTTGATCCAGTAATTTTGGGCTAGTCCTCTTCCAGATTTTCTTTATCACAGCTCTCAGTTCCTCATTAGCTTGGTCAATATTGCCTGAAAATTAAAATTTATGAATGACTAATTGCTGGGGACACACACACATACACACACACACACACACACACACACACCTATAACAGTCTACTTAATTTAAATATCATTCGCTCTGATTCACTCTATGGTAAATAAATGCTTACAGTATACAACACAGTCTAAGTTAGTCCTGCTTTACCACAGAAACTCATTATAACTGTACATCGTCAGATATAAATCACACTTATACTCAAAACTTGAGATTAATTGGCTGATCCTGAACAGCTGTAACAAACTTTCACTTAAACTGAATTAACAAAATATGTTAAATCTTCAGAAAATTGTTGTGAACATGCTATATTTGGCCTACATTTTAGGGATACTAATTGATTTTTTTAAGTATAACTTTTATGGCCACTCTTATATTTATCAGAGGTAATAAAGGACATTCTAAGACAAAACACCCTTCATACTTCAGCCAGAGTGAAATGCTAATTTCATAAAAGTTGGGTGAAATATGAAAGTAATAGCTGGGCCAAAATTACATGGATATTTCTGAACTGATTGAAATAAATATACGTATGCTGCCAATTGTTCAGGTATTCAAATTATGTTAAATGAAGTAACTGAAAGATTACATCTGTACATGTGGTTCTTGGTAATACAACATATAGCTATTTTATTGCTTACATATGTGAACAGTAATGGCAATATATTTGAAAACATATGCTCATGCGTGTCACATGTATACTAGAATAATACAACATTTTCAACAACTTCCCATGAAACAAATGTTGCAGACACTGAAAAAACTAATGTATAGAACAGAACACATATATTTATATTCAGGATATTCATCAGCTATTTTTACTGTTTCTCACTTACTGACATAAAAGTCAAACTAACAATGTCCTCCAGGCCATATTCTCTGATGCCAAGATAAATGCTCACATTTTAGGAATAAAGCCATGGCTTATACATGATGATATGTGGTAATCCTTAAAAACTGATACGCACCTTCTGTTTTAATGCGCAGTGATGTCCTAACAAGGGCAAACAGCGTTGCATTGAACATCACTGTTCCATCACTGTTGAGAGGCATGTTCATAGACACTAAGCGCTAGAGAAAAACAAAATGTATTAATCAAAAACAGTTGCATACCAAAACAATTTTTGTGACTATAAGTACCATTACATATGTATTTCATGACTGAATAATTAAAGCAGGATTCACAGAGGCAGCAAATGGTTGGATTTTCCAGGGTTCATATAAACATTTAGGGAATTTTTATGCCAAAAGTATCTGAAAAGTATATGTAAGTCTTCATGAACACAAAAGTGATAAGATTAATATTATTAATGCATGTTTTGACATTACAATAAGATCTCAGGTTACACCTATAGGATTATTATTATTTAATAATACACTAACAATGATCTCAGTGGTAAAAATATAACTTTCCATGGATTTTAATTAATTTCACATAAAGCCCAATATAAACCAAATGAATTTTGTAACATATTTTCAAAATATGTCCACCTCAAAATATTTGTGTGTGTGTGTGTGTATGTGTGCATGCATATGTGCACATGTGCATGTACCCCTGTGTCAAAAACATCAGTAGTACAAAACAAGCACAGCAACAATCTCATACGATGTTGGCTGAAGAATATCCGACCCTGGTTTTATTACAGAGTAATTCTTTTTGCATTTTGTAAGCCCTGAAATTGTTCTTTACTCAAGCTTAAGGAATAAAGAAACATTTAATCCAATATAGGATGATAAGTGTTTATACCTTGCAGGCTACTCTATGTGGACACAACTTGCCAAAACCCAGTGGTGGAGATATCTTCCTGAGCAGAGTAACAACATCTAGATGTTTTATTCTTCCCCTGAAAAGCAGAATCAGATGGCGTATTAAGACAACAGCTAGCTATAAATGTGGACTTTGAATGTTCATTCATATAGTAATATTTAAAAACAACTTTTATAAAAGATAACTTTGGTGTCTAACATAGGCATTTTATTATTTACAAATTAAACATGATCCCTAAGCTACTTATAGATGCGGCAGAATATGCTCTGGACATACTTTGCTTCTGGATCATATTCAGACCAGAGTCTAACAAACTCATCCAGATGATGTGGGCCCAGAATTGACCAATCACGAGTCAAGTAGTCAAAGTTATCCATAATAACAGCTACAAACAAATTGATGATCTGAAAAGAAATGGATAAAGGTATCAAATACAGAGAAGTGTCTGGTATGCTCATGACAATTGATGACACTCCCCCCCCCACACACACACATATACACACATACACAAAATGTATGTACCAGAAATGAACAGAGGATGTAGAATGATATGAAGTAAGGAAAGGCAAATGATGTGCCACAGTTTTTATCTGGGCCTTCATCTGAGTTTTCATCACACATCACTTCTGGTCTGTTTGTACAATCCATCATTATATCCTGCCAAGCTTCACCTGTAGCTGATCTGTAAAAACAAATCAATTTACTGAATCATCAGACCTGCTGAATATACATTTTCGTTAAACCATGTATTACTTACTTACAATGGAACAGAAAACATGACAACAATACTTTATACGAAAATAATCAAACTAAACCAACTGCTAGTGTAAGGAAATATAATAACAAACATACCTAAAGAGCACCATCACAGCATGTGGGAAGCTCTGGAAGTTGTTGTTTCGAGTGATCTGGGTACCGTCATTAGCTGCAATTTTTCCAAATACCTAAAAGAAATTTTATAAATTGATTCAAATTATATTTACAGATAATGTGAAACATAAATGTGCAATATTGTCTTCATGTGCAAATATTGTCTCAGGTTGTCTAACAGACTACTAAGAAAGAAATATGTGGATTTAAACATGCTACATCTACATTCTGCAATATTGGTTTTTGCTCACTATCACTTACCTGCATACCAATGACTGCATAGATAAAAAACAGCATGACAATCAGCAGTGCGACATATGGCAAGGCCTGAAAGATAAATAGATCATGAAGTCCTAAACAATATAATAATACAAAAATCTGGATCCAGACCACAGTAGAAATGTTTATGACATTTTCATCACGAAAACTAGGATTCACACAGAGGCTTCTATCTGACTTACCTGAAATGACTTGATGAATGTCCAAAGTAGTGTGCGGATACCTTCACCTCGGCTGAGCAATTTGACCAATCGCATCACACGGAATAATCGGAAGAAGTTGATACTGATGATAGTGGAACCAGCAGGCTGGAAGTGATAAGGGGATATTTTAGTTTGAAAGGACTAAAAAAATTCACCTCGCTAGTGGTGTTAGAAACTGTTATTATATAAGGTAGTGTTAGCATTTATCATGCAGAATTAAAGCAAAACAGAGGCAAACCAATGATAGGATAAGTGTGAAATGTTATATATTTCGTGCTTTAGCTTAATTAAATAAATTAAAACCAGAAACTAATGTAATGATATGGTTAGTAAATATGGCAAGAACTAAATATTAGCAAACATGTGATAACAATATATAACCATAATTTACTGAGTGATCAATTGGCATTTGATGAGAAAGTATCAGTTAAGAAAATGGCTTAGTCAAGATCATACGAGAAAGGCAAAGGAACACAAAGCCAAGAAACAATAAGACCATCCATTACATATACACACTAACTTGTAATTAATATTATAAATGGGAACATTAACAATATATATATGCACATTGGTTGATATACAGTACATCTAACCAATCTTATCAGACACAGAATGACAACAAATGCACCTCTATGTGATCATAAGCTGAGGCTACCTGACACTCATATTGACCTGGATTCTGATTACAACACTACTTAATATGGCTTCTCTCTCTACATGATACAAGTTATGGTTACAGAGAACTTCAAGGGTTCACTAACAGTTTCCATTCTAGTGTAGCACATGCAGTAGTATAAAGGGTTAGGTCTAGGCTAGGGTATAATATTATTCTCTGTACTGACAACATAACCAGTTGATAGGAGAGTTGTAGCATGTAGAGGATATAAAACCAGCTGGTTCAGTGAATCTTCCACCTACTGAGGTCTACAGTGATATATCACTGGAAGACAATTCCTCCCAATAATTATGTACCATGATACTTAGTGTAATATAGACAGATTATGTGAAAGTATGAAATGTAAAACCAATGTCAGAGCACATGGTGTAAAAGCGCCACCTAAACCCAGGAAGGAAAAGGTGTAGGTTAATATTTACAAACTGTTAGCACAAGCTAGTATCAAACACACACACACACACACACACAAAACATAACTGTAACCTAGAAATGAACCATATCTGAAAGCAGATTTTATGTACCAGCAAGTATTACTTGGTGTTGTCTTATATGCAGAGGTATGGGGTGTGTACCACAAAGTGTACAATGTGTACTGATTTTCAGTATGAACTTTACGCTGTAAAATATATCTATAATTATATTTCAATGTGAATGAGTGAATGAATAGTTTGTCTATGGTTCAGCACTGATCACACCTGGGACATATGGCTGAGGGATTACTCCTGAGGTAAATAACTTGAAAAGAAAGGTAACTTTTGTATTTGAACTCTGACCTAGAAGTTACAATTTTATCACACACGCACACACACACACACACACACACAGAGTGCTCCCTCAATTTTATACTACTCTTTATAAATTTGTTGTTATATAGAGATTGAAACATTATTTAATGATATATAATAAAATATTCATTTTGATGTTCAGTGGTCTTTAAATGTTTAGTATAGTAAATTATAATCTCAGATCAAGAAATGCTGCATTCAGAGAAACAGGGTTGCACATGGTGGCCATGTTTTTTGTGATGTCATGCCAGTGGATATCCACACAGCCTTTTCAATGCCTCGAATGTTCTGTAATCTCTCATTGGTTAGTTTCGCAGTTGGCTTGCCCTAATCATTTTCTCATCATGACACTGCAAGTGTGTGTGTTTTTTTGTCATGTAATCAGATGAAGTAGAAGTCACTTGATTATTATATCTAGCATGGTCAAACTAATTATGAATAAAAATGAGTTTACCCACATCAGTGGCTTCCAGTTATCTCCTAAAGCAACCAAAAGCTTCTCTCAAGTCATGGGGATGGATTGAGAGATAAAGGAATCATATGACCAGTGAATAGATTTGTTGAATTTGTTAAATACCATACATTTATTCATATAATTATTCACTAATCAAATTGTTCTATCGATTAATTATCATACCACAAGAAAAAGTTAGAAAGTGCATATGTATGAAATGCATGTACATTTAATATTTTATCACAGCTAAATATAACTTGGAAATGCAGAAATAATTCAACTTGTTTGGCAGATGTTTTGGCCAACAGATGTTTTGGCCAAGACATTTTGGCCAACTATTTTTTCAAGGTAGGACGTGTTGGCTAATGTATGAAATGAAACTTTAACTGGATGTCGGACTAGTTTATTTAGTCATTGATATTTCTTAGCTAAGAATGGATACTTAAAAACATTTTCAGTTTTTGACATTTCTTAATTACAAATGCACATTTAAAACGTGAAACCTTCACTAATCAAATTGAAATGTTAGGTTGACCAACTCGAAGATTATGGGATAAACTAACAACAAATTCAGGGATGGATATTATTCCTGAAAATCAATTTTCACAGAAGTCATGAAGTGTTTCTTTGAATTATGTGTATATCCATCTTGTTTTTTCTTTGGTCTAATACCACTTTCATATTGAATTAGAACTCCAGTGACATGAGCGCACTCTGTTTGAAAGGTTTCTATCAGTTTCCATATGGAGGGATGATCCTGGCCAACAAGGGTGTGGAATCTGTTGTTCCAACCTATCACATATGTTATTTATTCGTGGTTGGTCAGACGTGATTATAGCATGCATCTTGTGGTTGATGAATTGCAGTTCATTCACCTTTCATTGTTTATCTGAATTAAGCTACCTTAATCTCCTCATATCTGTCCATTCTTAGTTAAGAAATATTACTAACTGTCAATAAAACAGTCAGACATCCAGTTAATGTTTTATTTCATATTGAAAATATAGCTGGCCAAAATATCCTAGGCTAAAATATCCTAGGCCAAAACGTCCATTAGCCAAAAGGTCCTAGATTCACAACACCCAGATGCAATTAAGCGACATAGATTAACACAATATATTGTGCTAATTATATGTGTGATACCCCTTTAAAATGCCACACTCTTTTCCAAATGTGGCAATATAAAATTGTGATTCAGTTAAGTTATTTGCCCTTGGTGCTGGTCATATATATGAGTCAGAAGCCACTCATTAAAGGAACAAATCACACAACCACAGGTATTAGCTAAATTCAAACCTACAACCTGGAACTTTATAGTGCATTGCTATAGGGGAGCGCCAAGTGACATTATAAAGAGGGTCTGCTCTCTCTCTCTCTCTCTCTCTCTCTCTCTCTATATATATATATATATATATATAGATAGATATAGGGAGAGAGTTTTAATTTGTTTAGCCATAGCACAGGCCACCCTTGGAACAAATGGTCAAAAACAAATAACACTGGGATTCACACCCTTGTGTTTCTGTGTTTGTACATCCATATACCCTGGTATGTACACATGTCTCATCATGCAAGTATGAATGTGCAAATGCACATTTGTGTATGTGTACATGTGCAAATGTTGACATATCCATTTAAAGATGCAGCAGATCTCATACTTTAAGGGAATACTAGGGGGTAACAACCACACACTCTGACAATACTATATATTATTATGACACAATACACCTCATACAGGTAGAGCCATTTACCACATAACATAGCAACATGCTATGTGACACTCTCATATCGTGGGATACACAGAACACTGGAACATAACACCATAATCTGATTGAGGGTAGGAGGAGGAGACACTAATAAATCAGTAGAATCAGCATGACAAATACAAGTACGTTTTGATACACCTTCTCCACAACCAAACCCTTACACCGCGTTATTGGCTCAGGATGGGTGTGACAGGTGAAGGATCTCATACTACTCCACAGAACATCGACAGCTACAGCTTACTGAACAAAATCATCAAAACGAAACAAGTAAACCACCTACAGTGGTGTCTGATAGCCTGTGAACATCGACACATCGCAAATATGGTGAACATCGTAGAAATTAATTTACACTGAAGATGGTTTCGGACAGAACAAGACAGCACAAAGATTGACAGCGAGTTACTACAGCCGACTCTGGCAACACTACAAGGGGATGTGGTTATTACAAAGCATGGTGATACTGATTATGATGTGAACACCACAGTCATGATCCACAGCAGTGATAATAACACGTAAGGAATGGGTCATATCACCATGGCAACAGACTTACCCTTCCCGAGTGTGACTGAAGTTTAGTATGTGGCAAATATAACAGAAAAAATATGATGACAGAAATAAACAGAACCAGTTGCTTTGCTTAGCACCTGGTTGTCTGGTACAAGGCAGGTATAACACAGTACATGACTTGACTGAGTGTGGTTTTCTATCACCACACTGAACTTTATGCAGGTTGGATTACAGTATGTCAGGGGGTATATCAAGATTGTGTATCTTTCATAGCTCTGAAACAGTAATTCTGACTTATTGCCGAACATTTCTGACACAATTTTAACTGAAGCCTTTATAACAATTCAGTGCACTGCAGTTTGTCTCTAACGAGTCCCATTGAAGAAAGCTAGAAGCTCTATAAAGTGAATGGTTCAGAAATGCCTTGTATCACATAAACACAAATCTGGGACTGTTTTGATGCTTCAGTGGAAGCATGGTAATTGTGGTGTGTTTGTGCGTATGTTGTGTGTGTGTACTCATCCAAGCCAAAAAGACAACATACATATCAAGATATCATCTGGACTGCTGTGTCAATCCAGATGTGGTAGGGATCAATATGATGGTAATACAACATGATGCAACAAGCTAGCAATAATAATAATAATAATAATACACCAGGAACAAGACAATATGTTATGTTTTATATATTATTTGATACTGGGAGATAATGGAATATAATCTGGGGCAGACTCGAAACCATGCAACCATGGAACAATGAGTGATTTATACATAGATGTGTGTATGCACATGTGTGTATGTGTCTGTCTGTATGTATAAATGTATTATTAGCATCAGTACTGGTTGGTTTCTAACTGTGTCATTAGTTTACTCATTTTACACACACACACACACACACACACACACTCACACACATTAAAACCCATCATTATAAATAGTAGTTGCTTCAAGACACCTGCCCGTTGTACAAACTGACCTCTGAAAATAGTTGGAATTGATGTATATAATTAGCTAATTAACTATAAATAGGGATGCTTAGGCAGTTAACCTAAACATTCTCACAACTGCTGTGATCTGACTCGGGTGTGTTACTCCCACAGAGGCAGAAACCAATCAGTACTGAAACTGTCCCAAAAATATGAATGCTATCACTGGACAGAGAAAATGGTTATGCTAAATGTCACCGTGATTATAGACTTCTTAACACTGGGACAGACATCACATTGAAAACACTTCATCCAATGTATAAAGCAATAGAAGTGTTTCATACTGGGATGAGGTAGCACTTTACTTGTACAGAGACATCATACAGTGACAAGCAACATAAGAGGTATCCCGACAATGGGGGGGAGGCGGATACACTAAGAGAGATATGGACACTTGGATAATATCTGGACCAACCTCTTGCAGTTCACTGGTCAATTTCTGCAATCACAGATACACAGAGTGGGTTAGCAAAGTCAGTACCAAGTGAAAATCCAGACCAAACAATTCCAACAGATAAAAAACCGAACACAGGTTAAGTCAACTGACATGTGACCCTAAATGGTTTTTATGAATTAAGACCTCATCAGAAGTTTCACCTGAAGTATTGGCATTAAATCACATTTAAATCATCCAACAAATTAGTCACTCATATAAAATTGTCTTAATATCTGAACTGCCTATTGTCTTTACCTCCTACATCCACTACCTGCAGGTGGTGACTGTAAGTGTATCAGTAAACCTTTAATTTGGAGTCCAAAGATGTCTGAATATTGGGCAGCAGATGTGGAATTGTATCAAAGTGGACAGGGTGTTGCACACTAATATATTCAACATTTTACTGTTATGCACAATACATTGAATCAGTGTGGCAAAGTTTTAAAGGAAACACCCAGTTAGCCACTGCATTTACTGCAGTAAGTAAAGGATCACACATCTGTTGACTTGAATCAGTAGGCAAATGAGCTAATTCAATTGAAGTTTGCTTATTAAACTGAAGTTTTATCAAAGTAAAATCAGACATGCTGTAGATCAAAGTTAGGAGGAATACCATAAACATACAAGTAAAGCTGTGCAAATACATATCTCTTCTTTGACTAGCCAGCTTATTAAAAACGGTTTTAAAGAAATGTAAACACACACACACACACACACACCTCCATTTATTAAATACATCATGCTTAGACATTTTACTATCATATCAATATTCAATAAGCAATAAAAACTTGCCATTTTAAACCACAAGAAATGTTTACAAATAAATTGACACATATTCCAATCTTAATTAAAAGAAATTACACACTGCTAATATAGCATTATTACACTGTCTTTTAAAACTATAATCATATGATAAACATATTTTGCTATTATTAGTAGATTATAAGTACAATGATTATATAGACATTATTTATTTATTAATAGAAAAATATAATTTATATCAAACAAAATGCTGTTTACAGGGATATAATAACCAAGATTAAAACAGCTGCTAGCTTAGCAGTATACATCTGTAATGGCAGTCAGTCAATTTTCAGTACAAACTGAATCAGCTTTCAGTGACAAAAAGAATAGCAAAATGCATCACATGCAAGGCATTACTGCTGTTGTTGTGCATGTGTCTGTGCATGTGTGTGTATACATGCACATATATGCGTTCACATGTTTATTTTGTAGCATAGGTAAGTTAGAGGTAATACTATCATCGAAGAAATAACTTTTAATAAGGGAACAGCAAGACCAGTCTGGAACCTATTAGTCTAGGCGACAGAACTGAACAGTGTGAAGGCTGCAGGATGCTGGCCAGTTTTCAAAGTATTCTACAGCAAGGTGCAATGTACAGTACGTAAAATCATACACAACAGCCTTAGAAAAATATTGAAACCATACAGACGTATGTTAATAAACCATGATATTTATCAACAATAAAACAATACACCTTGTCATAAAAATGTATATGGCAGACTATATAATAATTGAAATAGAAAAAAATGCTTCAAATCATATACATAATAGTTATGTTAAGATATAGCATAATATAGTTTAGGTTGTGTCTATCTGTTTGATGCCAAGAAGTTGCTAAAAGTTCAAAATTTACATGAGATATATTTATGCAAACATTACAGACAGATATGATTCTAATTATACACCTTTCTTCAGTAATTTCTGAGATCAAAACTCTAAAATATTGCATTTAAATTTTTTTTAAATACGACCAGACATTGGCCAGGATCAGTTTTCTTTATACAAGAGTACTTACATTGACCTCTGTGTATATAATATCAATGAAGCTGCCAAGGACAATGATGAAATCAAACACATTCCACGCATCACCAAAGTAATTCTGTCAGGGAGAAATTAAGCAGCAGGGATGTGTAAGAAACAGCGGCAACTCACAAAGAGGGTGTAATAAAAATAAACATCAGAACGTCAGCTCTAGAACGGTCTCATGTAAGACAAATCAAAGCACTGGATGATAATTAATATGCGCAGATGGGGTTGTTATCATAGTGGGCAGGGTAGCGCGGGGAAGGGGATTGTCTGAAGACTCCAGACCGATCAGTGCTGAAGACATCCACCCAGAGAACGGGCAACAGGCTGAAATGTTGTACAATGATCCTGATGCACTGAGTCGAGATTAGAGAAGGCTTGGTAAAAACACTGCTGGAGAGCAACTTTGCATGTGCTAACAGGGTAGATGCCTCAAAGCAAGGCTATTCAAGTCCACACAGCACCAGTGTCAGTAGTTATGCTGTACAAGGATACTTATGTTACTGAAGACAGATAAGGAAAACACCAACATAACAAACAACGACTATACAAACGGTTAATTATCAGACCCGATGCCTTGAAATGTTACCAAATTATTAACCAGATAAAACATCCTTCACCCAAAATTTACTAAACGCTTGATGTTATCACTCAATGGATATATTAGAATGTAAAGGCACAAGGCTGGGAGATAAAAACCCTTTGTACTTAGTATTAAAAAGTTAGTCTGAAGGTAGTGAATGCTGTTCTTGATACATTAAGTCTGTTTCCTACTTATACAAAACATCAAGTCACTGCACACAAAGTGAATTTCAATGTAGTATAATTTGTCAAGTTCTAGTGGAAAATATCCACTTCTATTGACCTGTCTGCCACCTGACAACCAGTTCAGATTCGTTTTTTACAACTTTCTGGTTTTTATTAAGAGTTATTTTCTAATCTGTTAATGGCACCACCAACCTTTCTAGATATTAGTATTTTTATTACTTGTTTGTATTATAGACAATCAAAATTGAAATTAGGTTTGATGTGCGGAAACAGAAACTTTGTCAGGTAACGAAAAAAGCTAGCTGATATTTTCAGCATCAGGGGAATTACACAGTTCATATAAATCGTGTGAGCACAGTGGTACAAAGGAGTATTCAAAGGTCCATACTGAATTTCCTATTGATAACACTAGCACAGTGGATATCAATTGCTATCATTTCAACTTTCTTTAGATGGAGAAAAAGACCCCCACCAAACTTTGTAGCCGTTTGCAGCACACTGTGCACAAAGTGAGAAGAAATACAGAACCAGTATCACCAAAACTGGAACAGACTGGAACAAGTGTAGAAAATGAATAAACAATAAAGATTTTAATAGTAAAAATCAAATAAAAACCTGGATATATTTACACCACTGCTGCCAGGTATCAACAACGAAACAAAATGCAACAAGAAACAGACACTTTCACTAACTTGTTATACAAAACACTAGCCACAAAGTATTGGAAAAAAAACATGTAGTAATAAACTCATGTTTACTACCACATGCATTCGAAATAGAAAACAAAATGAAGTTAGTAGTTGGTGGAAGTAACAATGGCACACGAGTGCGTTTGCACAGCAGCGTCAGATGACCGAGGTCACCTTGACAGATGTGTGTAAAGCTGGTTAACCAACTCTCTTGTGACTTACTAGTAGCTTGCTGGCTATGATATCAACAATACTTCCTACTACAATTATAAAATCTAGAATGTTCCACGCATCACCAAAATAGTTCTGTTCAGGAGGAAAGAGAAAAGAAACACATATTTAAATGTACATCGACATGAATGTCACTTAGCTGCACACTCAGTGCACACCAATGTCATATAATACTGCACTGGCTACTGCAAAGACTAAAATAAGAGATCCAAACGATTCTTGCAGATCAATCTGTCATTTTAGTCTTTGATAATTACATGTAGACTTTGAAATATGTAAAACATTGATATTTAAAACAGGGTTATTACATTAACAGAGAAGCATCTAGGACATATACACTATCTGCTGATATGACAACTGTGTGACTGAGAAAACATTCAATATCTAATACTTTAACATTTATAGTTTATATTACAAAGTATATATATATATATATATATATATATATATATATATATACTTCACTATTGGCAAAAACTAAACACAATCAAGTCATCAAACCACTGATTAAAATAGTTCTATGATTATATTGCCAAACAAACATATTTCTGACTTCTGAATTTGACTGAAATCTTTTTGATCAAAATTGCTTTAAAAAGATAAACAGTACAATAAGAGTACTAATTAGGCAATAATTATATTTGTTTGCTATGATGAAGGTTAATTAAAACTAATGGCTATTAATTCACTAAACATACTCATTTAGAAATAATGATCATTCTAAATTTTCAACTACCTCAAACATTGCATACAAATTAACCAGAAAGAGACACACAGACATATAGGTATCAACTAAAACACTGCTGTTGCCATAACAGCCATTTTGGGAAGGGGACTCTAAGCATAACATTAATGTGGAGCAATAACATAAACAATTACATAAACAAGCTTCTGAAAACTTCATAGAAAACTAAACTGATATAAATAATAAAAGTAGCTTAAAATGGTGCTGTATCATAACCCACTGAAACAAAATAAACGTCAGCAGACAAATCAAGGGGTAGGAAGCTGTCAGTGTATAAGGATGATAGCTTAGCTGGAAAATAAATCAGATATTAATATAAACATAGTTTCTGTGATAGATTAAAAACAACAGGGATGAGCTTCTTCAAGTTCTACATCAGTTGCACGATTATTGTAGATGTGTCATCACTGAATTGTTGACACGTATTTATGAAACCCTATCCTCTGTACAGTTGAGAATTTCCAAATATTGAGCTTTAACATTGCTGAAATAGTAACAATTACACACACACACACACACTCTCTCTCCCTCTTTGTTCTCTGTGTGTGTGTGTTTGAGTGTGAATGCATGTGTGTTTGAGTGTGCATGTGTGTGTATGAGCGTGTGATTAAATGTGTGAATAGGTGCTGGTGTGTGTATGTATGTTTATATATATATGTATATGTATATATATATATATATATATATATGTGTGTGTGTGTTGTGTAAGTGAGAGATCACATTCCTGTAGGTATGAGGCTAACTTCAAGGAATCAACTTGTATAATATCTGAGGTAAAAAGGAAGCAAAATATCAAAAAATAAGAAACATACTGGTTACTATCTTCTGGAATAGTATTTTCTGGAACACAATTAGAAAATTAACCTAGTATTCAGTGCTTTATCAGTATGTAAAATGCAGAAGTTGTGTACACTTTAATAGTGCTTTCTATTATAATATGACTAGGATTACTATGATATATTTTCTGGTAAAGCTAGTCTAAATGCATACCTTGACTCTAAATGCAATGAATTTGAAGATGAATTCCAGTGTAAAGACACCAGTGAAGATCATGTTCATATAATCCAAGGCTTGCTGGTAGACAGGGCTTTGACCATAATACTGAAAATTGAAAATAAGCTCTTGCCATAATTAACAAAGATTAGAGCCTAAATACATAGTTAAAATACTCCAGAATAAAGTTAATTAGTAAAAATATATATTAGTCAACATTCACATACATGACTAAATAAAGTTTGTTAACTGTATATTATTAACAAGCTGTTTTATTCTGTGTTTTTCATAAATTATATATGTTTTTTAAATTTATATTATTAACAAGCTGTTTTATCCTGTATTTTTCATAAATTATATAAGTTTTTATAACTACCTTCATGGCAAGTGTTACTGTGTTGATCATAATTAGAACAAATATGCCATATTCAAAAGCTTGTGATGTGACGAACCACCATATCTTATACTGAAAACGTGCCTTTGGGATATAACGTCTCTGAGGTTTTGCTTTTAAGGCAAACTCTATACACTTGCGCTGAAACAAATTTTAACAATTAGAACATTTCTTTGAATGAATGAATGTATGAAATTATCCCCAATATCCATATACATACATACAGTATTAGGTAAGGATATTTTGATTAGTAAATAATGTGCTAAAATTAGAGGGCCACTGTAGCTATTGTTGACTTTCCACTGGCTCCAAATAACGATTAAATCATCAGCTTTGAGTGTGTGAAATCATATGTAATCCAAGACAATCCAGTCATTTTGATTGATTGCAAAAAATATTATTAATGAATTGATTTGTGTATACATGAAGATTTACTAGCTCTGAGGTAGACATAAATAAAATGCAGACATCTGCTAACTGACATAAAAGACACAAACCTGATTCTTATCTAGCTCACAGTTCTTATATTCCTGTTCTCCCTCATTCTGGAAGGTGACGATAACAAAACCAACGAAGATGTTAACCATGAAGAATGCTATGATGATGATAAAGATGAAGTAGAAGACAGCAACAACAGGACGATAGTTGTGAATAGGACCTTGATCTTCAGCATTGGAATCAATAGACTTGTACATCAAGCTGAAAGGTTAATAGTATTAGTTTTTGTGTTGAACAGGCTTACAATTAATATAGGCCTTTATTGTGTTTTATTAAATAATAAATAATATATTTTACTGGCGTACACTGATCATGATGATTAAATCTTTCATAAGGTACTATACTATGAAGTAACTAGGTTTATGCAAGATTCATACAAGTCTTGTTACATACCCAGGCCACCCTTCAAATGTTGACACTGTGAACAATGTGAGCATGCCTTGACTGACATCATCAAAGTTAAAGTTACTATTGCTCCACTCTCGATCTCTGACCATTGGTTTAAGTATATCACCATCCTTAAACACTATGTATTGACCCCTGTCAAAATAAAAATAATTTTAATTGTAACTTCAGATAGTGTACCTAGTCATAACTGCTTAATTTCAGCAATTATTGAGTTCTTCATGTTTTTTGCATTACAGATTATACACGATTATGCCTAAAATCAGTTTTTGTTATGTGAGATAAGCTCTAAAATTTCAGAGCTTAGAAAGGAACCTTTGTGTTGAATAAAATTTGCATAATATACTGATATTTAACTAATGTTTGTAACAGTCATTGAGTTTACTAAATTACATACTTGCACTCTGCTTCTGTCATTTTTGAAGTATCAGAACAGTAGTGAAATGTACCCTGTAAAAATGAATGAAGAGAAATTAATAGAAATCGATATCAAATGATGAATTTATTTGAATCTTTAAAAGAACAGTTCACTTTCATTTCAAATTTACATGACTAATAAAAATGTGTTCACACAAATTAATAATCATGCTGTCAAAATATGAATATAATCAACCATATTTAAAACAATCCAGTTGAAAGTGCTGGTGAATCAACCATAACTTATTTGTGGGTGCCACTATTTTGAAGCCACACAGAGATTGGATGTTCCTAAAGTCTGATGTCACTATGCACCAGCTGTTTATATGACCCAGTTATAACAATCTAAACAAGTGTCAGCCAACCATATCAATTTGGAGGAAAAAAACATAGTTATGAATATTTCAGTATAGTTGGTCCAAACGGCCTCATGTTAATGAAATGGCTAGAGCAAATTATATAGTGAAATTCCCTATGATGATTGTTTTATACTTTTATAACATGAATTGAACATTGAGCTCTCAGATTTATGCAAATAAATTGATGAATGCAGCGAGAGTATCTGTGACATGATTTGATTTTGAGAGAGAATGCTGCATGATCCTTGTGGTTGTTGACATCAGGATATGTGACTTTTCTCTTTCCCACTATATAATCTGGCATTCAAAGAAGCCATAATGGTGACGGTCCAATTATTTGGATTATTAATGAATATTACTGTGAAATGTTGATATATTTATATATTCTTTTAAGTCATAATATATGAGAGTGAACAGTTCCTTTAAGAATGTAACTGAAACATTCTCAGCTGAAAACATTAACAGCATCAAATGCAAAATTACATGAAATATGCCAAGGTAGATTAATAAAACTTAATTAGTTCTACTAAAGTCTAATCAATGTGTACAACAATAACAGTTAAGATGATTACCTTAAACAACTGTACACCAATGACAGCAAACATGAACTGGAGCAAGAATGTCACCAACATAATATTGTAGATAGTCTTTACGGCTACGATCACACATTGAACAACATGCTGAAAATATCAAACAGTAAGTTACTGTGAAATAATCTCAAGAGCGAATAAATAATAACATTACTTTGGGAATTCTGTGATTTTGTTAAAAGATTTGACTCAAGTTAGTTCTGATAACTAACCTTCAACCCCTTAGCCCTATTAATGGCTCTAAGAGGTCTAAGCACTCTCAAAACACGGAGGATTTTCACCACACTAATGGCATCAGCACTGAAAATAGGAATAAATGGCGTGTTAATTATTATATTGCTGTATTATACAAATATGACATTTAATGCACAACAAATGTTGAATTAAGAGTTCAGCCATAAACATATTCACCGACGGAAAATATATAAAGTGACAGGTGATTAAAGCGTTTAATCTGATTAACTCAGATACAGAATTCTGCCTCACTGGTACACCTCATCATAGTAAGATTACACAGAACACTGTGCACTGGCTTTAATTTAATGTAAAATGATGTTATAAGAGTTCACCCAAAAGCACAAATGGCAGAGTACTATCTATTCGGTTCATTTTGGTAAGTTACAAATTATGCCAACATGCAAAAGAATGACTTTCACATTTTGACACATGCTTAACACTGATGTTGAACTCTTTCCGTCATCACCAGTTTAGTTTTATCATAACATGCATCAATAATGCAAAAACTGTATGACATTGTAGCACAAATGTATTCCTGTATAAAAACACTCAGATAGTCATTTCACCTAATATAGTCATGCCACCTCACAACCCTCCCAGCCTGTGCCTCAAAAACATGTCAAATCAAACATAAAGAATCTAGCCATCACCACAGGAATTACCCTTTCCATGACATGCCACACAGCATAGATATTATAATCGTATAAAATGTGAGAAAAACACACCAGTCAACCACATTTCTGAGTATATATATATATTATATATATGGCAATAACACCACTTCAATCCATGTCCCCATATCATTTTATAATGAGCAGTAAAATGCTCAATCAGCAGTAACTACAGAATGTAGCTCTCTACCTCCTCAATATACATTGCAAATGCTTGAATACTGTAATGCTTTACATGCATGTCTTACCTCGGAGAACTAACTGGTAAGTACCTAGTAATTATTTAAATCCACATAATTTTTCTAAGGGTTGGATATTATACACAAGACATTCACTCAGTACACTATCACACATTACTTTGTCATCAGCATCATCATTATCATTATCATGGCTATCTCCATATCCCATGAAATAGTTTAGAGAACAGTTGCCAAAGTTGAATGTTTGAAAGGCAAAAGTACTGCACTATACTAAGAAATTATCTAAAACAATAGAAATTGGTTTGTACTTACTTGAGGAAATAAGACACAATGGCCACTGCCACCACTAACAAGTCTAATAAGTTGAAAAGACTTCTAAGGAAAGCCCCCTCATGTAGCACCAGTCCATAGGCAATCACCTGAAATATTTCATAGAAGTGAAAACTGGACATTTTCAAAGGTTCAGACTAAAAAAAGGGTGACAACCAGTAATGTCTGGGTACATTGAATGTATTTCTTGTTACGGAAATTCCCAAGGGTTTTTGGAGAACTTGTGCAAAGTCACTTAATACGCATAACAATATATATATAAAACATAGCATATTACACTGAAAAGGAAATAAACCAATCGTAAAATAAATAACCCTTAATAGATGAGGATTTTCAGCTAATAAATTAGGTGTGAACCAATGGCAAAAATGTACAACACACACTGAGAACATTTAATGCAAAACATTACACAAACATAGTCACTTGTAATTGTTCACCAGTACCGGAAGGTATTTTGGGCACCATCAGAAATAGTTATCTGGTTTAATTATTTGGTTTAATTTATATTAAAACATTAATATAAATGTGTTGTAACCGAAGTGCATTTAAATTGTGAAATAAAGATTTACCTTAAGTGCAATCTCCACTCCAAAGACGCTGGTAAAAAAATAGTCAAAATACTTCAATATCTGGAATGAGACGAAATAGACATGAGTTAAGTAGAATAGTCAGATATTTCTGTTAGTAGATAAAAATACTTTTAAATAGCAATTATATCCTCTTTAATTCTGTTAATTTGCTTTTCAACATGATTAATGATGCCATGACTTACTTGGTTACGTTCAGAATTAGCATGTAGAGGATCCTCAGCTGCTAGCATAGCACTAGATATTAGGATACAGGCCAAAACAATGTTGCCAAAGTAACTGTGATTGCAAATGGCATGACAAAACACACGGAATCTGGTGATAAAAAACATTTTATTGATTTAACTACAGAAGTACTACATAAACATCGCAAACCATCCATGGACACATTAACAGCAATGCTTATTTATTTCTATTACAGTGTACAAAACAAAACAAAACATCCATCTTAAGGTTACCACTGAGAACAATTAGTATTATTCTCAACATGAAAATGGTTTGAACCACATGAGATAGTTTCATTATAGTCACTGATCAGCACATTGATAACATCATTGGCAGGTGTTTTACTGTGTTAACTAATATTATACTAACCATGTAGAGATCTGAATAAAGTATCTGGCTAATAGTAATATAAGCAATGCGTTCAAATTAAAATACAGGAAAAAAAACCACTAAGTTCATCTGGTGGTTAATAACCTAATTAAGCATTGGCCTAAATAAAGGAAATTATTATTAACGTTACATTGGGTGATGTTTGGTTCTGTAGAATATGGCCACAGTATAGGTGCCACCTGTGGTTATGGCATGACAATAAGTAAATAAATTATGGTACAAGGAAAACTCTTTGCAATGTAATGTTTAGGATCGTACAGATACCTGTGGTGAACCAGATGAATCCTAATATGGGACTATGATATAAGGGTCAGCCACGATATCTTTATCACAACACCATTTCTTACATGTACTGGTCACCGATATTGTGGACTGATGAATAAATTTACTTAACATTAGCATCTTGTTTTATTGATGAAATTATATGAATAAATAAGGATGAAATATGTTTTATCATGAACATATCCCAATTTAAATGGCACCATAACTGTTTGTACTCATTAATGTATATAAACCAAAATATACATTAAGACATGGTAAAAGAAGCAATAAGAGACAAAATATTAGATTAAAAATGAGTAGAGAATATTTACTATCTCATGCTGATCATTAATTTAGATGTAACTGCAGTGTATAGTGAGTGAAAGCATGGCTTTTTTAAATTTATGTAAATTTGAATCTGTTAAGATGCATGCTTTTATTTATTTTCATACAGCATATCAATAAAAAAATAACATTATTTGCCATGTAATTCTTCAGTACTATATAAAAATTAACTGATTCACCAAATATAACAAGCATGTGACTATTAGTAATACAAAATCATGATTATATGATCATTTTGTTTTATATTTTTTAAATGTCTGAGGTCATATTGTACAGATTGAGTTTTCTTTATTTTATAATACGTAAGCTAAACAACTTCTGACAAATAATTTATCCTCTGTGTTATATATAACATAATAGCTTCAGTTGTTAATGTTGCTAATGCATTATTTAAAAAGCACAACCTCACACTTACTTATTCGTGTTTGAGAAGACAAAGAGAGAACTGTATTGAGGCATGGGATTTTTCTTTTTGGGAATGTTCAGCTGGGACATGCGTCTTGGGCGAGCTGTTGTTGATCCAGTTTTAGAGTCTGTATCATCCTCATCATCTTCATCTTCATCCTCTTCAAGCTCCTCATCATCGTCTAAGTGATATTTATAGTGTTTATATACAGTGCCTTATCCCCCATCCACCCACACACCAAATGAAGCATTAGGATAAAAACAACAAATTATTCAGCCATAAGTGTGAGTGAAATGATAAATTATCTGAGAAAAACTGCATAAAAAGAATATTTGTAATGATGATGATTCTAAGTTTATTTCAGCGGACACATAAACAGGCTGTGAACTAAGATGGTCATCTAGCAATGGTCCCTACCTTGGTGTTTCTTTCTATAGTCATCATCCACTTCAGTGTCAGTTGTATCAACAATGTCAATACGTACAGGATGGTCATCCACACTGTCAGGGGATAAATCCTTGCCATAATTGAGCCTGTTAACCATTAGAAACTGGTATTAGTATGCCAAACTACTGAAAGCTAGGGTATCATGCTCTGATAAGCCACATCAACATTTTTCTGGGTACAATCTTCAATAGACAACATCTATACTGACTGGGCGAGGGTTTTAATAACCACTGGTAGATAATTAGGTTAGTACATGTTCAAAATATAATTTACAACTGATGAAAAGTACAATGCACAATCACTATGTTATGTGTACTGATTTTATGTGGTAACAAGTGAAAATGGATACAAACACACACACACACACACACACAAACACAGCTAAGATGTACTGACACAACGCATAAGCATGCATGTCACAGGGATATATAACAGCCACATATGGCACAATAAAACAATATTCCCACCTTACTGTATCACATAGATAAAGTTAAAACATTTCTATATTCAGATAAATAACTGCATAACATAGTAGCATATTCTTCCATGTATTGCATGCATTCGTGCATAATGCACACCCCCCTTTGACCAGAAAATGTCTGGAAAACCTACTTTTGGTGTATAATGCACAGGAGAAACTGGGAAAATGTGCAGCTGGATGTTAAATATATTTATTTTCACAAAATAAATTGATCTGTCACCTAATGAGTAATAATTGGATATAGACACTGTGGAGACGTCGTGAAACATTTAGGCATTAATCGTGGATGGAAAGAGGGAGGAATGGTGATTGGGGTCACTTTCTTAACAAAAACTATGTCACCGAAATGGGAACATCTATGTGTGGACCTGACTCGTCTGACCTGACATTGGCGCTACCCCTACGATGTTGATACAGAGGTGTGCTGAAGGTGAACTGTATGCCTAATATCGCTCAATTTACAGGTGCAACACCCACGTTAGACAACCCCAATGTTTACATAGATGGCATTTCAATCAAGGACATAAATTACAGAATAAACACATACATGGCTTTGTAAAAACTGTGGAATACACAGAAATTTCAGAAATAGATGAAACACATACTGGTATACAGTATCAGTAAAACTTTAATCCAATATTTTATAAGAAAAGGTACGATCAAAGTCAAAAGATACTCAGTTTTCTTGGGAACAGGTCTGAAAAAACTAGAAACATCTAGTTATGGTGTATACCGCACACATCCCAAAACAAACAAGGAAAAAGGTGAGAGAAAATCTGCACAGAATACATGGAAGAATACAGTACTCAGCAGACATACTTGTGTGGTTTATGATTCATGGCTGGTGATTTGTTGTTAGGTTTGGCACTTTCTATGATGTCTGGATTCTTCTTCTCCAAAGGTCCTGCATCCACCACTTCTTCCTCTGTCTCCTTCAGTAACATAACCACATGATATAAATACAAAAACAAAATACCTGAAGCTTTTACAGCCTCCACAAGATATCTGGCTCCCGAACATATTATTACATAATTCATCATACCCAGTAATGGCAGCAAACAACAATGATGTATTTTTATTTTTATTTCACAATGCCCAATTTTGTATATAGAAATAGCGAACCCATTTACTTATTATTGTTTCTTACCTGCAAGTTGACTTTAGATCCTTTTTGACTTTCACCATCCACAGGGCTCTTACTATGAGACCTACGGAGTGACTTGGACCTCTCCTTTTCTTCCTCCTTTTCTTTCTCCATCGCAGTAAGACTCTCGGCATCAGCCAAGTTATCAACAGCAATAGCCAAAAAGACATTCAGTAGAATATCTGATCAACAAGGGTCAAGGAATGTCGCTGTAAAGGTGTTGCAATTACAGGGAATCATCCCCCCCCCACACACACACGAATGCATGCACTTAATGCACACATGAATGCATGCACAAACTATTTGATACATTTTAGACTGAGGTCTATGTTTTAATTTAGTTTTTTTCCTTTTAATGTTGGTGTGTCACAAGTCAGTGATATATGGATATACATGGCTGTGATATTTATCCTCCACTAAATATCATGCTTTAAATTATGTTGTGCTAGAGTCATTAATGTTCTGATCACATATAGGAACAATGTTGCCTCTTATTATAAAACTATTCATTAGGAGCTGTATTAACTTGCTCTATTAATGCCTTTTCTCTGTGTGGAAGTGGTTCATCTCTTAAACTTTAGGCAAGCTCAACTCAATAAGGAAATCTCTCTCACATCTTAGGCAGTCACATATAATTAAGCTTGTTTAATTTACAAAAGTATATCCTTTGCTCTGTTAAATAGTGGGAATGAATTGATCTATTTCCTACTTTGTATAGACTCTGATCCACACTATTGTTTTCAAGACTTATTTCCATCTACTTCTAATATTCAATATCATAGAAGTGATAGAAGCAAGTAGGCTATAGTATTTATATGTTTATGTGGTATCAGACCATCCAGCAAATATCATAATGTATAATATATATATATATATATATATATATATATATATATATATATATATATATATATATATATTGGGCACCTCAGTGGTCTAGTGGTAGTGTGTTGGACCACAGATCACTACCACCTGTGTTCGAATCTTGGCGTAGGCATATCTGAAGGTTGTTTCATCTTTGGCTTTATTACCTTTTGGTGATGATTGATGTTTTATGGCCACTTTTGTGCACAGGGTAGGCTAAACGGCATTGGCTGTATCAAACTAAGTATGTTCTTAAAGCATTATAAGTATTCCTGAATAAGGAATAAAAATACCATTTAGCTTATTGAGCAGTGGCATTACACACACACACACACACACACACACACACACACACACACACACACAGACACACACTTCTTCATCTGATAAAAAAGGATACAGTTACCACATATGAAGAGAACCACAAAGTATATACAGTAGAGAACCCCAAAAGAGTTCACCCCACCATAAGACCTGATACCATCATACATAACTAAATTCCAGTCCTCACCCGTCAGGATCTAAAATGAAACAGGTATATTATAAATCAGTGACTCAGAATGATATTTTAAAAAATAGAAGTATAATCAATCAAATAAAGCTAAAATTCATACACCCACTGTCGTTAAAATTGACAAACATTCAGGACTATCTTTTACAAAGTTAAAATCCCAAATTTGGTACCTTGCTTACTCTTAATTCAGCACACATTAAGCAGAGAATTACTTTGTTTGAATGCTTAGAGGTTCCATGTCAGACTTTTTCTCTTCACAGAGATTTCTTAAGATATATTGTAAAGACTGTGAAATTTTATTTTATAAGTGTGAAATAATATTTTATATTTCTATACAATCTTAATCCTGGAGGCACTTTTCATTAATAAATCAATCACATAAAATACCAGTGTTTGTGTTTTCATAAGAATATAAACAACAGTTGAATTTTCAGGCCCTTTTTAAATTAAAATAGGAATTGTAGTATCTCAGGCTTGCTGGAAGCACTTTCACAAAGAAATAGATCTTTAATTAATTTTCATAAAAGTAAGAGAAAAGCAGATTTATTGAGCAATATTTTGGGCAAAGAAAGGTAATTATGTATATGGTTTCTGTCTTTTGACCATGTGGAATTTAACTATATAACTAAACTGTCTCAAGTATTCCAGTCAGCAAGGATGGTAAACCTCAAATCAAACCAACTCTGCAGCATATTTTGTCAGTCCAGAAACGTTCAAGCACCTGATTGTACTCGTTATATCATAACTAATGCTTTGGGGGATGGGTTAAATAAAATTGTATTAATAAAATGGTCAATCAATTAATGCCATTTTGTGAATAAACACCCTTCTCTGATCAAATTATTATTATCAACATTATCAAATACATACATCATGCTAGAAAGGCACACAGCTTGCATGATGGATTATTAAGGTAAACCTTCAGTGAATATAAAAGTCACATACATTATATTTTAATGAGAATTTTAATAAGTAAGTTGATGCTGCTAAAAGGTCAACCTTTGTAATTACAGTATTGGTAATTTGTGCTTCTGCTATCTAGATGAACTGATCTGGAATAGTTCTTCCCATGGAACATTCTCAGGCATGAGAGTGGTTTTTGATAAAAAATCCTGAAAAGAAATCCCAGAGCGATGGGGGTGTGGGAGAATAAATTTGGGTTTCATGCATTTTTAGGACAATCTGAGACTAATAGACTGGGGGGAAAACTTTTTGCAAGAGAATTATTTTTAAACTAGTCTGATTTACTCCCCATCTCCAAAAACATTATTTTTGGCTCTGGGAAACCCGGAAAACTCTCATCCCTGCATTCTAGACAGCAGGAGTGATATATCACAGTCATATCAGGTTATATCACATTAATTAACAATTAGTGATGCTCTGATGACTGGTTATTAAATTGACTGTTTGGTGTTCTAGCAATGTGATGATCAATTATGAAATACATAATTAATTATCATGGTTACAAATATGATGTGCTTCTATGTATATTCTTTCCCTTTCCAGTACATCTGATGGCATATTCCAAACTGGGAGGAGGGATGTATCAACTACATCCCCTTTCATTATCTACACCATGGAGTTATAAATGTTGGAAAAAATCTGAATGGCTAGTGTACATACATGTTTGAAGGGGCATCACACAAGACAGAGAGACATTATAATCTACCTGCACAGGTTACCAATCAGTCATGGATTGTATATGGGTGTATGCTTGCCTCATTGTGATGGTGGTTATCTTCAAAAATTATTAACATTACTGGAATACTTTATCTATATGTAGCAATGGGCATATTACTTATAGATTTTATAAATGACATTCAATTAATATTTTTTACAAAAACGACTATCAAATCTATTAAAGTTATGTAAATTTCTCTATAATCCCCTAAATTTGGGATACATGTTACAACATAGAACACTACTAGGTAATGTACCCTTGAGCATCATGCTGTAATAATCTTTCATCTAATGAGGGCATCAAAGTAATGTGAAACACATGCACAACTTCATATAAATTAATTCCATTTTTTTATCAAAACAATTCTAAATATGACCATGGTATTTAATGCAGAAATCCCTCACTCAGATTTAGCGAAATGTGATTTCAGATTCTAGTTGGCACATGTTACATCCCAAATCATGCACCTGAATGGCTTATGGGAGTATGATTTTGTATTGGACACAGGTTTATTGGTAGAGATTGGTTTAAAAAGTTGATAGTTCTTAATAAAACTGGCTGACACAGTTATGCATTACCACTCTCCCATACTGAAATTTTGAATCCACTGTTACAATACAATTCTAATGAGCAATGAAGGCCAATATAAACAGTGAGTGGAAATGCATATAATATTTAAAGGTTATTAAAATACTTGTGAAAATGCATAGCATATTTATTCAATGTATGATTTATTATTGACATTTCTATGGTATAGCCTCCTCACCCCTTCTAGCTGTCTCATACACCACTTTTATTTAAATTTTAACTAACATGGGATATCAAGACTATGTACCAGTATTATTTTTTTTCTTTAATTGAAGTTTTCTTCTACATGCATAATATTTATTAATGTTTTATTTTGTTTTAAGTGAATTTTTTCACAGGCAATATTATTTCCAGGACATTTCCTTGGAATTTATCAAATTTCCAGGAAATGTTTCCAGGACCTAGAAAATGAATTTGTTATTTTCCAGGTTTTCCAGGATGCATGGGAACACTGTGTTATAGGACTCACAAAGGTGTAGCCATGAATTAAGGTTTAACGTAACAAAAATAAACTATGTACAATTATTGAATTTCATCTTTAAACACTACACTATGCAACTGGAAGGTCTCTGACTTGTTCCAACAGCCAGCATGAATGAAGTAAACCTATTTTACACTCATCACAGTTTAGTTTTGCTCTGTACTTATTTAAATCAGAATGATTAGTAATATGTGCAAGTGAACTGCAGAAGTCAAGCATCCAGAACTGTTGTGGCCTGTCTAAATAAGCGATATGTTCACTTTATATAATACACCTTACCATAAGCTGAGCTAATCATTACTTAAGAAATGGTGCATTTACCTGGAACACAGTGAGCAGAGACTGCCAGAATGTGTCAAAGTTGCTGCGAGGCTTTTCGATGTCAAAGTTGAACTTGCCACCAAACAGTTGCATCCCAAGCAAGGCAAAGATGACAATGAAGAGAAAGAGCAAGAGCAACAAGCTGGCAATTGAGCGCATTGAGTTTAACAGTGATGCTACCAGGTTACGTAATGCTGACCAGTACCTAGGTGGGGAAAAAATCATTGCCAATGTTACTGATAAGAAATCTCTAAACAGAAAATGCTGGGAAAATTCATCACTTAGTATTGTAAATAATTATCAATATACCAGTATAACACCATTACACAGAAATCACACATAAAAACCTATCAGAAAATATTACTATGAAATATATCAAACATATACATTATCATAATAATCATTATCATCATCATTATCATTAGCAACAAGTGGATTAAGTTATGTTCAAGTAGATGTTATATTATAGTGCATATCCTATTTGATATCAGCATCATCATAACTGTTCAACACAGGTCACATACCTGGTAAACTTGAATACTCTGAGAAGTCTGGCACAACGGAGCACACTGACACCCAGTGGGGGCATCACTCGTGTATAAACTAAGACTGCTTCTACTATACTACACACAACAACAAAGCAATCAAAGCGATTAAACAGTGACACAAAATATCCCTGGAAGCCTAAGCTGTACATCTTGAGGAACATCTCCAGTGTGAATATCACTATGAATATGTAGTTTGATATTTCTGAAATGACAACAGCACATATTAGCATGTAAACATGTTCACATGTTAGCATGTAAACATGTTCAGATAGCATGGTTTATACAAAATCAGTATTAAAAAGATGCCTATATAAATTAGAAAAAAGATATTGTTAGCACTGAATTTTGTTTTTGTTGAGAAATATGTCACTGTTTTTAGACACCATAGTATATTTTACTAAATGACAGAATTATTGACTACAAACATTATCACCAAATCGCTTGAGATTAACTGAATTCAATTTAATTCCACTTTTTATATCCATTAATGAATTTCTAACCACCTGATGTGAAACCAATTTAATTATTAGACATTATTACTGACTAGCAGCAACAGCACACAAACACACACACACACACACACACACATGCCATAATCTATTGACTAATCACCTTGAAATTTATCAAGCCATAATGGTTGTCCATGATGCTCAGATGTGAGAACACAAGTATTGAGGAACACCATGATAATAACTAGCCAATAAAAAGCCTGTGATTTAACAGCTTGTCGACAAAGTTTTCTACATCTACGGTTCCACTTCATCAGTCTGCGTCTATATGATTGTCATCATTGGAGAGGAAAAGAAAAGACAAACAATTAGAATATATCACAACAAAACATCCATAATGTGGAAATAAATTGTTAGAGTCAATCTATTTCACACCAAAAGACCATAAAATCCATTTTTACTCTAGCAGCAGTATTTTATAGGCTAATGACGACACGTTATGGTGGTGGGTTATTATTCTGAAAAGTTTTCAGTAATTTAGTTTTCAAAGCAACATATCAGTGGCTGAAACCCAAATACATTTCTAACAATTAGTTACTGATACTGAGACAGCAATAAGTATTGCATTCAAATATTATGAGTTTGCATAGAGAACACTAAGCACATCACATCACACTTAGACAACATTATCATAACTGTGTCATAAGTTAGTGAAATAGTCTATAACTACTGACTACCATACACAGACTATTATACCATTATTATTATTCTACATACAGAGCTCTCAATGGGAAGCTGTACCTGTGGGCAGCGACCTGTTGGTCAGTTTTTCAAGTGCCACTCGTAGAAAGTTGAGTCATAAGTCTGATTTCACACATTTATATTTAGTATTTATTTTCTTGTCACCAATATACATTATAAATTTGTAATCTATTCTGATGGTTTATTGTGAATCGACTTCCTATTTAGGTTTTACCCAAATCTGACTCAAGCTTCCAGATCATCAACAGCTCTGCATGTAATTATTACTATGCATGAGGCTAAACTGTGTGTGTGCATGTATGTGTGTGTGCATGTGAGTGTGCATGTGCATATGCAAGAATGCACATGCATATTGTGAATATAAAGTCCAGAATGTACAAGATGATATTTAGTAACTTACTAAGCTATACACATCAGATTATTATACTGATACCACCAGTTGGACATCAAATAACAGCTGATATGATGATGAGTGTGCAATCACACACACACACACACACGCATGTACGCACACATGTACACAGACAGAGTTTCTGCAGTGTAAAACCTATGGTCATCACACAAATTCACAGATACTCAAATCCATCACCTAATTAGTCCAATCAACAGTGAGCAATGTGATTCCAGTTTTCTGCAGAATGAAGTATATTTCTGCAGCAGTACAAAATCCACTGACTACATTATAATGAGGATGCAGTGTGTTTTAGGGTACATATATATGAAGATACATGTACTGACTAAAAGTACTAAAACCTATACATCCATCCACTTAAACAGCCATCTATAAACCTGTACAATAATTTATAAACCTATACATATTATTATGTCTGGGTGACTCATTAACCAGTAGGACTTTATAGTACAGTGCAGGGGAAGAGGAAATATTATGCCAGAGAAAATGATAAAAAATAAGTGTTTACCCTAGGTGTCACCCTTTAGGAATTAAAAAGACTGTTTGTTTGCTGTGACCTTTTGTGATACATTATCCATAAGCTTACAGCATTTCATACACATTACAGACAAGCCATAGGGATATACATTATCTCAAAGGGTATTTTAGTTTTTGCTGTGTATCATGCTTTAATTAATAACATGTGGCAGTCTTGTGTCTTTTATTATTCAAAGAACAGAATGAACCTTGATTTTTGTTTGCTTGATTTTAATCTCGTGCAATGATACCATTTTGGGGTGATATTACTGGAATCAAATGAAGCTTGTGCAATACTGACTTCAATCTAAACAATGATGACAGTTTTTCTACTCAGGTATTTGGATATCAAAATACTGGCATTATTATTACAATATCTATGTACAGGTTTTCTAAAGATCCAGCCAAGAAGAGAATGTGAATGAATAGAGTGATAATAAAACACTGGAAAGTAAATAGTATCAGTGATTGTTATTTGTACAAATTAATATATCAGTATTATTGTGTACTTCTTACTAAAGTTTAAGCACATAAGCCTGGAAGTCA
The DNA here is from genome assembly GCA_025642065.1 of Paralvinella palmiformis. NCBI lineage: Eukaryota > Metazoa > Annelida > Polychaeta > Terebellida > Alvinellidae > Paralvinella > Paralvinella palmiformis. The sequence goes on along the minus strand of JAODUP010000213.1, from coordinate 163,764 downwards.
TAAGGAAAAATAGTACTTCACATTTGTGCCAGCCCAAGGATCAGTAACGTTCATAATTATCAAATGAGGCTACAAGCTGGTTTTGTAGGAACATTCAGCTTTATGTCATTAACAGTGATAAATCTCATTAACTATTAGATGAATAAATTATTTAGACTTAATCATTATTTTTAATGGTCAAAGGAATAGCCCACCATGCTAGTGGATACCTTATGTTAAGTACTGGATTCTTGGTATTCAGGATGAAACCATACAAATACCATAGAGTTTATTTGTACCATTGACTCCAATGACATTAAGGAAGCATCTCAATTAATGATCAAGAAATTATTTCAATATTTCACAAGTTACCATAATTACTTCACAACATGCAAAATATTTACTTTTAAATGGGAAATATTTACAAAATCAATTGGTGTCAATCATTTGAACCACAAGCTTTTCCTACATGAAGCCATTTTAAAAATAATTTTTTTTTAAAGTTACCTGCCACCTTTAAAACTCTGATTAAATAGTGGAAAACCAGTGTCCTAAATCATGGTTAATGAGAACCATTGATAAGACATACATAACAGAGAGATACAATAATTATACAAGATGTTATGATGACTTACATTTTAATGGCAATAAAGTTGTTGCTGTACAGGTGGCATAAATAAAGTCAACATCGTTCTTATTTGATCAGGTATCATTATATGGTATCATAATATAATTTAATTGGTACAAAACGGAACACAATAATTAACATCTGTAGGTCAGTTCACATTTCATCTGATACATCAAGTAAATACGCCAGAAACCTTAAGTTGTGTTTAATCAGATGTATACAAAGAAGCAACGCAATAACCCCATCATCTATCAATGAGTATCCATTGGCAATTAGATTTTTATTTAGGTTCTTTCCTATCATGTTTTTATATATAAGAAACTCTGAAATGATTTCATTATTCTCAATGTGATATCTTCAATGACTGTTTTAATTATTACAACCACCATTATTAACTGGAATTTATTATTAAAAACAATATAATGAATGATTTACTTTAGTGACATTAGGTCAAAGACACAAGTTGATATGTGATTAATCTCATAACTGATACATGTGTCACAAAATATGTGCTTTGTTTCAATGTATCTGGTTTGTTTCTTTTCACATGGAGTATATATGAACTATTTATTTCATAAATTTGTATGCTTCACTGCTAGTGTGTTTGATTGTTTCAGTAGTAATGTTTTGCTTCAAGGGACATAGTGTTTCTGTTGGGGCATGTCCATAATTTTCATTGTTTAAATATGTGTCACATGACTGCGGAACTGTACATATAGATAAGGTTATAGCTCAAGGCAGTGCAAAGACACCATGTTCTTATATTGGATTGCATTACTCGCATTACAGAAGTCATATTTATTTTATCATTATATATGTGATAGCTTAGGGGTGTAAATCCAGGATTCATTTCTTTTGCCATTTACAGATTATGAAGTCGTAGGAAATGTTCACTGAACATAATATTGGCTCACTCGAATTACGTATTGAGAATTCTTGTGGAATCGTGATCATCATTGGAGTACATTATTGGATCATCTTTTATCTATACTTTATCTATAACAGACTTTGATAAAATTTCTTATACTGTTTATAGATTAAGAAGCAATAGGAGCTATCTGTTGAACACAATATTGGCTGATTTGAATTATGTATTGAGAACTTTTTGTAAATTCACGATTATCGTTGGAGTACATTATTGGATAATCTTTTTATCTGCATTTCACCTAAATAGGAGAATTTTATAATGTTTCATACGTGCTTGAACTGTAATGGCCATAAATGTTATTGGTTTAAATATTGATTTGTAAATTAAATTGTATATTTTACGAAATTCTGTTGGTTTTACTGTTGTGAGTCTATGTTACAGATGTCTTATTTCCTCACACAACAACATGACTCATGCTTTCTTTTAACTTCTATAATGTTTAGTTAAAAGCTGTAACAGCTTTAAAACATTTTTGACACTAATCAATTAAGATACACATGGATTTATATTGTACCCTGTTGGAAAGATATACTACCTAATACAGGTGTGAAGCATATGGCACTGTTCTGAATGCAAGATGGGTGTATCTCAGCATAATTCATCCCAATCCAGGCCAACTCCAAAAGGTGAGGCTTGGATTGAAGTGATAATCACTGAATGTACCATCTCACATGAGAAAAAATGGCACAGCAATTATGGAAACTGACCAGAAACACAATTTGGGTAAAATATTTCTTGAAATACTGTCACACAGAAGAACAATGATCTACTTAAGTTAGCAGTATCTAATTTTACTTAGTCGGCAGTTGTTATTTCTTTTGGTGCTTAAAATTAATTTTTGTTTGTTTATATAGAAAACTCATATCTTGAGTTAACTGCATTACTACTTGTATATATTTATTGTTTATTTTAACATAGAATAGCCATAGCATGATTTACATGGGGACTATTTTATTATACTTTATAGTGCGAGAAGTATTTATCCCAGATATAATGTTCTAATAAGATATCACCTTTGGAGTATAAGGGAATAAATAAAGTAGATATTAAAGGAAATTTGATTTATACACAGAGACAATGGTAAGAGATTATAAGAATGTAAACTGAGAGAAAATACATCTAAAAGAGAAGCATATGTAATTTATTTCATCAGTCTGTGTAAGTGTAATTTCTTATTTCTGCTTTCTTGTGTATCCCAATAGTGAGGACACGAGGGATAGAGATATAATCTGTAGTTCCCTGGGGGGAGGAGGAAATGGCTGAAGACAACCACCTCATTGACATAATGTTATAGTGGCATCATGAAGAAACACCCAGAAAACATTACAATGGAAGGTTTTTTACATTAAACATGAACCTATTACTAGTAACTACAGATATAACATTCAAAGCTATTATTTCCACATTTGCAGTGAATTGTTCACGTCATGCCTTGACGTGTTCTTCAAGTGAAAATGTACTACCAGATGTGATGAATGATGCATGAACAGATGAAAAGAAAAACTGCACTTTGTTGTTCTCACAGAATTAATACTTAACGCAAGTGATTGCCATTAATGCAACACTGTAAGTTAAGCTTTGCTAGAATGCTGCTATCAATGCCGAGATGTGCTTTGGTGTAAGAAAGATGCATCATACAATCAGATGACTACACATAAAAACAACATCAAATGAACACACAGCCAACCAGCCATTACCCATATGCCAGTACTACATTACCTATTTTCAAATGAAAGCCCAAAGAATCTTGAAAGGGAACAAGTGAAACAAGATTAGTGTTTGTAAACTGACAGAAAAACAATATGAACAAAATTCATGGTTATTTCAATATCATAGGTAATAAAATAAAATAAGAATAAATAAGTGCTTAAATTATGGGTGCTTTATGCAAAGCAAAATCACAACATGTGTCTGTAAATCAGTTTTCAAGGATGTATTAAAAATGGTCTATGATCTTAATAGAACTGAAAGGCTTTAAGGCACATTTCAAACAGACAAAAATTAAATATCAAAGTAAGAAGACTCTTATAACAAATTAGTGAGTGTGTGCATGTTTGTGCATATATATATATATATATATATATATATATATATATATATATAGAACAACATACTTTTTCCTGTGAAACCAGGATTGTGGTTGTATTTCTCCACTCCCCATCTCTCCATCTGCCTTTTCAGCTGCTTCTGCCTCACTGATTGGTTTACCTGAACAGAAACATATGCATCAGATTAATTAATTAATTCTCTGGAGTTATTTCTTAATATAGATTGCTGTTTACAATCCAGTGGTTTAGTTGTCAAGAAAATGGCTGATTTCTAAACAAATCTGTTATCTAACAATACCATGACAAAAGGCAATTACCTGTAATGTAACATTTTTATAGTTTTTTTCTTCTATGCCACAAATATGTCAGTGAAACAAAGATATTATTGCTGAAATGCTTGTCATTATATATTTAATATAATAATATTCATGTTTTCCAAAATAGATACACTTAGCAATATTTGAACAATAAACAAAACCTATATATATATATATATATATATATATATATATATATATATATAGGGTACACAAGTATCAACTGTTATAAATGTTGATTCCGAAAAAATCTATTCAATGTCTAAACTTAAACAAAAGAAGTTCAAGGTCATTTTATTATCAAAACTATATTGGGTAGTAGTTGGAAAGATGTACATATGGGATATAACATATGTCTACAAGAATATATTGTACATAGATTACTGTGCAGTCATAGTACAAATATAAACAATTAGTGGATTCTAATTACAATGTCTATAGGAAGGTGTGCATACCTTATCAATAACATTTAATATCCACTGTGACAGTTACAAAGATATAGTGAATGGGGTTTAAGCTAAAACTGGTTTTATAGCCTAGCATATTGTGACACAAGAAGAACAATCATAATATTTTCTTCACAATATAATCACATTTGGGAGAGGAATATTATATAGATAAACGTTTAAGTATATAAGAGAATATTACATTTGGGTGATGGCAACTTTGATATGGGTGACAATGTACACAGTGATAATACACAAACTAATATCACAGTTAGAATGACTGGACCTACATTTATACAGCAGTGTCCTTAAACCAAAAGGTCTATGTGTTCCAACCACTGAGCAGTTTGATAAAAAGAGACATGTAATTGGTGAATAACAGGAGACAATCTTCACAAACAAACAAACACACACACACACACTCTCTCTCACACCAACAACACGTTAAATTAAGTTTAACAAATGTTTAGGATTAATTTCTAATAATTTCATGTGTAAAATACATTGTTATATTATTCTGATATCATTTATATTAGGTTCTCAATTAAAAGAACCAGCCTGAATGCAAACCACATACTTGTACATAACAATGTGTAGAGTGATATGAAATGTTGTTATTTAATTACTATATCAACATATATTGTGAATATGTTTAAAATTATCAGGTGTTTTGTGAATATTAGAAAATATTTCATCTGTTAATTACTCAGTGTGAATTATATAATACGAATAACATTAGTGATAAATTAAGAAGTATGCTAGGGAACAATGCTGAAATATCATGTATGTTATATAATGATTGGAAGTATACTAAAAAGAATACAAAGTAACAGACACAGATCTCTCTCTCTCTCTACCTATCTATCTATCTATCTATCTATTTATCTATTTATCTATCTTTCTCTGTTTGTTTGTTTGTGTGTGTATGTGTGTGTGTGTGTGTGTGTGTGTGTGTGTGTGAAGCTTTGACAGAGTGATAGAGAAAGAGTGCTGGTTAAAATACATATCAGATGATTTCCTGGCTGTTAACAACACTTCATCCTATGTCATACCTATCTGTCTACTAACATTACAAATTACATTCCCCAACAACAAGATAGCTCTCACCAACGAATTAATTCCTAAACCAGTAACTCAAGTTTTCCAGGAGAAATAAAAAAAATTATCTGATACAGCAGACCAGTGGTAAGACATCCATCAAAATGTGTACAAATTAATGTTTTAATTCCAAGAGACATTTTCTTTCAGAAATTAAAATGCAACTTCTAAGATTACACTGTTTATATGTTAACCCATCTGACCATAAAATAAGAAGTTTGAATTAAATCCGTATGAACCTCTAATATTTAATCTTTTCACTGCTAAAACATAAGAAAACTATTCACCTGTCATATATTTAAAGATAGCAAAATGGTGGAAAACAGTAGCAGCAAAATTAAAACAGCAATATTTAATTTGTGAGCAACGGCATCAAGCCATCAACATTAATATATAAAAACAACTGTAGCAATCACAATCATCAATCATCATAACTCAACATATAAGTGAAGTGTCTTTTTATCAACAAAAGGCTACTAAGTCTCTCATATATTCTAAATAGTGCTATCTCTGTTAATAATAAATGAAATAGTAACAATACTAATTACATGATAAATTGCTGTTAAATGGAGTACTAATTTATGACAGTAGAACAACAAAAGCTAATTACAGGGCAATAACACATCAACAGAAAACAACTGTACTGTAGCAAGAACAGAAATTACCAAAGCTACTGTTTACTTTGTAACAGTGACGGGCTATCGGTTGGTATAAAACTCCAATGATAGAGGGATATTGAAGAAGGACCACACCAATCTGTCCTAATGAGGAAACTAGTAAGGCCCTTATACAGTGCTAGATTTATAGTTTCAGAATCCGTTCTAGAATAATTGAAGTTCGCTAATAAACACCAGCGCGTGTCTCAAACCATCAGCCTGGGCTAAGTACAGGCCAGTTGATGGTAACAAATGAGTGGTATATGATTTAAAAACTGTAACACATTTTCAGCACAAACTCAAAACCTGTGTCAAATATGGACATATCATACAACAAACATTAGATGTATGCACAAGATAATATATCATATATGTGCACACATGAACACACAGTACGGATAAATTACACTAGTTAATATTCCAATATGGAGCTTGATGAACTGCCCATTAACACAGCTATTTCTCACTCATCAGTGTTGTTGTTACCCTGTGATTCTACATCAATGCAATGTACAAATGAAGAAATTTAGCATTTTATATGTTACCTGTAGAAATATAAGCAAATAAAACTACCAAAGCCTGTATCATATTTTTTTCACACTATGATCTGAGGTGATTATGTCTTATATAACTTTTATACAAAAACAATTATAGTTTAAGGATTAAAAATTATAGTTAAAGAAACCTTAAGCTGGGATATTTGAAATAATTAGGATTCAATTAAACAAATAAAATGAATGTTATTCTGCATAAACTTACCATTCATTGTATAATTAGCATTAAACATTAGCTACACATTTGTAAAAAATATCATCATAGCTGTAGGCATGTTGTATAAAGATTATCTGTTTAAGCAATAAATACTTTTTGGCCTGATCACAGATCACAGAATGCATATTATTCTGAGAAATAATCCATTAACTTTGTTGATGGTGGCAATGTGTCTAACTGATTAACTACATCACTGCAAGTTGTTGATGTTGAGTTGAATTATTTAGCATCTGCACAGGCCACATTTGGGAATATGCCTGAGGGGTAACTCTCCAGGGAAAAATATACCAGAAAAACAGGTATGAGTCAGATTTGAACTCACAACATGCAGCACACTGCTCGAGCCAGGATGTTATCAAACATGAGTAACCCTAGTGTGGAGATTTGCCGCATCTGAATAAGTCATGCTTACAAGCTTCTTCAAATATGATGGAGTTTCCTTTGTATACAACTCCAAAGCAGGCATTTTGTTTAGAAGCTTATTCTAAATATATTCATTAATTCTGGTATCCACAAATATTTCAGAATCTATTACTGTCTATCAGATGTCTGCCAGGTGTTGAAAAAATATTTAATTGAATGCTAAATCAAATTATATTTCACAAATACTGTAGTGATTATCTTGGTGATTAACAAAATATTCTCAATTACACACATACACACACACACGTGCGCGCGCGCGCACACACACAGGGTTTCCAATAGAAGCATAATGTTTAATAAAGACTAACCTTTTTCAACAGCAAAACAACACATTAGCATAAATATTTGACACAATATAAACTCATTTTCTATGTATATGTATAGCCAAATTTGTAATTATACATCTGTTGTTCTTCAAAAAGAACTCAGAATCCACTATAACATGGCCAACAATACAATGGTTAATCAAGCTCACTTCCTATGTCTAGTCATGTTTGTAATGATACATCTGTTTCTCTACAAAAAGAAATCAGAATCCACTATAACACAGTCAATGGAGTACATATTAGGCCACCCATGTTATACGTGGCTTGACTTCTCCCATTCTTTTACCAGTTTCATCACCAACTGTTTGTGTGTGAATAGCATCTGGCAGTATGATACATATGTTTATACACTTTAAACTTTGTCAGTAAATCTTCAAATATCACCGCTGTGAAGGACTACTATATAAGATATGTATCACTGTGACGGTTTCATAAACATGTTTGTACACATTAAAATCATTCTGTGAAACACTTGGAACATTTAGTGCATCATTGGGAGAAGGTTTAGATTCAGCATCTTGACATACTCTAGTGTCTGTAATAATGAAGGTAACATTTAAAACGTGCTATGAACTATGCCTAAAATTGGCTCTTTACACAGATATATTAAATCAGTGGGACTGGATTTATGTGTATGGTGGAGGTATTAAGGAGGGTGAAATGATACATCCTGCACTGTTGTATAATGTTCTAAATGGAGGGAATTTGTACACAACTGAGAGACTGTGACCTTGTCATATTAGTGGCTAAGTACATAATAATATTTTTCTTGGCCTGCTTATAATTACCTTACATGAAATTTGAATCACTGCTTATTAGCAATATTTCGGATGGGTCAAGTATTGAAATTCACCACTGTGTAATCTATAAATTAAAGGTTAATAATCCAACCATGCTACATCCAAAATTCTGGGCCATTTTTAGTATATCTGGAATATACTGCCATTTGCTGTTTAACATGCTGTATGACAAATTTTACAAAATAATATTTAACACTCAACCAAAGCCTCAAATAGCACATCTAATAGAAGCTACATATTATTCGGGAGGGTCAGCAGCATCAACAACATCCACACTCAACACTATGGATTAAACAGTTAAACAACCCTACAAAACAGTCCATTAAAACAACATTTTAATCAATATTGATTTCTTGGTACTTGAAAAACATCTTGTTATGTATGATTTTTCTAAACTGGCGTTAAAGAAAAAACACACAGTCTAGAACTAAACCCAAGTCTCGCTTTAAAATGTTCATAATTTTGGAGCTGTGTAAAAATACTCCAAGGATCCAAGGTGATTCTAATATCTAATAGTTAGGAATGTGAAGCTAGGACACCCCACACATTTCATAGCAGAAAAAGCTGTTGACATCGTTAAAAGGCCATCTGAACCATAACTCACCATAGAGGGGAGGAAAATAGTAAAATGAGCTGACTGTGTATAAGCATATTTGTATAAAACAAACTGGTAGAATAAGGTGTACTGATTCCGAGCCGACAAATGGCATCAGTGCTCATCTTGCTGGACTTAAATGGTGACTAGTCACTTCTGACATTCAGTTTATTTGGTGATAGATGTGGAGAGGTAAGCTGAGCTATGATGTATCACCTAGGTGCTCTAATAACGCCATTCATCAGCGGTGAAGATTGTTGTTTTATGACGGCCGTGGTCAACCATTGGCCCCAATAACTACTTAAGTAAGGCATGACGTCCTTGCCATGACACAAACAAAGGAAACATCTTAACCAAAGACTGAGGCTTTTATTCAAATGTTACCTGTCATGTACACGGCTTAACGTAGGTGTTACTCCAAATTTAAAAAAAACTGTCACAATCTCAATAGCCCCAATGCCAAATAACATTTATGGCCATGACTTATGACACTAACAATAGGAAACATTCCATAAGCTCATTTTATAAATGTATGTCAACATAATAAACTAAAGTGTTACTCCAAATGATATTGCACAATCACATACACAGGAGATGGAAGTTAGCTGCACAAATGCCAGTCACAATTAAACAGGTATGATGTACTTCCCAATATACATAACCTGCCATACATTTATTAGGTGGCTGAGAAAATTATATATAAAAGGATAACAGCAAAAAGACAGCTTGGCCAATATACTAGGATCCAGAGTTAACCCACAGTTCGTCTTAATTCTCATTTGCTAAACTCCCCAATAATTTTCTCAAACTTTGATGTTTTTTGATAGCCAATACTCAATCGTGATGTATCAACTAACTGTAATATATCCACCATAAGCTAATCCAGGGATTAATATCAGAATAGCATAAAGTCACATGTTGCAGCACAGTTTGTCGAACAGAAATGAGAAACATTAGAGCACCAATGGATGTCCATTCCTTTGTTCCTCCCCCAATCCCATGAATTATTTGTTAGACATTAAAAGAAATGATTTCCAGACTAGGAGTCTGACATCCTAACTCAGCTCGTGGTGATAATTTTTAAAATTATTTTATAGAAGGATGAATCATAACGGATTTTTTTTTAAAAATCTACATTATTACTATTATTACGAAAGCAGTGACCTACTAAAAAACGGTTTGAAAATTTATAGCTGAAAAAGCATATATATTATTTTAACAGGCCTACTGAAAAGATTGATCTGTGGTGCTAATCGGGTCCAGAGTTGAGGCTAATGAGCTGCCTGCCTGCAGTCACCTGATTAACAGTAACATGTGGCCAAAACTTTACTGAACAAATAAGCCGGGCCAGTGCTATTGTTTACGGGGGAGATACAGCTGCTGATAACCGGCTGATTCCATTACTCATGTGATCTCAGTGGTAGAAACGTGAACCTTTGTTCGGTGGTTATAAACCTCCACTGTTATGTCAGTTGCAACAAGTGGATTTAATAAACCTACAAACAAAAACATCAGACACTACCAAAAGGCACTTAGACTGCACTACTTAAGAGAAAACTATTTAATTTATTGCTATATGTAAGAGAATTGCTTATATTCCTAAGATGTCTTTGACAGAGTTATCAAATTTTAGAAGCGGTTCTGATGGCATAAGCTCCTAGCTGCTTCATAATGTCGTGAATAGATATGGATAAAATCATTCAGAATTCCATTGTGATCATACTAGAAGCTCTTTATAATGTATTGTACATTACAATATTGCAGAGCGTTAAGATTTATGCCTGATAAAATAATATAATCAAGGTTGCCTCTCAAGTAGTAGTAATATGTACTGTGTGCAATTTCTATTGTGATGGGAAGATATGTTTCACATTTCCCTTCCATGACCTTTTCTTTAAAAAAAAGAGTACCTGGTATTATGTGGCCCCATATTAGTATGGTCACATCTTATTTATCCACAAATATGTCTCCACTAAAATCATGCATATTCATCAATCATGCAGATTGGTGGTTGGTGTTGTTTCTATGTGACTGCATTGAGCGGACTTATTGATACTATCTGATGGAGGTTTTAACATATTGAAAGTATGAAATGAATTCATCAAATTTGTTTCTTAATGCAGTATTTATACTGGACTTCAAGTTAAACTGAAATCAATTTGCATACTTCAAAAACATATTTCTTATGTGATAATTGGTCCACATATCAAACACTTTATCTAGTTGATAAAGAATATAATAAAGTCTCCTGGTTATAATCAGCTGTAAGAAACTAGGCCAATCTGAAAACCTTAATTGTTTCAATAAATAAAGAGTTTTATTCCGGTTGGTTTTAAACTATCACAACAAAGACATTGATTTAATTACAGCACAAAGCATAACCCAATAAATATTGTCATTCACAATGGATCATGTTCTGTCTAATTGACCATTTGAATAAATGTTTTTGCTGAGCACCAACCGTGAAAACATGGACCATTAATCTGCAACATTGCCCTATTTGGTGTTGTCATTAACAACGAAACATTAAGTTACGCAAGGTTAGATTAATGAATTTGAATAATGTGTTTTATGTTCATTTCCATCCCAAGATGACCTAGTGAAAACAGAAGCACGAATATAAACTGTATTATCACAGAATTTTAACATCTATATCAATGCCACAGGGCAAGAGGTTGAGGAACTTCTCTCAAGTAATGGGGCTACAAAAATTGTTGTGAAGGCGGGACCAAAGAAAATCCAGTTGGAAAATGTGAAGCCCATGCAATGGGTGGCAGCTCACCTACGAATCACGATGGAGCTGCTGACACAGGGTTGGCTAAGCTTAGGTAGCTAGCTGGGGTTTTCGTCATACTATCAATTTATTATTACACTATGGTATAGCCCAGTGTAAGGCCTTTATCTCATTTAATGATATTCAATATTTGAGTGCGGCTGCATATTTTGTATGTCATGTAATGTTATTCATGCATAATTATGTATTTCAATAAACCCCCTTCCACCACACGTGTGTGAGTTGTGTATTTAACATCTGTCTGCGGTTCTTTTTATTTAAATATTATGCAAACTGTTATGTAACCATATTGCTGGCATGCAGTTTAGAGGGAATCTCTGTATATAATAAATAACATGATACAGGCACCGAGATAAAGCTAACAATTTTGATAAATGTAAAAAATCCAGAAAATGACTTTGATTTCAACAATTCTTAAAGAATATAACTAATCATGGGATCTCTTGAATAACCAAAACAGGTTTTTTAAATTTCAATATTTTTCACAAACCAAACACAAAACGGAGAAAAGTATACTGTTGTCTGAAGCCTGTGAGCAGCAATGCTCACAACATAAAGCTGAAGGGCTCAACAAAATACTCTGTACCAAAGTTATACTTGTTGGTACTTATTAATCAATCGAAGATTTACAAATAATATAAGCATGTTTCAGTATAGCATTGTGTACTTATATGTAGGTATATATAGCTGCTTCAGTGTAATGCTACACATGCTATGAGATAAAGGTATTATTATGTAAAGATTCTTTCCTTAATTTACAGAGTGTTTAATAAGACAGGGTCCTACATATCTGAGTACCCTAAATATGACACATATTTTGAACCCTTGTCTCTATAACCTACTAAAAAATACCCCATTCATATAGCTTTCTAAAAAGTAATTATATCCATCTTTTTTTGCTGGCTTTGGTGAATGAAAATTACATGTCAACTAGTTGGCAATACTTTAAGCTGGCTTTGGATGAGTGGTTTGTCCTATTTTCCACACCACTAGGCACAACTCGATTTGGTAGAGTTAGTGTCTTCAAATTTAGGCTGCAATCTTTATGCGTTATCACTTGAAAACTTTCTCATTTGTAATTGTGTATTTGAGATAATGACCAGGGCTGAGAAGTTCATTCATTTATCCAGTTTCTTGTACTTATAATGGCATTTCTGTGAAAGGTACAAATCTGCTATACTGTTTAAAAAATATGGAGTTGAGTAGAGACTACATAAGAAGAAACTTCTGATTATTACAATCTATATAATAATAATAATAGTACCATTTATATATAAAGTAGTATTTTACAATTTGAGTTGCTCTGAGGTGCTCTAACACTGATAACAGATTTAAAATATGTTCTGGATCACATAGCACAGACACATTTTAAACATAAATAAACTGATTTATAGATATCATAAATAGGCTAATTTAAATAAGTGGGTTTTAAGAATCTAACAAAATATGTTTTCAATTGCTGCAAGTTTAATATGATCAGGCAACTTTCTCTACATACAGTGTTCTTTTGTGAGTGTGTGTTACCAGATATGTAGAATTTATACAACCAGATCCTACTTTAACACAAAGATTCTCAATTTTCTTCACATATTGCTTGGATGAGAACAAAATTAATTTGGTCTTATCCTTATTCAACTTCAACATGTTACTGTTCATCCAAATACTTATACTGTACACTCACAACAGTTCTAGCATCTATGTTTGTGTGTAAAGGTAGCTTGTTCATTTGATAAAATGACAAATAAGTGTATAAACTTTAAATTATTATCTTTGTATAAGATCTATAATGAAATATATAAATCACATCAAAGTTTGGTGAATATTGTTGCTCCAAAGAAAATGTACACATTAAAAATATTTTCAAAAAAACTAAAACAACTATTCCAACAGTATTGTAGCTTTGTTCATTCCAGGCCACCTTAAAGTTTAACCCTGACATACTATGATACTCTATTCAATAAATATCTGAACATGTGGTTTTTAGCCCTACACAGATTTTACAGGAAAAATCCAGTTTCATTTAACCTGCTGTTTCAGTTAATTCATGTCTTATTGCTTGGTTCCTAACACCTATGGTTTAATGGGGTCTGAATGTGTAACTCAAAATGGCAAGACAGCTTAAATAATTTCTCTTCAGTTTTTTTAAGTATTTATGACTTTAACAACTAGGTAAAAGCAGCAATGGATCATCATAACATGTTCATTCTTCTTTTTCCAATTCACAACATTTAAATAGCAGCAGCAAAGCAGTGAGTAAGGTAGGTAATTATCTCTATTTTCCCATTTTTTCAACATTCATTATATAGAGTCTGTAGCATAGCTGAAGAGCAACTCATCATCTAAATATTGAACAGTGACCGCAGACAGTCAGCTCAACTTTAGAACGGGATAAAAAATAGCTTCTCTGATCTGTGAGTCAAGGGCGGCTTGTTTCATCTATGAACATCTTTAGCTGATTATAACACAAAGAATAGGATTTTGGGACGTGTCTTCATTGTGCAATTAGTGGCACACTGTGCCCCAGACCTTCAGGTATGGGTTTTAATCTTAGGGATACTTATCTCATTTCCCTGGGTGGTCACCCCTGGCCCATATTTCCCAGGTCTGAACAGCACTGAGGCTAAACAAACAGGGGGAGGGGGAGGGTTTTACATCATCTAATATTGTCATACAACAGACAGCCAGATGTTCCATTGGAAAGTCACCAAGAGGAGAATCCATCAATTTCTTTCACTAATCACAGCAGTTACTCGCTAATCTTGTCAAATAAAATTGAACGTACTATTACTCATTACAAGATATAGATGATTGTGCTTTTGTTACTCGAATGCCATCAGAGGGAAAACAATTGTGTAATAACAGATTCTAAAATATTTTATTCTATATAAATTTCTTACATGCAAAAATCCCATAAATTAATTCAGGGCAGCTTTAATAAATATGCATGGACAGAATGGAAAAAGTCTGAAGCTAATTTGATCCATTTTCCAATTATTGTAGTAATCCACTTTATTGCCTAAACTGATAATGGAGGAATGTATGGCTCTACTTAGTTACATGATATACAGTTATACATGGTCTTTCCCGAGCAGTTACTAAATAAAGCACTCATTGCTACCAACTGATATATAATACTGGATGAATACTGGTGCTTTAAGAGAGCAGCAGAAATTTCTCCTAAGATCCCACCAAATCACTATCAGACAGAGTGCTTACGCTGTATGGATGTGATGTGGTTCACCATCACTGACATCCTTTATGGTCTCTCACGTTATTAATGGCCCTCACAGTAACAATATCATTTTGACTGTTATCACCTTCTGCGCTGGCAGATAATTTTGACCCGTATCTGTCCTTCAGGCAACCCCCCCCCTCCCTTCGTGAGACATCGGTGAATGTGGAACAGCCTCATTGTATCAAATTAGCACCAGTAACCACGTATGTGCTATTATTCCAGTGAACGACCAAAGATGGCTGTGCTTTATTTGCGCCGTCAGTGCCTTGTTATGGTTTGAGAGCATAAAGGAATCTGTGGCGCAGTAGCCCCAGTCCAATTTACAGAATGCCACCAAAGCTCACCAGTTCTCAGTGCGCAGACCTTTTCTTCAGTTGTCCCCATGATTTATGTCAGCAGTAGCCCGTTCTGACAAAGCTGGCCAGCGTGGAGGGACAGTGCCCCCTGCCACCCCATATGGTTAGTGCCATAATCATCAGGGTCAGGCCAGTTACCACCGCTTCCTGTAGTTACTATCCACTTGTCTAGATGTGCTCTTATTTAAAACATCTTTGATAACCCCTTGACAGCCGGAACACATAGATCTAGCTCCCTGTGCCACTTTCGGTGATCTTATCAACACACAGCTGTGAAGGCTTCTTTATGGCAAATAATGGCCGTCCGAAGGATGCAAAACAATCAGCCATTGCTCTAGAAGCGACTTATATGTATCTCACAGGATAGCACACACTGATAAAGACCGCCTTTCTGGCTCAGTCACGAGACACTCAACAACACTGGAGGCCAAGGACAGCACTAAGTAGCTCACACTTCATGTGCTTTTAATCCCAGTCCACATTAATAAGATGGTTTTGGGTCTGAAACATGCGCAAAGAAACGCGGAAGCTAAACAAAGTAGTTAGGAGCAACCTTAACAAATGCATGTTAGCCGTCTGCAGGATGTTCTATGTTCACTGACCATTTGTTTTGAGACCAAAATGGCATTACTAGCGTTATCACACATAATGGTTGTCCTAACAGTAGAGCTTTCTATACTTACTGAGAGTTTGCTAAAGCTTCAGAAACACATGAAAGGTTTAGAACAATTTTATACACAAAAAGCCCCTACAGTATTGTAAACATCAAAGAACCTTCCTGTATAATTCTTAAGGTAAAATATTTAATAGAGTTAGAGAAAAACAGTGTACAGTAATAAATTTACAAACCTATACACAAACAAATAAGAAGATTGACAAACAAACACAAACAACCAGGTCAAGAGTTAAATGCAGCTAGCTTGTTAACTGCAAGTTAACTGTTAGAATTTTTAAAATCTTATTTGCACTTTAGAAATCAAGACACTTACGTTGTCGTGGTGATGATCCATCATCATCTTCACCTTCATCACCTTCTGGTTCGATATCCTCTGTTTAATGAATGGCATAAAATGATATTTATCAAACTGATAAAGCATTGAAATATAAATGCCATAAAATGATACTCACCCTCAATGTCATACAATTAAAGCAATTAGTTGTGATAAATATTTTCAACCATACAACAATCATACAAGTTAAACCATTATATTATACAAAGAGGAACAACATTTTGAAATTAATGAACTACGTAATTTATGTACCTGTATGCTAAATCTGACTGAACCCGTAAAAGTCATTGTGGGTAATAACATTAAAAGTGCTCAAAGACCGTATGAGTAGCATATTCATAAAGATTTTTCACAGAATAAGCTATGTCCTCTATGGCACTGTGGGCCAAAATATGTATTTCACATTAAAACAAAATATTTATGATAATCTGATCAATATCTAAAAAGTGAGCAGTATAATGTTATAAAGACATTCAAAACTAGAAAAGTATGCTAATTTTTCAAAACATACCCTGGCAATTGACATTGGCAATAGACACTTTAAGTGGTATCAAATCAGCAGAATTTGGTTCAGTTTATTTTAATAGGGAGTAAACAATATTATAATCTAGTACATATTCCCTCACAAACATCTTGATGGTGGTAGATTATGATAATGGGTTACCAAGCCAAACAATAACATTACCCATAAAAGGAGCACATCAATAATGATGACCTGTATACCAAGTGTCCATACAATGAGTATATGGATGCTTACAAACAACATCTAAACCACATGATGGTTCTACATTCATACACAGAATACCAAAATACATCATTATCAATATTGCAGTAGACATACAAGGATTATATGAACTAAAATATACATAATAATCCTGATGAGACTCATGTAAGGCTGAAAATTAAACATCAATTGAATGAATAACTATCACAACTATGAACAAGGCTTTCAGGATCAATTCACATTTTACTCAGATTGTTCAATAATCTTTCATTTCGGATATGTATCCTATGTTTTGGTTATATCTTGTAATGATGGATTATTACCCATACTTGTAAGGGGTAAATCATATGGTGTTATCATGCATACATATCCAGATTCATATCCAGTAATGCCTTAGCTGAAACTATGATGACTTAAAACCAAATGTTTCAGCTAACATTCCATGTGACATTATAAACATCCTGTAATGACCAGATTGATCCTAAGTTGGTCACACATGTATCCCAGGTTTCTGTGCTGTCTTTTATCCTGTTTGTTACGGATCTCCTTAATTCCAAAGTACTGAAATGAGTAATGCAGCACTCAAGACACTCTCAATCCATTTAAAATGTATCCAAGCATTGTGTTATCCATGTAATCATCTCCTGAAACTGCAGCAATCTTGAGTGTCCACGTGAGCAACACTATATTATCCTCTTCATCATCATCATCATCATCATATATAAATATATATATATATATATATATATATATATATAGGCGTTCCTATACAACCAAGTTGACAGGGGTACAATGGAGATTCTTCATCAGATTAACTGTTGTTTTAAGGAATGCTCTTGATTGCTTTCATTTAGATGGTTTTAACTAATGGGAACATCTCATATAATAGTAGATAATGTCCGGCATTCCAATTACAAACCTGCTTGTGTTATCCAGTCTAAGTAACCCCTGAGATCTTCTTCTATTTGTTGTTTTTCTCGTAGTTTCTGGAAGTCTCCTCTAGCTTTGGCTTTTTCTCTTTCCTTGGAGAACTCACTGGTGATAGATAATGACACTAATCACTGAGAAGTCAGCAGAGGTTAGGTATGGCAACAATGTATCAAGCTTTATTAACATAGGTACTCGACTTTTTAGGTGCACACACACACCCACACACACACACACACACATATATAACATAAAATTATGATAAGCTGTTAAATTCGAACAAATCACTATTTTCTCATGATTGTGCTAATATTATGTTATAGATGAGTAAAATAAGCCTCTGTGTTATTGGGGTAGGTCTATTTTCTGGGTATATGAAGATAGTTATGTTCTGCAGGGCATCATATTCTTTCTGTAGTCTAGCTGAATATTTTATTGACATGTTCAGACTTCAAGCTGATGAAAGCACTTTAACAATGTCACTGGGTTTACCTAACAGTTGTTACGAAGTGTGGGACAATACAAACTGAAATGTTGGCCAAACAATGCCAAATAAGTAGCAATGTTAATATAATAAACATCTAACTGAATCACAATGAACTCCTACTGATTGCTACCCATAGTTACAAAATATTAAATGCACATAATCCGATCATAAAAACAGGTTAATTAATATTTATTGTATGAAAGATTTAATTTGTCTAGAACTTTCCAAGTGATGGGTTATTTCAATAAATATCTATATACTGGTTTATAGATTGATAGGTTTTATTTACTCTGTACATGCAACAATATAACTGTACCCCTCACCCAACACCTCCCCCATATGTGTGTGTGTGTGAATTTGATCATGCCATTTTGTATCACAAGTTAAATATCAGCTTATGGTAATGGTTTTGCATCAAGTCTCAGTAACTTTGTAACATGGATAGATTTTTAGTACTGTCAAAATTGATGTGTGTTAATATCTGAATTATCTGTCAATGTGAAGATGACCTTGAAAGGACTAGAGAGCAATTATTTCTTAGCAATAACAGTTGGAAGGATATTATTTCCACTTGAGACAACCATTAGGCCAGACAACAAGGGTTAAGTGTGATAGTGCCAGCACAGTGATACTGGTAAATACAGGTAGAAATAATAACAATAATAATAATAATATTTCCATGATAATGCTCATTTCGAATATTTTTTTACAGAAGTGGTTAATAATTTGAACAAAATGCATACATAATTATAGACAAGACATTTGAATGAAGAAATGAGAAGAATATTAAAGAGCATATAATAAACCATTCAGACCACTGTTTTGCAAATTGCTACGGTTGTTTTAGAAAATGTCAAATGGGATCATGATGTCAATTCTAAAGGTAAAGTCAATTCAGAATCTACTATGGGGGATTATGTTGTGGGTGTAACAGTGGTTCAGATCAGTGAGGAGAAAAAAGTACAAGAATCAGAACACTGATATTTGTTATTGTCCTTTTGACACATAAAATTACTGAAAGATGTTTTAGCATAAATTTCCCATGGACACATTGTGCCACTTCCAGTCATTGTACTTTATACGTTCCTAAAAGCATATTTACCATCAAAGCATCGTCAGTTTTATACAAAATATGCATATAAAAGACTTCATCTCACCACATAGCCAGGTTAGAGAGATGCTAAAATACTGAACAAGTGGTAGTATGGTTGTTTTGAAACAATGTCATAATGACTTTAAATGTTCCTAAAACATATTTATTTTCAAGATATGACATATTTTCATAAAAGATTTGATTAACTTTTAAGGTATGCCAGTTTGATAAACTAATGTAAAACTTTTAAACTAAGACAATACCATGAATATTATAGTTAATAATATGAAGCTTACACGCTAGTAAACCAAGTAAGGTTTTTTTGTGACATAATTATCCATTACATACTTTTTAAAGCTAATATATATATATATATATATATATATATATATATATAAACCATATTAAATGTTTCTCCGAAAAGAGTTATTCCAGCTTGATTTAGAAGGCAATTCAATTCTACTATTAAAAGGAACTGTAGGTCCTACTGAAGCACTGGCATTTATAGTCTGTATAGACAGTATTCTATAAACTATAATAAACTGAATTTAAACATTTACCAATTTATGAAATCATATCATATCCATATGCTTTTGTTTTATTTTGTTCTTAAAATAAGCATGGCACTTACCCACTGAGTACACCAAGTACGAGGTTTAGTACAAAAAATGAGCCTAAGATGATAAGACTAACAAAGTAGATCCATGGCCAACCATTGCCCATTGAATCATTGATCTGAAAGCAATAAAGATATCTAAACAATAGAAGAACTATAGTAGATCAGCCTGCTGAATGTAGAATTTAGAAAGAACATATCATGCTTATAACAAGTGATTCAAGAATGGTGGTTACTACAAAGACCATACCCAGTACATAACATCAGTCCATCCTTCTAATGTAACACACTGGAACACAGTGAGCATAGCAAGACCAAAGTTATCAAAGTTTGTGATGCCATCATTTGGTCCAACCCAGGGCTCTCTGCATATTTCACCTTCTGGACACCGATAACCCTTACCGCAGGGATGTGGGTCATCTCCTGCCACCTCAACTGGAACAGATATAAAGAATATAAATGAATCACACACACACACACACACACACACAGAGAGAGAGAGAGTGTGTGTGTGTGTGTTTAGATTTAATAAAATACTTGACATTAAATTTATGATAATAATTATATTATTTAGATTTAAAAAGCCACTGTATTTATTACCTGAGTTGTTTAGGTAGCAAGTCTTATGTAAAGAGCCACAGAACAACTCCAGACCAACAATAGCATAGATGATGATGACAAAAATAACAAGCAAAGCTATGTGAAGTAAAGGCACCATTGCTTTCAATATGGAATTTAATACCACTTGTAAACCTGAAATAAAGAGAATAAATACCATAAGCCTTATGTTATTATTTCATATTTTGTTATACAACCAGACATCCATGAGACACCTGCATAGAATTAGGACACTAATTGTAATGTGACTATACCTAACAATGTATGGTATGCCACAGTAATAAACTCTGATACATCTAGATCTCATAAAATACTATAGTCAATAATGTAAATTTATAAAAAATACACCAGAATTATTACACATCTGTTTAATTATTTCATTAAGTGTATAATGCAATGATTGTGCTCTAGAGTATTTCACAATTTAAGCACACCAACCCAGAGATGTGTAGCCCAGAAGATTAAAACATGCAATGGGAGTATTACTTTAGCAATAAAACCTACATATTCTCCAAAGGTTGCATAAAGCACATCACCACTCACTTTACTTAGTAATAAAGAATTGATAAATATAATAATAATGCAGCTGTCACCATAAGAGTTTCTTTTGTGTTAATGCATTTTTAAAGAATGTAGGTATTTCACAAATAATCAATAAAAATTAATTAAGAAAATGGGCTAAGGATAGTGCAAATAAAGAAAACAGTAAACATAAAAGCTTTAAAATTAGTGTTAATAAAATACAGGATGGCTAGCAAAATATTTTACTCATAACCCTTTAAAAACAGTACCACTAACACATTATAATCCTTCCTCAATGATGAATATATTGACATCTGAAATTAATCAATCATTACAAGTGTTTCTTTGGTAATTAATGAAAAGACAGGAACATGGACAGCTGTTTGTAATAAAGAAAAACAAATATCAGCAAATGAAGTATCTGAAGCCATTCTAAGCCTTCAGACTGTTAAAGGCATCACACTAGACCTAAGTAGAATTACCTACTTTAGGTAAAAAGAATCACTGCACAAATGGCCCACATAAGTACTCAAGGTCATCCGCAATTCAAAACAACTATGCAATACAATCTCAAAAAAAAGCATAATAAGGGCACACAACAAACACTGATCATCTTATTAGGAAGAGAAAATCCTACTTCAAAAAAAAAGGGACAGACAATCCGATTCTGAAAACACCTCTTAAATCAGATATATTGTGACATAATAATAACAGACTCTTATGAGGTAACAACTATGTAGCAACCAACTCTGAAACAATTCTAGCTCATCTTTTGGTTTGACCTATTCTGACTATGCTCTATGTTTGATAAGGAAAGGACAAAGTACTTCTAAACTACAAAAAAATAAAATGAAAGTCTCTTAATCAATAAAACTTTCCTGGCATTGTAATTCATTCTTAAGAGCCACTTTTAAATAATAGAAGCTTACTATGACATAATTTAATGGCATGTTAAATACTGAAACTTGAAATCTGAGGCACCTGACATAACCAAATATTGGATATTCTTAATAAGTGTACAGCGTATAAAATAGCTAGAACCAGACAATATACTTACTTGGTACGCCTGATACTAATCTCAGGGGTCGCAAAACCCTAAAAGCTCGGAGGGCTTTAACATCAAATGCCTTCAACTCGAGCTGGGTAAGAATCACACTCACAACTCTGTAAGCAAAACAACAAAAATATTTTATATTTCAGAGGAAGGATGAAATGTTTCGGGCTCATCAAAGTACCATCAACATAAAACAGAACACCACACAACAGAGATAGACGTCCCTGTTATTATCAATTAATTCTCTTGACTGATTTCCACCTACAGGATTAGAGCCGTTTGTAGATGGGAACAAATCAGGCCAACATCATAATGTTTACTCCCCGAGACATTATTGAGTACCTTGCAAGGTTTTTTAATGCCTGAGGATCATGGCGATTAGAACTGATACATGCAGCACATGCCTCAGATCCACCCTGTCATTTACCATTATGTTTCAGTTTTATTCATCTTCCCTATTCTTAACTTTCAGTAACTGACAGCATTTAGCAGAAGTAAACAGAAATATGACAAGTAAAAGCTGATATAAATGTAGACAATAGAATAACACTATGCAAACAACCAGTCAGTATATAGAATATCATAATACATTGTCACACTTAACATGTCTAAACAATTACTATTTTCACTTGTTATTAAATTAAGACAGAATCGATGAAAGGCGACATTAATGATTTGCCAATAGTAACATTATTATATCAGTTTTAAAAAAAGATAGATTTGTTTATCTGTTTAATGTTCCCGTGCGTGCGTGTGTGTGTGTGTGTATGTGTGTGTGCGCGTAGGCACGTGCCCATGTATTCATCTGTTTCTTTGTTAATGGTGTGTGTGTGAACCAATGGATGTTGGTTGAGAGAAGCAAACACAAACGCTGTGGTTTAACAGCTTCAAAGGTAATCCATCCAGAGTGAAGAAATATACTAGCTGTGAACCTTGGCATTTATAGGCTATCATTTACATCCTCTAGGGTTATGTCTCACTAACAGAATGGCCCAAGCCATCCTAGTTATCACATCAATAATCAATAGAGCTTTAACACTAAAACATCACAGGTCATGTCATGGCCACTCACCCTGCAAAATACACTGACTGTGGTTTAATTATACATAACTTCCATAATACTGCAGATAAGTGATGCAATATTCAGTTTGCAATGAAAATACTTAACAGAAACAGTGCAATAAGTGTTTCCAGATGTTTGTTTCAGTTCAGTTATATAGCATCACTCACAATATTCTAATTAGCTTCAACTGTCACCTAAATTCTCAAAACAGACACCCTAATTAACTAAAATGACAACTTGTTAGAACTAACAACTGCATCTGTGCTGATACTGCATTTTGTATTGCAGCACCAATGCAAGGAATAGCATATTCATATAGATGTGTTAAAAGTACCCTCTGATGTTGTAAGTCATCGATTAAGACTTTTCTTTTCACCAAAGATTTTATGGCTAATATTCTGGGAAGAAATTATCTTACATTAGTTATTGATCATTTAAAATGGAACAATGAACTTAAATCAAATGGTTTTAGTGTGTATTTATATACTTCATTATTGTTGTTGCTGTTATTATTATTATTATTGTTATTATCATAATAATAATTATTATTAGTAGCAGTAGTATTGCAGTGTGGTTTCTTTTGTGCATATTATCAAGTATGAAGAAATCTTACAATGGTGATTTGTCAGTCACATTATACCTGTACTACTCATTGTGCAGTAATATGCTATATCTGGAAAACACGCATGTTCTGGGAGATCGCTAAAAGCCAGAGTACTGTAAAGAGCTGCACCAAGTTGATAGATGAGGCTATATAATGAAATCAGTTTTCTCTTCAAAACGGCCATTGCTCTGATCAATCTTGGAAATGTTTAAATGAGTGAAAATGTGTGTGTCTGTGTGTGTGTGTGTGTGTGTGTGTATGTACATGCGCATACAATCTAGTAATATTTATTTATTCACATGGTAGACATTTTCACCTGGTTGATGAAATGATATTTTAAAGCAGACTATAACAAAACGTAGTAATATTCAAATTAAGTCAGACTAAATTAAACAGTTAGCAGCACAGCAATAACCAGTGAAATGACAAGCTTTTCATATGTATTGACTAAGACAGCTTTTTACATACGGAATGGAATGTGTGAAACTTCTTGGTATTTTTGTAGATGACAAATAAACTTACATACTATAAATACAGTAAAATATGACGCCCTGTCACTATCTGCACAAGGGACCTGTGACTTCCGAATATGACTTACACAAGATTTAATTGATATGGACTATTGAAGTCATTTATCCAGGCAATTACAAAGCACACAGTGTTCCAATAGCATAGTAGTTAGAAACCTGCACGGCAAAGCTCCAGGTCAAGGTTTGAAGGCTAGTATTATCTGCATTTATGGGATGTTTCCACAGAGAGTTGTTCCAGATGTGACCAGCACCAAGGTAAATCAAATTTTCAATCAAACAAATTGCTACATAATTATAGGACTCCCCCCCCCAACCCCATTCAAGCTCTGATCTACATTGACAGCAAAGGCATATATTTTTGCCATTTGGAAAATAAATTACATAGCTATTTATTAAAACTGATTACTTGCAGAGTATCAAACTTTAATGCAAAATCTTGAATCACCATCTGTGTTTACTTGACCTTCAGACAACAGAAGATCTGGTTATGCTGATCAATGTGTTATTGAGAAAATTAAAATGCTGATTCATGATCTCAATAATAATGTCTTTCTTAAATAGCATGTTATAAAAGAGTATAAAATATATCAACACCTATTGATGAAACAAAATCAGTTAACACGTCTACATAATCCTGAAAACGATTTAAATCAATGCAGCATCAATCTACCACGAATGAAGTGGATATAAACCTAGTGTTGTGCAATTATCTTTGATACAAGTCAACAATGGTACCGCTCACTTCGCGTATCATCTAGGATAGTGAGGAGAAAACGTTCCCCGATGACAAATTCATTTCCATTCATCAAATGCGACATATTATATTCTTCCCTGCAAGCAATATGGCAATATCAGGTTGAAGAACAATGTGGTATACTGTGTGCTCTTTAAGGTGGTTGGCTTGCCAGCAGTGTTTTATGGGCAATGTTAACATACCCCTCTCTCAACCTATTTACAAAGATACTCAGGATTCACCACAAAGCCTAAACAATGGAGTATAGAATCACAGCGCTATTATGTTCTTCGTTTCACCTCAAGTTAAACCAGTTACCGAAAGCATTAACTATAGGTAATGGGATGGAGTGCAGAAAGAAATGGTCTCTTAAAGCAAAACAAGCAAAAAATCAACAGCCTTTAAAGAATTCCATGCACACACAATATTTGCCATTTTCCACATTAGGAGACCAATTAGCATGCTGCCGCCCTGGTTCTGGCCAGCGTAGCACTAGGAAAACTGCTACTTCTTTATCTCCCCGCAACGGCTAAAGAAAGCCAATTTGGCACAGTATGTTCCATAAGTGAAGATTGTAGAGATCGGTTGCTTGCACAGATGAGGCACTCATCTGTAGACACTTGGGAGCTAAACATACAGCTATGGAGAGAACGGACAGACACTATAGATTGCATGGCCCGAGGACGTTGGCCCACTACCGTCCCTAAATCAGAGTCATGCTTTGACTAAAGCAGATTTCCTGCTATCCTCAGAAGTCTTTTTGTGGTTCAGACAAGGGCACAGGTTCACATTCTGATCTGGGAAGAAAGAGTATCCCTCCGGGGCCCAATCAATTTTGATTTCTTGACTGTCC
Source organism: Paralvinella palmiformis (assembly GCA_025642065.1). Lineage (NCBI taxonomy): Eukaryota > Metazoa > Annelida > Polychaeta > Terebellida > Alvinellidae > Paralvinella > Paralvinella palmiformis. The sequence continues at coordinate 137,530 of JAODUP010000213.1, read as the reverse complement.
CGCTTTTGCCATGCCTTTGTAGTGTTTGGTAGTGAGGTTTTCACACCCTGCAAAACAGCCATCACTCAATCGGCCAGTCTGACAGCCACCGGCATATGGTTCTAACACTGGATGGTGCTTCATTCACAAACTGGGTATTAACATATTGAACTGTGACCCTACATAGCATTGAAGTGTCACCCATAATGACATCCAATATTAAATACTATCTTAAATATTAATTTCTTGATAGTTGTATGTCTAGATGCATAATATCCACATTGTAATGACCACAAAAGAAAGTCCAGGTTGCAAATAAGATCTAATGCAGCATGGTTAATGTTTATATTTAATACATTACACATTAGGAAAAACTGCTTCAATATTTAATAAAGAAATGATTTTCATACAAGTGAACAATTACCTTGACCCATACTTTGTAATGTTAAAACAAGTATTATATCAACATAGATAAAAAGTGATTACTTCTGGTAAATGAAAAATTGTGACACTGGGCACCACGCTTAATGCTGATACACACATGTAAGTATGCACGTGTGTGGGCGCTCACACACGCACGCAGGCACACATACGCAACTTCTTATCAATACAATAACAATGCAATATAATAACCCTCATACAATCTTTTAAAGAAACAACATTATACATTTGAACTATTATAATAGAACTTTTAAGGTAAACTGAAAGGCCAAATGTGTTTTGGCAATGCAAACTAAGTTAATTATGGTTTAATAAAGATGTTCATTCCAATATCCTGATTGTAAATATCTCATTGGAAAACATATACAAAAGGTTCATTACCATTATCATCATCATCATGCATAAAGTTATCGCATCACCATATTAAATAACAGTTAAAGACTTACACACCTGTAGGTAATATTTTCATTATCACTAGTTCTGAAGTATGGTACCTGACATAATTGTCTAACGGTGAAAACACCAAAAAAATGTGTTGCAACAATGGACCCATAATATCTTAACCCTGTACAGTTATTGCGGAAGAGCCATCTTTAACCATACCTCGTATGGTAAAGAAGAACAAAACAGCACTCAGCAGAAAGTCATATGATGGCCAACATAAACAGAGCATTTATAACCATATATCAGACAAACCGACAGACAGTAATGCTGCATTCTCCACAATCAATCTCCAGCACGGTTACTATACTGAGATGTACACGCCTGGAGAAATCGATATATGCTGACCGCTGAGAGGAGGACAATATGACATTAATGTGGCCAGACACTTCAACTCCGACAAGCCAAAGATGGTCTTTGCCATACTCATTAAAAGCAGCCGACTCACAATGGATAATCATTCTAATATAAAAGTAAATATGCTGCCTTATACCAACATCATATCAACGAGTCAACCAAGCTTTCTAACTAGCTATATTAAATGTGTGGTGAGAGAGAGATTCTGACCACTTGTAACGAGTACCGTTTCTTGTGTGTCACCAGAGACAAGATGTCTGCTGTGACAAAGGAAAACCTCATGCTTCTCACTGTAGAAAGGTCACTGGGAAAAGCTCAACTTCAATGATATGTGATTATTCGCCTTAACTGTTATCAAGTAATTAACCGTAAAAAACATCAAATCATCTGTTTTCTCTCTCCATAAACTAAATGTAAATGATAACAGTTGGGTTAATAAAATAGTAAAAATGTCGCCTGCAAGGTTATCAGGGTCTTTTATCATAATAAAACCATTGTCTATCCAATTAATTAATAACTGGTTTAGGCCAGACCTCATACTTCATCCCCTGATTTATATATTTGTATATTTCAACAAGATAATCATCTACTCAGAGAGTATACTCATTAAGCTACTGACATACCTATTCCATCCACCAAAGGCTCTCCATCTGGCAGGAGCCATATAAACTACAGGTGTAGGGCATAAAATAATTAGCATATTCTGCTGGACTGAAATGTTTTAAGCTGGTATTTATTTTGCCAATGTCCATTTCTAATATTACTTATTATGATATTTCTTGTTGTCACTCAGTACAGGGTGGTGTGATTCATGAGGTGTTATACTCACACTTAAGATAAGTGACTCAAACAGAAATTATATATCTAATTAACCTCATTGAACAAATGTTACAAGTTATCTGGTGAGAAAATACTCTGCTCTTTAATTACAAAATGACAGAAGTATAAGACTAGATTAGGATGTTCAGTGTTTCTAACGTCCTTTCATCGTCTAAAACATACACCAGCCAAAATCCAACTATGGTGTTGACAACATAGATAGAACTTAATTTTTAAAATACTTGTTACCGTATTATATAAACAATTATTAGATTGAGATTAAATACAAACTCTTTGCCATTAATCTATAATACAGATCTTCACATATCCTAAATTTATAATCCAGGAATTAAAAATAACACAAAAAATATAATTCATTGCTTCCCACATTCGAACAAGAACACTAATTCCTCTTTACATCGTAAGAACGTTTAATATGATTAACCAATTTATTGTAACAAACTCTCTTTTAAATGTATATTAGTTAGTGGGATTACACTGATACAAAATGCTGAAATATCTGCTATCGTATACACATATGGTTACAAGAAAAAGAATTACTGAATAATACACTTATCTCATGATAATCTTACAACCCCACAAAAACTGATTAAAAATTGTTTCGTGGGATCAGTTATTATAGACAGTTAAGCAACAATAATCGATACTAAGTAACTATTAATTTGAGGTAATCAGTTTGAACTGAAGTGTGTTTTTTTAAATCACGTATTCAATAACTTGTAACATGTAGCTATAGACACGTCATTAAAACACAACTGTAACAGTATAGAACCAAAACAGAATACACAAAAAGTGGGGTTTTGCGTGAATAAGTAACCCAACAGAGAGCATGGCAAAGGTCAAATAGACTAGTGTAACAAATGGTAACCACATCCCATGCTATTTATGATGACCAGTTCACACCAGCCGATGGCCTTAGAGTAAATCAACTTACAAATGATTCAAACAGCCTTTAAATAAAAGAGCATCACCACTCCTACGGCAGAGCATGACAGCTCTGTCGGAGCACCCTATAACGAATCTAGACCTGACTGAGACTAGATTGTGGTAATTGTCTTCAGTGGCCTGCTGTGGACAATGTAATCCACTGGCCCTTGTTCTGTCTGCTAATGAGTTTTCTTTTTATGGTGCTCTCTTCAATTGATGTGACGTCTTACATCAAATTCCTAGTGACAATGGCAGCATCCTGGACAGCTTCATTCTATTCAGATCAAAATTCACTGGTTGGTGAAGTGATGCAGAGATGCTTTAAGTAACTGGCAAGGCATCTGTTTGGGGACAACTTTGAAGCAACTTTGGGGTTGCTGATGATTTCAGATGGTTTTCTAAAATTTTCTAAAATGTGTAGGCTTCTGCTATCACGCCAATGTTAAGGGACCTTATGTGATACTGGCTTCCATTAACCTGAATTCCTCTATAGAGCTAACACAATGTAAACAGATCAGTTACCAGGGGAAAGCCTACCCGTTATGTAGCCCATCTGTATGGTCAAGGTAGAGAGATGATTATCATAAGATATCTTTACCTGGTTAATGAAGTTTCGGGTAGCATACAGAATAGCCAAACTAGCATTGTTTCTTAAGATAAAGATCCATGGCTGTATAGCACTAGCCGCAGATCAATGATTGATGTGAACACATAACAACATAGCAAAATAAACATCATTAGTCATCATGTTATAATGATGTACCTAAAACCTAATCACCATCATGTGGACATCAATTACTTGCACTATGTATTGGATGACAAATTGCCCGCTGGCTTGTTATAACAACTTTATGTCAGAACTGTGACAGGCTCCACGTTAATAAAAACCTATGTCTCATTATCAGCATCGTCTATGTCAGTATAATTACAGGTGTATGCATATGTGCATTTCGATACATGTATACTTGGGTACGTGCTTGTGCGAGTGTGTGCGCGCGCGTCCGTGTGTCCAGATATGAACTAGAGCATCATTATTTTATACACCCCTGGGTATTTTAATATGTGAACTTGCAAATAACAGACAGGATGGTTATTAAGTATAGTTAGTTTTTACCAGTTAAACCCAAGCAAAGAAACAATAGGTCCAGCTACATCAGACTGTCTATCTCATCGCTGACCACATTCAAATACCTATACCTCCCAATCACCGTGCTTTATCACAACTCAGGAGTTATTGACCCATTTCTTTAATGTCTTCATGGACTGACTTCTGAGTAACCTCCAGTCCAATTAAGCAACATCAGTACCAAAATGTGGTAGTTGTAGTCATCAAAATGAATAACGACTAGACCAGACTGTCTGAAGATTTCTGATGGGATAACATCCACATATGATTCATTTGTGTGCAGCCAATAATTAAGGAGACAATTAAATTAAATAATTGTATACCTCATCAATGTACTCATCAAGAACAAATCTTGCCTTGACATTTACTACAGACCTCCATGAAATATGTCATATTTATCCAGTGATCACTATTGATCCTTATATAGAGCCGGATACCATATATATATATATATATATATATATATATATATATATATATATATATATATATCTATCAACAAGTATGTTTATATAGTAGATAATCAACTACTAGCATATACCAAGTATATTGTACATAGTATGATATATATATATATATATATATATATATATATTAACTTGTGTAAGTTTCAGTTAACTAAGCTTCACCACCTTTTACTGAATGTCATACACTAGATTAAATAGGTAACACTAGAATTCAATTGCATAACATGTAGTACTATGGGACAGTGCAGCATTTAAACTACAACACAGGAGTGCCTGAAAGTTGTGGATGACAGACTTCAAATATTAAACAGCTGAGTAATTATTAACCATTTCTGGTAAAGACATCAGGTGTTCATGTTCTCTGCAATAAAATTTCACTGTGAAAGTTACAGAGACACCTTAATTCCATGTTACATACTGCTAACTTAGGATAAATGTATTGGTGCCACACCATCTTTTGTTTGATGTAATACGTAGTAGCATTAAAATTGTTAAAAACATATTCTTGTTTTAATGAATATTTTGTGATGATAATCATTGTGCATACACTGTGAATATTATCTAAAGCATTCTTAGATGAAACATGCCTAAACCATCTTCACTTGCCAGTTAATAATAAACTGTTGCTGCTAACTAGAAATATGTATCTAATTTACACACAAACACAGACAGTACTTTCACACATACACACCATTCACAAACAGACACATCCAGATATAAATTATTAAACAAAGAATATGAAATAAGTAACATGGGTAAACACTAAAAAAAAACTTGTTGCAAGGACTCTATGATAAGAACACCTTTCGCACACTCCCTGTTTACAGAACTCTGTGCGTATTGATCCAAGCTGAAAGCAACATCTATTTTATGCCTTAACACAGCATAACCTAAGTGTAATGGTAACAAATCTTGAGTGAGAACTATAGTAATTAAGACCACTTACCCTATTACTACAATTATAAAATCTAGTATATTCCATCCATTTCGTAAGTAAGCACCAGGATGAAGGAGAAAACCATAGGCAACAATTTTCATGATGGCCTCAACCGTGAAGATAACCATGAACACATACTCAACATCCTCCTGTTAAGGATAAAAAAATACATGAGAATACTCAAACACACACACACACACACACACACATACACACTATATATATATATATATATATATATATATATATATATATTTCCAGGGCAGAGTATACAAGATTTAAAGGTAATATATAAAAATAGGTGCAAAAAGCATATCATGTTTATTCAATGTATGATCAATTATTGACATTTTTATGGTACAGCCTCCTCCTCACTCCTTCTAGCTGTCTGGTCCACTGACTTTTATTTAAATTTTAACAGGGATGGGATATCAAGAATACTGGTTATGTACCAGTACTCTTTTTCTTCTACAATCAAAGTTTTCTTCTACAGGTATAATATTTATTCATGGGCTTTTTTGTTCTAAGTAGATCTTTTTCACAGGTAATATGTTTTTCAATGTTATTTCCAGATTTTGTAAAATTCAAGGACATTTCTAGGACCTGGAGAATGAATTTGTTATTTTCCAGGTTTCCATGACATGTGGGAACCCTGTTTGTGCTGTAAATTATATTTGTTGCAAGTAAGCAATATTTGCTTTGCTCAATCACATTGGGTTAACTCAGATGTGCACACTCTGTAACATCAAAACTCTTATATAAAGAGGATAAAAATGACTAGAAAAGCTAGAAAGAAGCAGCAAAGCACCAGTAATGTTAGTGTGAAGCTCTGAAATTGAGATTACGTTTTGAGCTAGACATTTGGATAGTCCACAGATAAAAGAATTAACACCCACTTCCCTATAACCAAATGAAGACACTGCAGCTCAGATGCACAATCGAACAATTAATGTAATTTATTTTATACCAATCTATATTTTGCATGCAAACCATACAGAGTTTTGTTAAAAGTTAGAACTGTCAATAATTAAGCATTCAATATCAGCAAACCATTACCTTATTAAAAATTCATAGTATCAATATTCTGAAGAAATCTTATACCAAAATATTAGCATTTGTGAATTAGCAGAGACTAAAAATGCAAAACCAAATATTAAATTAGGCTATCTTTAGAAATTGATCAAAGATAATTATATTATGGCAATTATCCGATACAGGTTGCAAACCTCAATGTGATCCACAAAATATTCAATATGTGAGTGTGTGGGGAAGGATATATATATATATATATATATATATATATATATATATATATATATATATATATATATAAAAAGGACCATCTTATTAATGCATTTATATTATAAAGATCAAACCATTTCAAGAATGAAATAGAATGAAAGATTAGACCTGTTTATAAATAAATAAAATTATGAAAGTATCACATTCAAGTAGTCTTTATATTGGAAACTGTGATTTCTTAAACATCTTACATTATACATTGCTACTTAAATGGCATGTCTTAGCATTACAATGAGGAAAACAGATAATGCACCAAGTTAACTTTTATTCTTCAATAACTATAGAATGTCATGAACAGTTTATTTTGTAAAACTTAACAAAATCTAGAAGATAACAACAAGAACAGATGTTCGGTGATGATTTTAAGGATGAAAACAGTCAAAATGTTGAAATTTAACATCCTCTCAAGTCAATAATTTAGTCAATATTCAGATATTCTAAGTACTAATCAGATCATGTACAACTGACAAAACAACTCAAAATCTTATATCATTTGAGAGAAATCTGGATTCAACAGTCGGATTCATACCAATCGGTACATGAAGCCATCCGTTTTATCTGATTCGGAAATCGTATACACAGTCACACATATGGAATCACGCTCATACATTTACATGTTTCCATTTTTTTGTCGAATTTGCATACAGCATATATGGAATCTTGGCTTAAGACAACGCACCACCTATTTAAATGACGTCACCGATTAAAAGTTGTATTCATTGTAGTTTACTGGCTACGCATTCTTGGTAATTTGAAATTTTATTTATATAGTGGGAGTGAAAATGGCTACAGGTAACTCAGCAAAGCAGCATTGGGCTTCACTGAATAAGTATTTCTCATCAAATACTTTTCTATTTGTTGATTTTTATTGCAAATACATGTTTATATGTAAACAGGTGAAATATATCAGATTTAAAAATAAATAATAATTTTGGATCAGGTGAAAATGTGTTGGGCAAGTGAAAACATTGGTTCGGCAAGTGCATTTCCAATTCAGTTGCCCCCGGGCAAGTAGATTGGAAATGCACTTGCCCAACATAATATTTTTCTGGTCCTGCAGTTACAGTTTTCATTACAAAAACATGAAGTAGCACTTTGTAACGCCATATACCTGCAACATTTCCTGCAATAACAAGGTACACCTGCAGTCCAATACATATTGTGTAAACCCTTCAACTGCTTTACAAAGATTAGGAGCAGTGCATAGCCAGATACAGGCTAACTATCGCTAGAAGCAGTGACATGTCACAAAACATGAATGAAACCCCACCACAGCCAGATCTCTGCGTTAATGGGACCAAGTAATTACAAGTAAATCATTTACTAAGAAGGATTACAATCTCCAAAGTGCTACAATGGCTGTGAATGTGAAAAATGTTCATGCTACACAAACCACTGATGACCGGTACCATTAACATCAGAGGTATACTGATTTGACAGGTAATCAATAGCTAGGTGAAAATCTATGGGCTATGAAATCTGAGAAACATTTGTTGTCTCTAAGTGTAATGGTCACTCCCTAATTACAGCACTGCCAGCTAAACAATAAATGTGCTGCCTCTGCTGAGATTCATGCCAGGATATTCCGTGAAACAACAGTGGATGCATTAATCATTTTGTCATCCCAGCATCAGCTCTCTTATGATCAACTAAAGCGTACTGGACCCACGAGATATCTCTATTCTGTTAAAAATCAATCCTTTCTACCAAGATAATGTTGCCAATATAAACAGATTTTGCCCCATATTGTGCCCCATGGCACACTTTGAGCAGCTCTGAAATAGGTGCTCCTCAGAGAGCTCATGGTGGTCATGATAAGACTTGGATAATCGGGGAATGGCGTCAAATGCTGACAAATCACCCAGCCACACGCCACCCATTGATACACCTACATAACATGGTGGTAATTTGCCAAAAAGCCCTTGCCAGCCATGGTTTAACTTCTCCCATATGATATGGCCAGGCTCTGCTCGGTCGTTTGTAATGAGTGTGATGCTTCGGATCACCTACTGGGCAATGGAAGGCCGTGAGATGGCCACAATAAGACAAAGTACACAAGGCTGGCTATTAACCTGGACATGCCCTGGCAACGAAATCAGCACATTCCCTGCTCTTAATCTGACACAATCTACCAACAAACATGACCCTAAACATTAGCTCTGTTTGTCTGAAATCAATAATTCCTGATATAGGGAGTGTCAAATTAGATTCACCCAGTAATCACTATCATGGCCAATGTTAATTGAACACAGGGCAAAAGGATATAAACTTGGTGATTAATAATTGCAGGTGTAATCAACCACTACAAAACAGCATTCAGCATTTAACCAACAGATAAAGCACAATACAAACTATGAAGAGAACACGTGTTGATGTATTTTTCTCCTAGTCCATTGCAGCAATCAAAGAAAAGTATATATTTCACAAAATGAGAATATTTACTTTAAAAAGGGTTAACAACTGCTAAAAAAACCATCAACACACCTCTCAGTGCAGCATTTTCTGATCAAGACAGCAGATACAGATGTTGCTGAACTGATGGTAAACAGCTGTAATTCTTACAACTGAATAGGGCAAGTCTAAATACAAGCTAGAGGTGAATAAAGAAGTGGAAAGGTATGTTGTCTGCCAGACTAAAATGGCAAGATTTATCACAAAAGAAATAGTTAAAGATACTGCTAAATGTGAGAGCTGCATGTTAGGCAGGAATTTAAGGAGGCTGGGATGAAAAGTATGTATGTAGAAATAGTACAGGCAGCTTTAGGATAAACTATAGCATTCAGGCATTGATCATGACATGTTGTAAATCAGTTATTTTAATAACAGTTTGATTCAATCATGAGCAGCTATTCAAGATATACATGAGTGCCTAGTAATTAGTATCCACTGGGTCCAGGTCTTTTGCCCCTCCAGTCATTAAATGCCCCTCCAGTCATTTGACACCCTGTTTTTTTGCCCCTTTAGGGTCTAGTAGCCCGTTCATTAATTGCTCACCTGGCCTTTGCCACATAACTTTTAAAAGTTTGATTTCTACAATTGAAATTCTGATCAATGCACAACTTATTTTGTTGTGTTATATTTTTAATTTGTTAATGTTCATAAAAAATGAAATAAATAGGTATATGATTAATTAAAAATAATAATGATAATAAATAAATTGGTAAATGCCTTTTACAAGATCATTTTAATGCAATATATACTGGTAGATGCAATATAACCAATGTTTCATTGTACATATATATCAAATGTAATTAAGGACACACTTACTGGAACTAATGAATCTCCCTTTATGTTATTACACTCAGGTCTTTTCCCATTTATGTTTCTGATCAAGGGATCATCATAATTGCAATTATTGATGCCAGACAAAGAATATTTATCACAATTCGATTTAAACAATAAATGCGCTTAAAGTGTGCGATTTTATTTTTGTTTAATTTACAATCACAATCACCAAACTCACACTTAAATGATCCAAAGTAACTATGGGGCAAAAGACCTATGGCAAAAAATATCTAAGAGGCAAAAGACTGGGGTCAAAAGACTGGAGGGGCTATACTGACTGGATCCGGTATCCACTGCCCAGTACATACCAGAACTATAAATAGATCATATACATAGCCAGACAGGTAGGATGTCAGATAGCTTAGAAGCAAAGGCTGTAACATGAAGAATCACTGATGTAGCCATGAATTCAGCTATAGACTAAAAAAAATGTACAAGTCTCATAGCTGCATCACCTTCTCCACTTTCAACACTGCAGTCGTTGTAAATGTAAGCATAGCAGTACTTTGTCCTATTGTAAACATGAACTCATATCTTACACAACCAGCAAAACAAAAGGCTAATTAATACTGGAAGTTCAGACAGTTAGTATTTTCCTTTTACTTCATAAAAATGCATCAGTATACCCCATAATTAAAACAACATGAATTTGACTTAGAAGTTATTTTTTCAAAGCAGACATATGCTTCCTAAGATTATATTTTGCAATAAATAATGGCTTCACTCCATCTTCTGATCATGTATAAAAGAAACAATACAGCACACAGCAATCTACAGCTCAAGTAATTTAATATAATTTAACATAATTTTCACACAACTAATGACTGTTCTATGCAAATATGTGATGGTGACTGTTGCTATTGCACAGATTTCTTCATTGTAACTGCCTAATCAACAAAAATAATAGCAATGCCAAAATATAAATGATAGACCTCAATAGTGAAATGATTGTATATAAAAGTCCAAGATATATCACAGATATACCAATAACCTTTCCACAAACCTAAATCAGTGTTTTTAAAATAATTTAAAAAATACTACAGAGACATGTTTTTAGTGAATAATTTATCCTTCAGTAAAACTGAACTAATTTTATGACAAATTGAAAACACATTCACATATTTCTGTTTTATCAAACGTTTGAATACCAATGTTATACACCATCTTGACAACTGGGGATATTTCAAAACGGGACTGTCCCATTTTGCAAATGATATGGTTTTAAGAATGCCTGCCCATTTAGCAACCATGTGACAACGTAACATTGTATTGTTATTTCAAAATTTTCTGAATTATTGGCTAGTTATCTAGCAAAATTATATGTTGTTGTGAAAATTAAATTGAATATAAATTATATAGACCTCTATACATAGATATATATGTACAAATAAATTCTGAAAACAGTACATTATTTAGTTGTTGAAATGGTTCTCTTCCTGTTTCGAAATGGGGAGGGGGGAGCCGTTTTGAAATGGGAAGCAGTGATTCACCAACTTCAAAAATATACGGTTTTCAGAAATTATTTATTGTGTTTTTCAGGACAAATATATAAATGCATTCAAACAGATGCGAAAATAATAAATTCATATTTTACAAAATGGAGCACGATCAAATTTATCATGATCTGTTCATGCTGATGCTGTGCTGAATCAAGTGGTTGTGAAATGGGCTGCCCATCTTACAATCACAAGGCTGGCGATGCGGTTACAAAATGGAAAGGTCCCGTTTTAAAACGGGCACGGTTGCGAAATGGGCCGGTACACTAACACTTAAATAAACACTCGTAGTTAACAAAAGAGAGTATGTGGTACCGGTAAAAGCTATCTACACAACATATTGGAACAACTATAAGTCAACAATAATGAGGATGGAAGCTCAGGAATAGAAATTCATGACTGGATCAACAATGCTAGATTTTTTGTCAATTCTGATATCATGAACCATACAATCCTTAACAATGGGTTGTTGTTTCATCCGATACATAATACACACATATATATATATATATATATATATATATATATATATCAGACACATCCATTGAGGCATCTGAGAATTACAAGGAGAGTTATTTACATCAAGCGATGTAACATATAGAGGTATCCGTACAAATACCCGGTGGCATTACGTACAAGGTATCATAGAAAAATATGAAACAGTGACGTTTCCTCCTGGTGTGTGTAATTTCTCATGAGTTTACAATGTATACTGATAAGCAATATCATGCTATGAATAATATAACTGTTAAAGCCATAATAAGGTAAACAATATATTTCTGCTGATACATATTGACCTGTCCATTCCAAATCTGGTCTTCTAGACTGAATTGTTACTATAAACCCATATGTAATACTTGTGTCCTTTTATTGAAATAGATATAAATAACTACGACTAATACAATATGGATAGCTTTGTAATACAGACAGTCGCTGTGTATATTATAATTGAGTCTACCTGAACAACGCATTAAATGTATTACTCTCCATCACGTTCTGCAGCCCTCTCCATTATTTATCAACACAAACATAGCTGATCCAAATAGAATTACGTTTCACTATGATAACTGTTTCAATATTGGTTCTGAGAGTTTGAGATCACATTGAACATTGTGAACATAATATATAAATTTTATAGTGAAACCTGATGCCAACCATAAAAGCAAAACTTTCACAAGAGGCACTTGGAATTTACTGACAGTGTAATATAATACCGTTTTTAGCATGTACGTTTTAAATAAGATATTTTATTTATTTTCAGCCAAGGATAAGTATGACATGTGATCAGTCCTTCTTTTATCTTAGTCGTTGTGTGAAAAGTGAATATATGAATAATCAAAACAAACTGATAAACAAGCATAAATATTCAAATCTGTTTTCCGAATATTGAGTTCATTTTAATAGTACATAGAGAGAAAATTAGATAACTCTTAATCTTAATGGTACAAATTTGTGAGATCCAGTTTCCCAAGTGATAACATTTATATTAAAGCATTATTAAAACAAACAACAAGACAACAAATATTGGTAGCCAACTCTTCTTTTAACCTATAAATAAGAAGGCACATAATAATTATGTAAACTAGAAAATACTAACTCTACACTCTGGAAACCAAATAAATAAATGCACCCCTCTACAAATACACTGAGAAATCTCAGTATCACAATCTGAGAGAACTCCCAGTGACTGATGTCGTTTTCTTTGACTTCAGCTAGTGAAAACTCATCATACACACACACACACACACACACGTGCGCACACTACAGTAGTGCCAGAACTGTATTTATGGCGTATGTATATGATGACTTCACAGGTGTATTTCTAGTGGTATGCGAAGGTTGTACAATAAAATTACCCATAAGAAGCACTAGAAATATTAAACACAAAAACAGAGGAAATTTAATCAAAGGTGAATAATCATGTATCTGTATATCTTCAGGGTTCAATGAATAGAACCAAACCTGATAAGACAGATCTGACTGACAGTTCAACCAAAAAGTCACAATGATATCATCAATCAGAATATAACTCGAAGATATAAGTCTTCAATGTTTGGTTATCAAAAATTAGTTAAGAGTGCAGATGTTGTTTTTAACACATTTGTTCTCTGTTTATATTGTTTTTCAATTGTTAAAACATACTATTATCTTCATCATAATTTGAAGTGAATCGTGGTGAATTATGCAAGCAATGATGTCACACGTTCATCTGATGGTCTGTAACTTTATTATTATAAATCAATTATGTGTATTATAAATATCGGCTTGGTAACGGTGTTCATCTATGACATATGATAAACACTAGTTTAATGTGTGTACGTGTGTGTACTCATGCATGCCTGAATTCATCTAGCCACCCATTTGTCTGTATTCGCTTGTTTAAGACTAGTTAAGTACTCTGTTACCTTAATATTATAATAGCTGGATTTATTATATAACACCGAAAGCCAAATTAATTACATCACAACATTTTAATATAAGGCTGTCATTAAGTTCTTTATATGTATTATATCTACCACACACAAAACATTTATCTGAAAGGTTAGGTTACGTTTCACAACCCCAGTGGGTTAAAGTAACACCACTGACCTTTATTCACAGTAATGTGATAAAAAATTATAAAACATTCTGCAAGAGTAAGGTTCTTTTTATCACAACAATGTGACAATCAATATATGTCTGATATATATCCATAAGCATCAATAATTTACTGAAGGCTATGGATAGCTGTACATGATAACTAACTGAGCATGGCGCAGCAAAACATTATCAGTGACAACACTGAGTAGCATATTCTCTACCCTGAAGCTTTCATCTTTATGTTTACGGCGTTGAACAAAGTAATCAATCCTACTACATAAATGGTTATTCAGTCAAACATAATAAGTGAGTAGAATCCCTTCAATTATCGAAACCAGACAATGCACAGAGATCAAGGCAACTAATTTATTTTAGTGTGTGTGCGCGCGCACGCGTGTGTGTATGTATATCTGGGTGCGCGCGTGTGTAGCCTTAAGAGACGTTTGACTACACTTGTGTACTGTCACATTATGCACCGGGCTGACTATTGAGAGTCAAGGCTGACAGCCAGGACAGTGGCTCCCACTGTCATAACACGCCAGATAAATAGGCAGTGTCCAGCATCACACACACACACACACACACTGCCAGACTGGTCTCTCCCACCTTGACTTTACCATAAGCCCCACACCGTCTGCTCGTTGCCATCTACGAGACACACAACAACCTATCACTGCCACAAAGGTATTATTGCTGTCTTGTCAGCACACCTTACCGCATCACGTCACTGTATGTGACACAAGTGATACAGGTAGTCTCCTAGACTGTCAAGCCAAGGACCAATAAGCCAACTATAACCAACTAAACATCATGTCCCCGCTGTTCTCTAAGATGTCTTCTTTTTTTGAAGGAAGACACCACTGCTTCGCATATAAATATGGAACCTCATCTCTCATAGACTGTTAGCCATACACTGATAGTGATAGCTCCATGGCATACAACACCACCACAGCCGGCAAAGAAAACAATGCACTTAGCCAGGGCGTATTCCAAGAAAGTAGACTAAGAGACTGACAAAACATTAAAATGTCATCACTATAAATACACTGATAATTATTAATAGCATCCCCTCCATATATTCATCATACCTATGACAAATACGTTAGTTACCTCCTAATGTCTGGTATCGAGACGTAACAATAAACTTGTGTGCAATTTGTACATTTATTGTGGTGAATGCTGTGAGATACTGAAGGATACCAATACTGACAACCCAGACAGGTGGAGAGAAGACGTGGCCAATACAAAGTCTACGTACTGATGCCATCAGTGATTTCTAAATGAGCAACACTATTTTCAGAAGACTGATGCCTTTGTAGCAGTTTAAATTATTAATAGGTGTTACGGAGTCGCAGCTCCTGCTAAACTTTATATACATGCTGTGATGTATTGACTAGTTATAATGCTGGAAATATCATACATCTTAAAACTGCTATAGTTAGATCCAGCGTATGGGGTGAGTGTTGTATGAAGAAACATAATGATAGTTAGTTCTGAAAAATTTATGAAGCAAGGCAACTATCAAAGCCAATATATCACACACGCGCGCGCTCGCGCGGTTGGACGCGCATATAAAATACAATTTCAGAAAGCTTCTGGTTTTCTTTCGTAATATTGAGTGTGCAATAAAAGCTAATTATAAAAAGATAGAATTACCTTATTCTGAAATACTGGTTAAAATAATTACAGTTACCAGATAACACAAACTGTGCAAAAATCTGATTGTCTTGGATAGAGACTGATATTCTTCCAAACCAATCAACAATGCGCTATTTCCTTCAATACATAAAACAAAGGGCTCACACACACACACACTTCAACGCCCTATCACCACATCACATTTTGTAACAACTGAGTTTTGTATGGCCAACTATATACCACGTATAAATCGACCATGCACTTCTGTGGTGCAGTTATTAGTACAGTGTAGACCGACCCCCAGGTCATGGTGTGGAAATTACCACTTTTGCCTGCGTCTGCTAGATGTCTTTAATCTTTTACTAAGAGACTGATAATCTCATCTCCATCAGGAGTTTAGGACACTTTCGGTGGCAATGTTTTCCGGTGTGATCACAGTCGAGGATAAATAAAAATCATTACTTTATAATAATAATTACCAAAAATAATAACAACAAACTTCAATAGCGTCAATATCCTCGAAAAGAATTGAGCTTAATGGCACGCCTACCGGTTGTACAGTGGTTGGGCTATCTCATTGTCAAAGTACGATGGAAAATTCATCAACAAATGATCATTAAATTAGACTGTTTATTTCTACTGGATCACAATGGTTGGGATGAGTCTATGAAATTTTCTGATATGAAATCAGTATGTCAAACACAGGGCATAGAGCACAATTATGAACAAGATAAGATCAGCCATTAAATAATATCAAACATTGTCAATATTAGGAAGCGATGTAAACGGTGTATTATTGAATATATACGGGGTGCATGATCACATTATTATCTCTCTCTTTCTCTCTCTTTCACCACACACACACACACACACACACACACAGAGAGAGAGAGAGAGAGAGAGAACAAACAAGAGATCATTCCAACAAATACACATCCATACATTGTGTGTGCACGTATGAATGGGCATGTGCCTAAACGCACTGGGAAAGATTATCAAGAACCATGAACAGAACAACATCTACATGAAATTAAGAACTTTTTACATTAAATTTGTAGTGTAAATAATTTCACCAGACCCTTAAAACTAGAACATATAATATCATTATTATAAGCCACAACTGTTGATATGAGAGAAAATGTGAAAATTGCTAAAACAATTAGTTCAATTCAAAACAAATGTTGCATTATTACACTATAATTATCTCCCCCCTCAGCTTCAGATTGATTACAGCAGTTAATGTGCAGGAAGTATTGGCTGATTAGGTGCAGTTTTTGCAACAAGTATTAGGGGATGGACAGGCAATGTTTGAAGAAAATCAATAAATAATATCAGCAAGTGAACAAACATTATTCCTCATTCATTGTTCTCTGAGCTATCATCAGCACACAGACCACTTGTTTGCTGACCAGAATTACAGTGAATGAAGGTGTCAATAAACATAAATACTGTGGTCTAGATTGAGAACCGAGTGCAGAATAGAAGATGATTTGAAACTTAGTGAAATTCTTTCTGTGGTCACTGTTTAATTCTGCTATAAACAGAAATTCTGGTTGGATGAGATGGGCTATTGTGATTTTTACCTGTGTACATCAAACAAATCATTAAAAACCAATTATCATTCCCCAGGGAGGTGATGATTGGACAGTTCAATATGCCTGGTGAATAAAACATCAAACATTTAGAACACACCCTTCACATACTGCATGCTGGGATTAGAACATAAGGAAAATTATAATTAACCATTTGTTTTATTTAACAGCATTGTGACGTCAGTATTTCAGTTTTATTTTCCCTAGAACAATTCTGCAGAGTCTGATACTGATTGAAATTCATGATTATATGCAGAAAACTTCTTTTGAAAACACAAATCATTTACGCTTCGCACTTCATCAAATATTAAGTCACTGGGGATAATTTTTTCCCGTTTTTTCGGGACTATCATCCTGGTAACACTATCCCTTTCTGTGCCAATGTCATATGATCACGTCGGCGGTTATTGGATGGGTTTTGTCTCAAGTAGCTAAGACAAAAGCTTAATTAAAACATATTCAAGATCATCAATCATATCACTTCAAATAGGATGCAATTACTCCTGTCAGTATCTGAACACAGTGTGGGTGAACAGATTGGCTTTGTCAACAAAACAATAACATCAAATAAAACTCTGAATCAGATGTCAAGGACATTTAAAATGTACAATGGTGCAATCAATTTAGTGTCTTAAAAGCCCAACAAAAGTTCAGATGGGTTATTTAATAATCTGTTTATAACCCCAATTCAGCTCTGAGAAAAAATGTAGGAACCTCTTCAACTAGAAGTTGCTCCCAAAGCAAATACTGCAATCTCAACAACACCGGTTATTACCTAAAGATTCACTGGATACTGACAGGATTTAAGCAGATGATTAGGCCGTAAACTAAGGATTTCACGCATTATTTTTCCATAAAATATAACAATTTTCAAGGATATCTGTATCAGAAACAATGTGCAACAATTTCACTGATAATCATGATATTGAAATTATCCATTAACTTGCATGTTTTACTTTTTCATTCAGCTATGGTATTTAACTATACATTTTCTTTAATGCATAAAGCAATTGACCTGACAATAGTTAATCTAGTTTTTTATGTTCAGACATGAAGTGTGTGTCACAATTTCTCGTGGTTACTTTTATGGTATTATTATTATTTTCAGCCTTTTGTTTCTGGACAGAAATTCTGATTACTGAACACCACTGGCATTTTGTCTGAAAATGTGTTGACATTTCTAACTTGTTATAACAACACACAACAGTTCCACAAACAGAAACTAAAAACTGCAACTGAACAATATTAGCAATACAGCACAAAATATAACAGATTATCAAGGCCACACCTGTAAGCCATAATCACTTAAAATGCATAAAAACAAAATAGAAATCTGGAATCCTTTTCTAATTGTATTATGTCCTAATATAAATATTCTATACCTTAATCATTCTTCAACAGTGTTCTTGTCTTTTGCGTAGATATCCATAAAATATCATTTGATCTTGTACATTAAGTATTTGCTGTTCTTTACCATTCATAACTATTTTATAATTTTTTCTGTTTCATGATTATACATTCTCGGTCATTCTGTCTTTAACATAAACTTTTTAACTGACTTATTTGGTTTATTATTGTGCAATGCTCTCTGCTGGCCAATACCAGACCCACTTCACTGACAAGGCATTGGTGATCCAGTTTTCAGACATCAAGACAACTCCAAGCTTAAGCCTACAATCTGCCGTCTGTGCAGTGATGATATATCATACAACGCGGGCCATTCCAGTCTCAGAACAGAAAGAATGCACACTATACGTTGAAAACAAGCTCACATCACACCAAAGGAATTTCTAGCTTGGCTTCCGGCTTTTCAACTGAGGAAGGGATCTCCTCCCTATCGCATCTGGAAGCCACATCTAGGAAAATCCCACTGTTTTATATCAAATCCAGCTTCTGTTTCACAAAAATACAGTAATAGTTAATATTTAGCAGGGAGAATAACACAAGACACCAGAGTACGATTTTGTACTTATTAAGATCTCGTACATAGATCTAATATCAGGATCTCGCATATACATTCTGGTATATAGATCTAGCAACTGCCTCTGCAAAATTACAATTTACACCTGAAGTTAGCAGCAACTTAAATTCATTCTCTTCAGTTAGTACTCTTTTTTTTTACTTTTTCACTCAAGCCTCTTATTATCTTACTTAAGATTAGACAATTAACCCCACTGACATCCAAGTTCATCAGCTAACTGAATCAGTTCTCTTATTAATTGGTTCACACCAATGCTGATCAATGGCTATTTCGTAGGTAATTGCAGCAAATGTAAGCCGTATGCCAGGACATCCTATTTACTTCCACCAATTCTCATTAACCCTTTAAAACTCCACATCACCAGTAGAACCTATTGCCTGAGCTACAAAATAGCAGCGTTCTTCGCTGTTCGTGGCATTTTTTCATAGTGTGAGTGGTGTAAAGCCTCCAGACCACATCCCAGTACAGTCAGTCAGATTATCACGAATGACCGCATTGTCAGATATCATCTTTGAAGATTTAACAGTAGATATATTCACCAACCGTGATCAACCGGACAATCTGAACACCAACAATCTAATTACCACTTCATATTTTACCATAATATCGTATCTCCTGTTACTAATGCCCACAATAGAAACAATTATTTAATTTACTCAAACAGTAGCCACAATTACAAACAGTTTAACTAACTGGACATTTACCATGGTTTACATGACTACAATCAGTTCTGATAGCACGTTTAAGTAATTAACAGATCAATGTAGTATGAATGCCCGATTTTTACAGTGTTCTGAAAAAGTCATGGAATTCATTAGGCTAGCACCGTGTGGTGTGCACATATGTAACTAATGGCTTGCGTGTGTGCGCACGCACAGACGCATTATGAACTCTGCCATGCATTATAATCTAGTGCCAACAAGACATGAATTTGATCAAATTTCTCTGGACATTTTCCTCTTTTTTTTCTTTCTTAACGGAGGCAGTAGGATTTAATGGCAAAATAAATCAGATTTTTTTTAAAAACACCACAGATTAGGTCTTCAGCTGGCAGCTTTGTTTAAAGATAAACCAATTACTAGAATGGAGATGATTAGGACCTAAAGCAGTTTACATAATAACAAACAAAAAAACTGCCATTGACCTGGATTAAGTCATTCACACATTGATGATGTTCTGTTTATGATTTGTTTTGGTGCTTTGGGTGATATTGATTTATTTCTCATCCACCAGGGGTACTGTCCTTATACTAATCCACTCATTATTGCCTACACTCATCATATCTATGAAGGTGCTATCATGATGGGTAGGTTTACCATATCACTGAAGCTGTGTCTAGCCATGTTTATATGGGCATTTGTACACCCTTACACACACGCGGGGGCGCACGCACGCATACACACACAGCTTTCTTTCTATTCACACACACACACACACACACACACACACACATATATATATATATATATATATATATATATAGTGAAATTACTCTGTTAGCATCAACCTTCATATCCATGGGTGTGCCACAGTCATACAACCAAGTTGAGCTTGATGATAAAACAAAACATCTGCCATTTTTTTAATTTAAGAAAAAAAATCGAAAAACAATTACAATCTTAGTCATGAAGGTTCTCTCAGAGGGATTCTACTGTAATGACTCTAAAATAGTCTTGACTTCCAATACAATATTATTGCCTCAATTTAATGTTAGTAAGCATCCATAAACATTAACGCCACTTCGTAACTGGACAGTACTCGAAAACATGGCTGTCTGTAATCAGTTACATGCTAACCTTCAGAAGATGGCATTCTGTTGACTGGATTATTATAGGCAATTCAGACTCTGCTCATAAGTACATATGATCTGAACCAAATGACATCGGCACAGAAAACATCAATGAAGCACTCTATTCACTATACAGCATATTGATTGATTGGCACAAGATAACTGTATGTAGCCCCCATTCAAAACAACATACACTGCCAATGACATAGATACATTTTTAATAGAGTGCTTTCTGAACCTATCCCATTTTAAATTGAATGCAGTCAGCACAAAATTGGAATTAAGGAGTTAATGACTAGGGATACAATGATACATGGGACTACACAGGTACCCAAAACATGTAATTTAAATAGTATAAACTGCTTTTCAATTTACTTCACATATTTAATTGGTTGATGAGGAACAGATCAGAAATACACTAAGGAATAAAACCTGTCAGTTTATAATAAAGTTTATGCTAGCCAGTTAACAACTGTTACGTTGTTTAGTAATGTATGAAAGCGTGAGTGAGTTTGTCTAGCCTTGCTGCCTGTCTCACCTGAGACACAAAGCCCATCCCACCGCCTCCGAGCAGCTACTCCCTAGGGAAATATTAGACAATTAAGCCAAATTCCTTTAATGGTAGATGATAACATCCCACATACACAGTCAACCCTGGGATTCAATCCCATAACCCGGAAGTCTGCACTATAGTGCATGACCAAACACGCCACCGTGGAACTCCCTTATCCAATGTTTTGTAGACTGTACAGTAGTGATATTTGTCCTTTATGGAAGGGACAACTAACTTTCTTTGGCCACGCTGCCATCATTCAGTGAGGTTAACCTCAGTCAACTAGAAACTGCTGATATCGGTCGACCTTAAACGTAGGCCACATTGCTCTTTCTCAGGCTCATGTTAGCTCTACCAAAGTCAGAAGTAGAATACATAGAGAAACTACCTTGCCAACCGCAGTGCAATCATGCTAATATAATAATATTTCTCACAGATTCCGCTGTGAAATAGACTGATTTTGTTATATGAAATAGAGAAATTATTCACCAGTCACACTGATGACTTTTTATATGAAGATAACAGTCAGTTTTAAGATATTAGATTCCTATAAGAGCAGAAATCCTTTTTTCCATATTAAAAACCATTTACCTCGGCCTGCCGTATTCCTCTATAACATGTGAACATCAGTATCATACCCCAAAAGGTTGGATAGGACCAACAGTCCACCAACTCAACCATGAGAGATGTAGACCCCTTAATAAATCAGAATCCACATCTACTGGCAGTCCAAGCACACCTGAAGCAGCCTTGTGTATCTTACACAGTCACAGTCCTCCATAGGTGTCAGAGAAAACTATGATACCAAGCTATCTATGATAATGCTCACCAAGTAAACAGTTAAGTTACTTATAAGTATGTAACTAATTTGAACAATTTCATACAGTTATGACAACTAAAATTAAACTTAAATACAGCAGAGAAAAGGAAACTCAGTCTGAAGCATAATGGATATTGAAAACATTTACTTCATAAATAATAAATGAAATAAATAAATCACACATACACACACACACACACACACACATAGAGAGAGAGAGAGAGAGAGTTTTCAGTTATAACAATTTGAAATGTTGAATAAATGCAAAAAGAGATACAAATAGTCCACTGCTCTTCAGACCTCAACATCTGGGATACAATTCCAGTGTTACCTTTGTCTGTGAGATGATTCATCTGATTATTCCACTTATGTCAGGAGTTAAGCCACCAGGTGTGACCAGTGCCAATGCTAGGTAAAGCAGTTACTTATGCTATCCGACAGATTATGACAGGTACTTCCCTAAAACAATGGATGCACGTCAATCATCATCTCAGGAATATGTTGTTATTAGTTGATTTCGTTGACTGAATTTCTGGGATATGACAGTATATTCCAAACCAGATGACAGTATATTCCAAACCAGACCATCATTCCATATATTTTATTCAAATATTTCTTGTTTTTATATAAATATATAGGTGGATATCACAAATGTTCTGTAACTGAGACAATTTATAGTAATATGCTCCTGTTAATGACTACTGTTAAAGGGCCAGCCAATGTGCCATTAAACAAAATAGTTAATAAAAAAAATCCTTTTTTTGTGTGTGAAATTGCAAATTTATGCTTTATTTAGTCTGGAAGTCTGAATACTATCTTTGTTTAATTGGCACTACATAAAACACATAATTAAAACTAGATTATTTTTATGTACATAAATATATCAATCCAATTACCTATACATAATATAGACTCAACCTAGATCATCATAAATGGTACATGTCAGCAAATGTTTGCATCACGGAATAAAAGCCCAGAACACGTCTGAGCAGCAAGTAATTTAGGCTGTAGATACACATTTCATTAGAATACAGCCTTGAATGCTGGTGCAAGCCAAAGTATGGTTACAGGTTGAAACACAGCTCTAGCAATAATTCTTACTATTTGGTGATTAAATGTATCAAAACTGATAACTGTGCTTTCTGAATTGATTAGTCAAAACTAATTTTATGGTTTCTTTCATTTTGTATTATTTCTTACACTTTGAAGGTTAGAATTTATTTTGTATGTAAATGGAATATATCACGAAAAATCAGTGGCCCTAAAGGTTTATATGAAATCCACTAATTTAATGTGAAAACCCTACCAATTCAATAATGCTGTGATATATTGAATATATTCATTAACAAATAATGTAAGTATTAATTATTTCACAGGCTATGCTCTGATAGTAAACCTATCTTTAGCAATCTGGATATCTACTGAAAATCAACAACTTCAATTTAATTTCTACTACAAGCATTTACTATATTGAACTAGTCAAATTTACTATATTTAACTAGTAAAACCTATGCAGAGTTCAATATATCTAATATGCCTAACATGAGAAAATTATACTCTAAAATAACAGTTTTTGTCATGCTACATAATCATGTGACTAAACAGTACCCAACAGTCAACTAGATTCTGGTCTTTGTATTATAATTTCTAATGTAGATAGCTGTCAAGTTAAAGCAGTAATATTTCATTCAATGTACTATCTGTTTTGAATAAGGTATTTAGTCGTATATTTAACAATATAAAAGTATAATGTCTCACACCCTACTTGACAAAAAGATGACAAAGAACACATTAATGGTTAATTATGAAAACAGATGAGTTGCAGGTCTTCTCTATGGGTCATGAGATTGAAAATGCATGTTGCCTGTGTCTGTGAAAGGATATTTAATCCTTCTGTAACTTTAAAAAGGCATGAGGTGATCAGCTCTCTCAGGTCCTACTAAAAACTTCCTGTGGTATGTTACTGGATATATGACCAGCATCAGCATTAAAGATAGCATTCACTCACTCACTCGCTCGCTGACTCACTCAAGAAATATTTGATGTGATTTATTTCCATCGGGTCTTCTATGTCACTTTATAATAAGCCACATTTAGTCTAGGACATGTTTCTCCACATCATAAGCCAAAATTCCCCAATGAACACAAGTAATTTGAGATTTGACCTTTAAGAGGCACTCAATGTCAAGCTGTGGTGAGCAGATAGGTGAAACTTGATATATGTTTTCAATACACTCTCATATTCTATCTAAATATCCTGCTTTAAACATGCTTTATATATATATATATATATATATATATATATATATATATATATATATAAAAACACACACACACACACACAGGTGTAAATTTATCCATTAAAGAATAATTCTTTCTAATTATGTATGTGTGTCTTTAAAAAAAAGTACGTAACAGAAGTTAAGGTTGTCAATTAATATTGCAATTAGTTATTGTTAATTCCCAAATTATACAACAAAAATAGTAAACATGAAACATAATACTGTCATTTGATATTAGAATCTTTTATGGCATATTTCATGGTTTCACAAAAATCTTTTTATATATTTTACATCAAATGCAGTCTGATATGTTTCACTTACAAATTGGTAATCTTTTTTTTTTGCTTGCAACCTATTTTCCACCACATTTAAGTAAGTGCGCCACACTAAATCTGATCATCTTAGCCTACTACTGGACCCTAATGGCTCCCTATTACTGGCATTCAGTAGCCCAGGTGCTCTCCCCAGATGAAGAACAGATTCTCTCTCCCACTATATATATATATATATATATATCCCCTGTAGGATCTGGGTCTGTAGTACATCAACAAACACACCATTCAGAGATGTGATGACCAAATGAAGTGACCTTCTGCCCTAGATCCTCTAAAGTCTACCAGTAGAGGATTCAAGGGTTATAGACTGGCCTTTTTTAAATTAGCCAAATTACCATGGAGAAAACGTACACCTCAATGCCTGAAGCAAACACCATGAAACCAGATTACTGAATGATGTCAATGACTGTGTAACTGATAACGTGGCTGTGGCGGGTGTGATGATAGCCTGCTAATTCCGCTTGATTAGATCCAAGCAATATGGTACTATAAAACATTTAGTCAGTCATTGTGAGTAATGCATCATTTTAAAGCTAGACATTTATAGATCATCTCACAGATCATAGTAATTGTGAGAAAAACTGTCCACTTATCAACTGGCCATACAGATGTGTCAAAATAGAAATGATTCGAACACAGGTGGTAGTGATCTGTGGTCCAACACGCTACCGCTAGACTACAGAGGCGCCCGAGCAGGGGTTAATTATGTGCAAATATGTCCTGCTTTCACTGCCACTTTAAGATGAAATCTCATTTAAATGCAAAATATTTACATGATATATTCACATTACCATTACACAATATGCAATTTAAAATATCAGGTTATTGTTAATACAAGACATACCAGACACAAAAAAGCTTTTAATCTATTCATCTTAGACTGATCTGTGAACAGAATGCAGAAATAATTTATACCTTATATATATAATTGCCAGCTATTCATCCATAAATGTCACTTTCAGGAAGCCCTTGGACTGTGTGGACCTAAAAGTAATCAACAGCTGTCTCTCCAATGGTAAGAATAACAGCCTCAGCAGAATTACTCATGGAACTGGATTATATTTAAAAGGTCCTAGACAAAGGTAATAGAAATTGCTAACCTTTGATCTCATATCATAATAATCAATCTACTGAAGTGACACTGTAATGGACAACTGGCAAGATGCTTCAGAGAATCCATAGAAGTGAGCCAGGACCCCAAACAGTAGCAACCATTGACAAAATCAGTCACATGACCACTAATATCATTCTGTCTCTCACAAATATATAAACCAATCCAGAATAATAAATGCTTAAGCTAAGTAAACACGGATAGGTTAAATGTCAGATCTCTCAAGACAAGCCCCATTCTACTAAAAACAACTGCACGGATTTTTTTATTAGAAGTATTTACAAAACTGGTCAGGGGTGGATGTACTGACAGATGGGTAGATAGACTGAAGATCTGCTGGTCAGATTCTGCCTAAAGGATTGATTAGGATTACTGGTAAAGGATTGTTTGATCAAGATAACTTCCTAGATGCAAATCCAAGCTAATCACAAATATGCTATATTTATATGACTAAACCAATTAAAAACTTATGATGTATTCACACACAACAAAACATATATTTACGTGCGCACACACGCACGCACACACACATATACACATACAGAGAGAGAGAGAAAGACACACACACACACACACACACATTTCTAAGTATTGCCCAATGCCAAGCAGGCAACGAATCAGTTTATATTTTCCATTATACAAACGGGGCTGTAAGCTTTCATTCTGGTTGTGATCACATCAAGCTATAAATGTGGCTGTAAAGGATGGCAGTTTGTGAAAAATAAGATTACCTACTGTATTATTGACAGAGATAACAAAACAAGATCAATAGGGAAACACTCTTCACCAAACCCCAAATGATGCCATATTCACATACTCAGTATCATACCAGTGTAACAAAAAAGATAAGCCACATCCATTCTTAGCTAGGCAAACCATAATGATGCTGTTTGTGTTTTATACACGAAATGTTTAAGCTTTTCTTGACTCATTTACTTTTAAATACGCAGCACGCACAATTAAGGAGTCATGGCAAAATTGTGCAAACATTGATGATGATGATGATGATTGATGTTTTACGGCCACTTTTGTGCACATGGTAGGCTAAATGGGCCGAGCGACCTCCAAAGGTAATGAGGCGAAGTCAAAGATGAAACAACCTTCAGATATGCCCACTCCGAGATTCGAACCCAGGTGGTTGTGATATGTGGTCCAACACGCTACCGCTAGACCACGGAGGCGCCCCCTGTGCAAACATTGAGCATGGACTGTCAATTAAATGACTAATTCAGTACCAAGTATAAGTTGCTTTAAAATTTCAGTAGACTGAGAAATACAAATGACATTGTCATGATTAGTGTATTAAAAGTCCACCATAATATCTTCAGGTACTCTATGACATAATATTGTAGCTGTAGTATTATATTCATTACCTTAGGTTTTTTTTGTTTTTTTATTAGTCTATCATTAACCTGAATGTGTGAACAATTATCTATAAATAACATGTGATCACAGAAAAAATCCACACTATTTCAAACTGATAGTTATGTATCTAAGCATCTTGTCATTATTAGAGTAAATCTCTCTATTAAGTACTAACCCTATCATGGAAAATAAAACGTAGCTACTGCAACAGTATTAATTGGAGATCCAAGTCAAAGTACAATAACTGCAAACTTTCATAAACAAAATAAGATTGTCACCATACACATTTATAGTTTTTGTGAACCAAACCTATAAAATCACAGGATTCCTTCCCATTGGGCATTAAAAAATTGGTATCTTAGAAGTGAGAAGGCTTCACCTGTCAATTTATTTTTGGCAGTCCATTTCAACATTAGGAGAGTTTTCGGCTAAGTAACACGTGATCACGGAAAAAATCCACACTATTTCAATCTCGCATTATTTGTGACTAATAACAGTGTTAGTTTTATATATCAACATACATATATCACACATAAACAGTATAGTATACACAAATAAATAAATTTAGTTGTTATATTTATGACATATATAGGATCAAGCAAACCACATATTAGCTACCACAACAAACTATTATGACAATATCTGCAGAAGTATAACAACTTTAGTATGACAAATCATATTAAGGCTACTTCCAAAATGCCCAAAGTACTTAAGTTAATCAAACACATACCGGTGTTTCAGCTGGCATACATATTACCCCGGAACAAATTCAATCCATCTTAACAGGAATTTTTTTCAAAAGAAACCTACCCACTGCATAAATCAATTTCTTTAGAAATAATTTTTATAAAAGCTCAAATATAACAAATATAATTATGCCTTTGTATGTGACTGTGGTGTAGCTGATTCAGATAATATAAGCATGTTAATAGACTGTTTTCACAATCAGAGCCCGCCAAAGCCGCCAGTGAACAAATTGGTTAGTAACCAGAGTTGTCAGCAAGTGACAAATGCTCCTTCCCTTTGATGAAATCTCTCAGGCCACATAAACATCATTGTTCTAGATGACAATGTGGATCAATTGAAAGGAAGCAACAATAAAACTGCTGACCAGGTTGCTAAATTTGTACCTCAAGGGAAGGCTAAAAATTAGTTTTGGATTTACAGAGCCAATAACCAAGATTGAGGGAATGGAATCTTCAGCAAACACTGGCAGTCTTTAATGTGGATGGAACACCACATAATATGAACTGAGTAATGTACTCAAATCAATTATGATTTTAAAAACTTCCAAATGAAGTACATAACAACACTCTGGATACCAATGCAATTCTAAATAATCTAAAGCAAAAACAAACAGACTATCTCTTAAAAACAAAAGGCAGATAAGTAAATATCAGGGGATTCGGAAGTTATCAACCACAGCATTATGCAGAATATAACTCTTGAATAAATATTACAATGCAAAACATCCAAGTGGAAGCTGTTTCCTTACAATTTGGATGGCAATGTTGTATTGACTAGACTGTTTAATACAAATTATTATCAGTTTATATAAGAACTATATGCTGCTAGCACTGTATATCAGATATCTCCATCTATCTGCTGTACATCACTGCGTGGTAACATTTATCACTTATTTACCAGGGTAAGATAGTATGCACTACTAGTCTTAATAATTTTGCTAACCTACGGCTGTGGTTGTTTCAGCTAATTATCTTTGACTTCCGGAAGCTGCTAGGCCCATTTAACCTACCCTATTTTGAAGTGGCTAAAAACATTTGTTAACCTACCCGAATTATCAAAAATGTCCCGGCTACGTACAGGCGCGCACACAAACACACACACACATATTATTGAATGAAAATATTTAGCACACCACCTTCACAAAAGTGGCCCTAGAACAATTTTTCAGTTATTTATTTTAATTTCACCCTGTGGTCCCGTTAATCCACAGTTCGGGATCAGCTTTATTTGTTATTTAAGTCACTGACTCCAATTTTGAGAACCATTTATAAATTGAATCAACAGAGAGGGGGGGGAGTACTTATTCACAGATACACACTATCAATGATGTCAATGTATATCCGGATGTGTGTGTGTGTGACCTGGGTCAGGAGATCTAAGCATTAAAATCAATTGGTTAACTGAAATCGCAAAATAACTGAAATCATATATCTTTCCTCTGAATATCCTAAGGGGTACTCGATAGCACATTTGTTAGAGCATTGTACTGCAAACATCCAGGTTGTCGGTTTGAATCCAATTGATCTCTATGTTTCTCTAGGGATTCACCAGATGCCTGCCCATGATATATCCCAAGTGTGATCAAGTGCTGAAGCTAAACAAACCAGACTCAACCAACTTTGAATAGCCTAACTGTAATAAGTGTTAGAATCTGGGTTTGATTTATGTATCGTCATCAGTGGACAAAAACAAATATGATTTCACTACATTTAGCTTTATAAATTTGTTTGTAATAAATAAATGATTACATTATTGGGCATACATGACCAGATAATTGTATACCTAAGAGTGATTCAATAGACTTCAGTTGCCAGTTGTAGCTGCATAATTAAGCATCGATATGATGCAGTTTAAGTCAGAAGTTTTGTTTTAACAAATCTGTATTGGTTGATGAACCTGATTTTGGTGCAGGTGGAACTTTTAGAATACAGAACCAATGATTGTAATGACTCAACGTACATTTGTTATTCATTCATTTATCATCCATTCATTCATTAATAAGGAATAATTACTAGAATAATACGGGTATTAGATAAAGCGGTGAATAAGATGGGTGAAAACATGTAAGGCACACATATATATTTTCAAGAATCCATGCATTCACGCCATATTCACTAGTAATCACTACCAAACAATTTTTAGGACAGGGGTCTATTTAGCTCACTGGTTTGATCTTGCTTTCTTTCCTAATGTGAATTGTTATAGACAAAAGATTACCATTGAATTCTAATTTGTATACCAATATACCTAAACAAGATTCTTTAAAAGCATGCTGTCAAAATAAAATTCATTGTTCAGCAAAGGAGAAAAAACATCTATATCATTAGATGTTATGGCAGCAAATCTGTTACAAAAAAAGCATGGATTCCGGTAAACATGGTTTTAACACACACACACACACACACACACACACACAAAAAGTGATATTGATTATGTATGTGTGTGTGCTCCTTTACGCATTATATGTGTCTGCCTTGTCATATTATAATTGTAACCAATTGGTTATTGATTAACACATGACATTGAGTAATTGAAATAAGGCCTAAATTGTCTTGAATATCCAACTCTGAATGATATTTAATGGCAATCATTGAAAAGGGTGGTGCTCATTATAATGTCTAATTAAATGTATCATTGCTTTTTCAAACAATAACTATTGTCTTTAATATATTCACTATCTCCAAAATTATTGACTTAAAACTTCACTTAAAATACATTTAGTATTTAATAATAAAATATTAAACATAATTGTGGCAGCCATTATTAAGTTATATTTCATAGACAACTGGCTCAAGGCAGATGTTACGTTGATTCTGAATTTTCTCTACTCCACCTCTCTCATAATATAAGTTCCAAAATAAGAGTTCAGACCAGAATATATGTTGCCTCAAATCTTCATAATAAATTGGTTGATTCCAAAGTTGCAATCAGGTAATCTGTATGACTAGGCCACAGCAAGTATCCACTCATGGGGATTGGATTGGTTATAAAACATCAGCTTCTTGACAAGGGCTTGCAAGCTTCACTAACTTTATATAATTTGCAAATAGGAACAGTGTTCTTACAAATCATCACTGAGAGCAATGGGTAAGGTGCACATACACACACACACGCACACACACATAGGTATATATATATATATATATATATATATATATAATCCCATGTGATATGTTTCTTTTGACTTTTTTCTGTGAATTTTATATAGTATTCCTACAAACTGTGCCTGCCAAACTATAACATTATTTTGAAATTGTGTTAATCAGCCCTTTCCGAGTTTCACAATTGCATGTTTAATATGAAAAATAGTTAATAAGTGATTGCTGCCTTGCATTTTGTCATTTATCTTTAACATACCAGATATAATCAGTCATTTCAGTAATTAAATGATATAATCCCCAGTTCCTTTTCCTTGTTTTTTTCTTTACGAATCCCCTCTGTTGAATCCATATTTTAAGTTTGTTTATTCAAGAAGGATACCCGCTCAAAAAACAATTCATGATTTATGTTTTTCCAGTTTCATATTTTTTTTAACCCAGTCCTTTAGTAGAGTTAATGTTTAGATACTTATCACTTTGAGCAAAGATGTCAATGATGGGACAAAACAAAATTGAAATAATTGGCAGTTTGCTGGTGCTATAAAACAATAATTTAGGTAAGTTAATTTGCTAAACTGCAATTGGTAATATAATTAGATCAACTGATATACTAGGCTATACTTATATACTATGTCTGAATTAGTCAACTTCATCTAACATGACATAATGTGCATACCTGAAACCCTGTTCTAATTGTAACTCATCAGAGTAAAAAATTAATAATTTACTGCTAATCAGAAAAGAACAAATCAGTTACTGACAACAAGGTGGGCATAATGAGCGCTGTATATAGACCAGATTAATATGGCAGTAACCGAATGGCAGGGACTGGATAAACAGTGGGATGGCATAAATTTAGCATCAGAGGAAACCTGACAAAGTGGTAACAATAGGTTTGCTGTTCGCTATATATATATATATATATATATATATATACTTATTTTCCATAGATGACTGAGTACCTTGTATGGAAAATCAGCTTCCACAAACATACCCAGCTATAAATTTATTACTTGAAGCAATGCTTTTGACAATCAAATGTATAGTAACATGCAATAAAGATAATTTTCCTCCAACAGTGAGATACCACGCATGGTTTACTAAAAATGCTAGGTTCCATCTAATATCTGGCAAGGCTGGTTTCCATGGAAACAGCTTAACTGGTAGCCAATCCATTAAGTTTGGATTTCACTGCTACAGTGATACTACTGATATACTAGGTATTAACCCACTGTGTGTGTATGCATGTATGTGGGTGCGCATATTATCGAGTGTGCAATAAGACATTATATTATCATGAACGATGAATGAAACATCTGTACCATACATCAGAGGTATTGTTTATAAATTATTAATCATTACCCCTAGTTTGAACTGCAAAATTAATTAGAATTGATAGATAAAGTTTAAATTAAACGGTAGTGAGGAGAGTTAGGAAATACAGTTACTAACACAGTGATACTTGCTACATTGCATAAGCTCCAATAGACATGTTATAAACGTAACCCAAGACAGGTCACATGCCAGACTAAATTCACAACTGACTAGCTTAATCTAGAGTGTACAACACTAATAATTCTGACATGACCTCATCCTGATGGAGAAAACCAAGCACTGATCCAGAGAAGAAGCCAGAAGATATTATGCTAATTAAAAACACAGCCTTTCTGGAAGCTTCAGAGCAAGCAACTGACTTACGCTCGCCATATAAGTGAATAATGTAGGTGAGAGCGTTGTTTGGAATGCTAACAATCTTAGTAACCAGATATCATGTGGGCAACATCATAATTGCAAATACCACAATATACTGATTTAACTTGCTTTGATTAAACAAAAAGCAGGATCTAAACCAAGATTAAATGAAACATAATTAATACTACACCGTTCATAGGATTACATTTTTGATACTTGCTTTATGTGAGGTTTTGTGTAGGTTGATAACACAAATGGATTCTTTATCTGGATTAGAATGCAATAATAAACCGGCTGTTTTGTATTCTTTGAGTACACAGAACACAGTCTCCATGCATTATAATAGCTTTTCTGGTGCAACAAAATAAATCAGCAATAATTCAGATATAACCAAGTATATTACACTATTACAGTATAAGCAATACACGCTAATTTAACTGTGTACTTTATGTGAAACAATGAATACATCAAGCATATTTCAGCATATGACACGCTAAGATAATAAATACCTGTGGGCTTTATTTGATTTAGATATCAATTAATAACTAATACATTCGCTATAAACATATTTAGAAGAAAATGCATAATAAGATCAATTAGCTACAATAATGAATTTTTCTCTTTTTCTCTCTATTCTATGGCCATTAAATGACAAGTCATAGATTCATCATCACTGCTACAAATACTCTATGCTTCAGTATTTGTCCAGCTAGATGGCATGCATACATTAGGCCATTAATATCCCTAGAGTGCTTTTATCAATATATATATATATATATATATATATATATATATATATATATATATATATATATATATATATCAATATATTACATCAATCAATATTTTAATTACTATATGTCACAGACTCTAAATAATAACCCACTGCTGTTAATGATGATGATGATGATGCAATCACTGCCCATAAATGTACCATGCGGTACTGACTACAGGGACAAAGTATGATTTTCTGAATCGTGGTGACCGCCTTACGGGCTACACACTACCACAGAGCCAAACCATTAAAGTGACCACTGGCGCTCAGTGTATGGAAACACATTATCCAGTGAACTGATTGGCCTATCAAGATGACTGATGGTCATATTGTGGTCACTAACAGAGGCAGGAAAAACATGTCCTTACGTTGGATGAGTAATGATAAGCCAGAGCTGTGGTTTCATAAGACCGTGCTTACCCAGAAGGCGTTCAACCACGGTCAAGGACCTAGGATTAGTCAAGATATATGGCTACACTAGAAGAAACGTGCCTTACTGGTAACCACAGAGAACTATTATTGATCCCTAACAATGATGCGCTTACAGTAGTAGTCCAGTACAGCTAAAATCCAAGCAACATGGCCAGTTATCTAGCCTACTCTCCAATAACACAGATATATTTAGACACCTGTTTAATCTAAGTAGTGATAAAATGACATGTGTATAGCCTTATGAGGACATCCATCTACCATGGCTGATACACACATGTCTAGTGAGGTATGTCAACCCCAGAGCAATAAGTAGGTTATATGCACTGAATCCCAAGCCAGATGGACATGGAAAGATCCAAATATGTGCCAATGATATGAGCTTGTCAATGTCATAATACAGCGAGCCGATTAAGTTGACAACACAACCCACTGTTTGAGGTCAGCTCTAACCAATCAATATAGTGAGTAATCATTACCAACTCCCCCGCAACAAATCATTCCCACAGTCTAGAAGCAAGACATTATTACCATCTCCTATTGGTAAATAAACTTCGTTAATATAGGTCTATATAGCCATGTCGACAAAATGTGAACACTGACACAGATAAACAAGATTGAATGCAGTGTGCGCGCACACACACAATCACCTACAAAAGCAACTGTTATTTAGCTGTAAAACTATGACACCTGTGAAAAGAATGAGGGTACTTGGCCTTGCAGAAGATACCCTGAAGGTACTCCTACCCTATCCCCCTCTCCATATTAACATGAGCTCTCCCTTTTATCCCCCCTCCCTCTCTTTCTGCGTGTGGACAGACTGGGAACATCTATTGAATAATTTATGGAGACAACAGGCCAAGCAAACTGTTCTTGGCAGTACAGCACATGCTATGAATTACTTATGACTACAGCTGCCTGGAGGGGGCACTCCCATAGACACTGGCAATACTGGACATTGCAGTCATATCACAAAACACCTGTATGTCCACCTTACAGTGTCACATGTCAATAACAATGACTATACCTATTATAGCCTACCCATTATTCTGATCCAGTATTACTATTAGCCAGATCATAAACATACATTTTTACCATTTTTATTATTAAATGAAAATTAAATCAAGTGAAAAGCATCACTTTTAATGTACATGTATAAACAATTAAAATTTACAGTGATTTTAGTACTTACTACATGTAAGAACTAATGGTATTCAATAATATTAATAGATCACAGCAGAAATCTCACTAAGATGATGTGAAAAAATAATGACTAATTAAAACAAATAATGTATATGTAGTTTGTATGAATTACAGTGGAATAATGCAATAAAACAAATCTATCAAAAACACTTTTAACTGTGACCATAAGCTTCCAGGTTCACTACATTATGTTGTGAATATTATTAATGGAGCAGAAATAAACTCCTGAGTGAATGCTAATATACTTAGTATGGGTAACTAGATACAGTATATGTGGATGTGTGTGAATGTATACAATTCTAAGGCCACATTCTATTATTTGTTCCAGTATATGAATGATATCATGAACTAGCACCTGAAGATATCTTCATTGTGACACATATTTATATAATAAAAATATATAAAACTGATAAAATATATTAAGTTAATACAAGAACAATACTTACTAGAGCTTGATTGAGGTTACTGGAGTCACCCGCTGGAAATGGTGTATATATTGCTAAGGCTACACAGTTGGCAAATATAGTTAACAATATCAAATACTCAAATGGTCTGGTGATGGAGTTAAGGAAAACATAGTATTAAAGCATATAAGATATGGAAATAAACTTTTATCAGTATATTTATATATGATTAATCAAAGTCAACTATGGAGTCATGGCAAATTGAGATTACCAATTCAATCACTATTACCTTATACTGTAACACTACTAACAGTAACAAAACATAACTTAGCAGCTATAAAATTAATGTAGAATATTACTGGGCCACAACAAGGCAAACATATTACACAGGTTAATTATGCCTTACAAAGTTATGTTCAGAAAACAAAATTGCTCTCTCTCTAGTAAAATTACTAAACAGGATGTGTAATCTGTAATGAAAATTCCACTGGCTAGCAATAGAAACCAATGGTGGGTTGGTATGTCATCTGAAAACTATTTTTCCCCTTTGTAAACCATTTAATATATATATATATATATATATATATATATATATATATATAATGTATATTTAATAAAGCACCCTTACTAGCAGGAGCCATTCAATGGTGCTGTACAAATAATATGTAATATAATAATACCCCAAATATTATGTCTGTAAAAACCCTATAAGAGATTTAAAAGATAATAATATTTTTTATTCTGTGAAAGCAACCTTGAACAGGTGAGTTTTTAGAATGGATTTAAAATTTTCAAGAGACGATGCATTTCTAATATCTGCCAGCAACCTATTCCACAAAGTGGGGGCTGCCACAAAACACATAATCACCATTTAACTTGAGCCGAGACACCTGCAATAATATCTGACTGGATGACCTGAGTTTTCAGGATGACTTCCAATAGACACCAATTCACAAAGATATTCAGGTGCCATATCATTAATGGATTTATGTAGTAATAAAATCTTGGAATGGATACACTGTCTAACAGGTAGCCAATGTAGTTTTTGAAGAATTAGGGTAATATGATCATATTTTTGAATATTTGTCACTATTTGAGCTGCACTGTTCTATATAACCATATCCTTTTCTTACTGCTGATACTATTATAATTACCATTAGAACCTAAATATATCATATTAATTATGTAATACTACTACCAATGTTAGCATCTTTATAATGAATGGTACCAATAATAATAGTACTTAGATTTAGAATCTGTCTTCGTTTTATTTCATAATTATCAAGATAGCATCTAATCAGCTTATAGATTTAAACAAGTCCAAACAGAATCCTCTCATGTAAATAGCTCTCAGGACCGATTTACTCCGTGTTTGGAAGATAATTTGGCTACTCGATTCATTGAAAATAAATGTAACTTTTCAAAAACATTCGAAACATAAATATTTAGTAGTATATGTGCACATATATATATATATATATATATATATATATATATATAAACTAATATTAATGAAGTAGATTAAATAGATGATAAATTCATAGCTGCATGGAAAGCATATGTCCTCTCTGCTAATAACAAATAGAAATAGGTTCTGCATGGTGAGAGCAGCTGTTTGTACAAGAAACAGTATAAAAGTAATCACAGCTTCACCACTGAAAAGTCTCATATTCTAGTGAATTATAAAGTGTGTTTCAGTTCTCCTTGTTTGCAACCAATCTAATAATAAGGTGTATGTGTGTGTGTATGTATGTATGTATGTGTGTGTGTGTGTGTGTGTGTGTGTGCACAAAGACACACACATATGCATGCATTTCTATATATTTCATTAAGAAAGGATACTTCCATTCCACCACATTTATGCACAGCTTGCGGAGAGGGTTTTTGAGATTGAGACAAAATAATGCACGAGGAGGTCGGGGGTTCAAATTGGGGTTGACTTTCCTCGTGTTAGTCCTTCGTTTTGCAGCAGCACTCATTGTTGTTGCTACACCTGTGGCTGCTAAGGCAGTATTCCAAGCAGAACTGAGTGGTTTGTCGCTTGGGCGACGTGGAAATGAGTGTGGATCGTCAAGTGCGACTGGCAATGGGATGGTGGGTTTGGTGGGGGTACCTTCAGGGTTTGACTGTACTGGTGAGGCGTCACGTCCAGCCTTGTTCTCTGGTGAGGGAGACTGGTCACCCGAAGGTGAAGGCGGTGGATATGAAGGTGAATATGGTGTGGTAGTGTTGTAAGTCCGGTGTACAGGTGAGGCATGTAATGAGTTGCTATAATCCAAACTCTGGTCTGTATCACTTCTGCTAAAATCTGTGCTATATCCACGTGGAGGTGAGCCTTCATCTGAACCCTCTCGATATCCCCCGTCATAGCTTGATCCTACAAAATAAAGTATAGTTAGCCACTACACAGGTAAACATAGAAAGCAGCAAGCAACAATATTAGACATAAATTGTATTACTTATTTGCAGCTCATTATGTTTAAGAATTATGTTCAAGCTTTAAATATTACTTCAGATGTACAACCGAAAATATTCTACCCTATATAGCATATATCTTTTGAGTTCACTTTATTGTTAATGAAAAATTGGACATTCAAATAATTTCAAACAAACCTGCTATTTTTTATGATGTAATAACACATACACACACACACATGTATATACACATTAGACTGAAAAACATGTCCATAATCTGTAAGACATGGTGATCCATAAGGAGCTACAGTAGACCAGTGAAATCTGTTATTTTAACATAAATGCTCACATTCATTTAATATATCAAAAGATAGATCTTTCATTAGAATCCATCAGATGATCAAACATATCTTTTATGAAAAAAAATTCTTTTCTTTATTTTACTTTTAGAATATGATATCAAAGAATTTATAAATTTGGTTATTTCTACAATGATAATGAATAACAGACAATAATACTAATAAGACAATAATATAGGTAATAATTAAAAATGAGGAAAACAACATATAATTGTCCAAGAATTATTTTATATAGCCTCCCTTGTGTGTGTAGTGAGGGTGTTACTGTAATGTCCTGTAGCCTTGAACAACCTTTTAAACCAAGGATTTAACCAGAGCTAATGGTGTGTAATAAATGGATAGGACACAGGACAGAAATTAAGGCATAAGATGCTGTTAACACAGTCTACCCACCTTAGATAAATATCATAATAACCAAACTGAGAAAAGCAACAAGTAATTACACCAACACCTTACATTGTGGTCATCCAGGTCTAAATGTCACCCATACATGATAAACACCTGCCATCATTGTCATCTGCCAATATGTGGTGCAAGCAGTCACCCTTTGTTTGCCAAACCAGGACCAATGTCAGATTCAATAAGAGCAAGCTTGGGAAGCGTGGGCAATTAATTAGCAAGCACCATCTATGTCTAACAATAAATAATGACATATTTTCACCAGCAGCTGACAGTTTGGCTCCTGAGCTTCTTTTTATATTTATGGATGACCGGTGGAGTGGTATCCAAAGGCGGAAACAAAAGATGTCAAAGACATCTGCACGTTTGGTTTCCCTACAGAATATATTTAGCCATAGGCACAGTGTGTTAAATGGTTGTAATTCAATCTCAGTTCAAGTGTAGTTGAGGACCAAAGTTAAACATTAAATATATTCAAGGTTTTACCAGCTCTGATATGTTGAGGAATAATCTACTGAATCTTATTATGATGATAAAACTGCCATGTTGAAAGTAGCAATCTAGATCTAGATCTAGCAGATAACAGACAGTGACTCTATAAATAGTCTATTACTCTATACTTCTTGATGAACTAGCTCACTATCTTCAAATTTTGGTTCTGTCGTCTTTCACTTCGCCTCATTACCGTTGGAGGTCGCTCGGCCCATTTAGCCTACCTTGTGCACAAAAGTGGCCGTAAAACATCAATCATCATATGATCATACCACCTCAGTAAATGGAATACGACCTGTCCTAGACCTAGGCTAGGTGAGTAGGTCCTGAACGACCCATCTTCAGACTCCGCGAATAACTACCCTCATTAGGACACATTAGCCTAGGATCTAGTCCCGTAAGACGTTGAAGAGTTAGGCGAACCTAACGTGGCCGTGAAACGAAACAAAATCTACCCTGAGGGGAAAAACCGAATTAGTACTTCTAAGCCAGCGTAACTGGAACGAGCACAGCAAGCCAGAGTAGGGTGAGCGATAATAAAGTTGTGTTTCGGGGGGTTATCGGGCCCTGACGACGGGAATAAACGTTACCCTCGCAACAAGCAGCGTCCCAGATGCGAGCGGGCGTACGCCATTTATTATGTTAAGCCGACTAGCTTCTATATAGCCCTCTGTCTGTGCCTTTTAACATCGTCACTGACGATCAATCCCCTAACCTTCTACTGCACGCGGGCAAAAAGGCTCCGTAATTATATTCACCGACCGCAAGAGCGACTGATCGTCTGCCTTACCTGTCGGGTACGGGTCCATGGCGACGGGCAGAAGGGGCGCTAGATTTATCCTAAAATGTCCAGATGGTGTCTGTCGGTGGTGGCGACGATGGTGTCCGGGTGTAGTCCGTCCATTTTTAGCGAGGTTCGTTTTTATCGGCCCTTATTACTCCGTTCTGTTATAAGCTGCAGCTACGATCTGTTCTCTCTCCATCCGGGCTCCCGGTCAATAAACGCTCGTTCCTTCCCGAGATGCTTTGCCCCGCCTCCAACACATGCACACTGTGACACACACACACACACACAACATGCTCATCATCACCACCATCATCATTATCGGTGTAGAGCCAGTGCCGATATCCCATGTAGGCCTTGTTCAGTATTTGATCAAATAAAAATATAAAGCATCTCGTCCAGATGCATTCCCTATTCTACGTTGCTTCCTTCTTCACTATATGTATATATGGTTGTACGTACGTACATAAGTATGTCCGCGACAAAGAAATCTATTGGATCAATATCTTTGTTCTTAAGCCTGTGCTATGATTAATCTCCTAATTCTTGATAACATCAAAATAGGAGCGTCCGTAATCATAATTATCACCACTACCCATCATCATCATCATCATCATAACCATCATTACACAGTTGGTAAACAAAACAAAAAACAGACAGTAGGATTAATTGATGACCAACTGTCATCTTGGTGTTCAGCAACTGTAATTTCGGTTGTATAGAGAGCATTGTTTTGATGATGAGCCACTGTCATTCCAGTAATCAACAGCTGCTGTTCGAATGACCACCATCCAGCTGTTGTTCCAGTGATCAATAACATTTGGTTCGTGAGTTCCGTATTCTATGACTTTGTGTAGTCTTTAAATACGTGTTATGTCGTTTTGCTTAAATATGTCGAAGGCCGGTCGAAATTAGCCACCATACTACACCGTAAATAGCTTTATAAATTAAGAAAAAACTTTGTCACATATAATCCTATGTCATAAAGTCTAACAAAAGCTATGTCTCATGTGCGTGCGCCTATATACGAGTATTTGATTTCGTTAATTGCGAAATTACATATTCGTTCCCATACAGTGAAGTTGTGGAAAAGGGGGGTTGTGGTAAAGGTGTATGTTAAATTTTAAATATAAACAATACATTTATGAAGATTGTGATACAACAATGATGTGAAAGAATCATATTGGACAATGATGTTTGCGGCGGTATTATACTCAACATGTATAATAATTAATCAAATTAACGTGCAGTTACGTTAACTAATATAAAGCATACCGAATTTCTTCGCGCGCATCTATGGATTGTATGAAGATTAATTATTCCGTAGGATTTCTTACAGAGATAGGAATATGGGGTACTTAACTGCTCCGATATTACTAACATCGGTGAGCATCTACCAAAGTAAAATCTATGATCTCCCGTTCTTTTCTGATAACTGACATTTAATTAAAACGCGGTTGTCAACGGTAAATACTATTTACTAGTATGAGTTAATGAATTAACTTATACATTCGTTTTAAAAAAACCTCCCCCCATCCCCATCACTATGGGATACCTAAACTTATTTATTGAAGCAAATAATCCTTGCACATGTCAAGAACAGATTTTAGCCATCCGGAAGATGATGAACGTCTGACAAAATTAAAAATCACCTGGTGAAAGTCGCTCTTCGAGTAAAACTTAAATGAGACTAATGTACTGCATTTTTACGCGTTGGAAGTCCCTTGAGTAACTGGCGCGATTACAATTCATAACGTAACGCAGCCTAGATTTATCCTCTAAGCCATAACGTTCTCGTGCAAACGTTAATTGACGGAAGTGTGATTGACAATAGAAAAATACATATGAGATATATATAGAGACAGTGGCGTAGCGTGGAGTCTGCGAGGTCTGCCGACCGGATAGGGTGGCCACTTTGGGGGGCGGCATTACTATAATTTTATGTTCTCTCTCTCTCTCTCTCCCTCACACACACACACATAAACACTGCATCGCATCTCGAGCGGTGGCATTGGACACGGCTCGCGTGGTTGGTGTGTTTTATATAACAACTTTAGTTGGATATAAAATTCACCTTGGTTGTATGTGGGAACAGAATTATCTTTCCTAGGTCCAGTTATGTCCAGTTTGTACTATGACATTCAAGATTAGCTC
The DNA here is from genome assembly GCA_025642065.1 of Paralvinella palmiformis. Classification (NCBI taxonomy): domain Eukaryota; kingdom Metazoa; phylum Annelida; class Polychaeta; order Terebellida; family Alvinellidae; genus Paralvinella; species Paralvinella palmiformis. Next base: position 94,935 of record JAODUP010000213.1, on the reverse strand, counting down.
TAATCTGCTTGTCATAAATAACATTTAAGAACTACAATAGTTAGAATAGCAGACGTTAGGTCAGGTTTGAAAATGATAACATAGTTCAAACAGTACGGAAGCTATGACGCGCTATTACGGTCTGCTTCAGCCCAGATGTCAGTCTTTTAATAGCAATTAAGCTAAACAGTTTTAATAGTAGTCGCTTCATGACGCCTGCCCGTTGTAAAAACTGATCTTTGAAGACAGTGACAATTGGGTTATAATTTTATTATTTTCTTGTGATTTTGGTATACTTTTTTTGAAATGGTTTTATTTCCGAAATGACTACATTTTGAAGTTGGCGTTATTTGTAGGTGCGCCCCACCACCCCCACCCACCCTAAATATTTTATATACGTGTGTTTGCCGCAATCGAAGTTGTGTTGCGTTAATGAAGGGGGTGAGCCATTTTGCGGCCAAATCCCACGTTACTCCACTGCATAGAGAGTTGACCCAGCACACCCTAGAGCTTAAATAAAATGAAGAGAGGAAAATATATGGTTAATAAAACAACAATAAGTGAAATAATCAACTGTGGCGCCAGTCATTCATAACGTCTATAGTTATGCATCGTTAATTTTAATTCAGTAAAAATTCGAACACGTGTCTAACTGTCACCCATTTTCACATAAGATGTTAAAAAATTTAAAGTTTCAAGGCAATTTGTTACAGTATTTATATATTATTTTAATCCTATTTAGAAGTTTTAGAAGGGTGAACTAAGTTGGCTTCCTCAGTTAAATCCTGAGTGTTAACAATACACTTTACACTATACACCTATCATTATAACAAACAAGGATTAATCAATTAGGTTGTCGTAAGTGAGCATATTGACTATACTGGCTTCCTCAATATCGGTAGTTTGTTTTGTAAGTGTTCACTATACACTATACGCCTATTATTATGTTGGCTTCCTCATCTCCAATTTTTATATGTTATTGTAAGTGTACACATATACTATATATAGTGACTTGGACACAACTGCTGTAGAGGTAAGAGGTCGAAACTTTTCCAGTGATTAATTTCTCGGCTCACTACATCGTGGGTGGCTGACCACGTTAAATGGCGCTGCCGTCTCCACTGAATTATTTAAAATAAAGGGGGACGTTAAAAACCCCCTGAGGACGTAAAACACTCTGGCAGTGACCACCCTCAGGGTATTTCGGCTCCATCTTTCCGTACTGCTCCCCTGTGAGTGGTGGGGGAGGAGATTTCTCAACCACTCCAACATAGAGGCTGTGCTGATTAAGCGACACTGGGGATTCTCCCCGAACAACAAAACCAAACTGCTGTAGCATCACTATGGCTGGTTTACATCACGTAGAGTATGTGACTTCTTAAAGGGGAAGTTATTTTTCAAGATTACACATTTAACAAGAATGACATTCGACAGACATGCATCCACTGGCGATACACTGTAAAGACATGCACTGTAAAGACATGCACTGTAAAGTGTACGACATAAATAAACGTGTAATGAATAGTCTTATTATTATGTTTTTGGATTGTTCCATTAATGAGGAATAGGTAAAGGGAGTGGGATTATGTGTGAATTGAACCGTATAATGTGTGATTATAAACCGTCTGACAAATGGGACGTCTGACAAATGGGAGTAAACCGTCGGAGCATAGAACATGCAGACCCCACTGACAGCACGTGAAGATACTGCCGCGTTCAACGTGGTGGCTTACTGCGTACTCTTAAGGTGGTTGGACTGTCGTGGAAATATTGCCAACCTATACACATTTGATTTGTGACGGTTCTGTATGTTAGACATAAGTGGCATAAACAAATGCCTCATATAGCACACATTGTCCAATAAACTGTAGTTGTTTTAAGTCGGGCTAGAGTCTATTCAAACGGCGCCAAAGTCAGTCAATCGATCACAGCGCCATTATTTATATATCGCTTACCAGTTTGTCTTAACATTTGTTGGAAACTGCACACAAATTGAAGCAAGGTATTTTTAATATGTGGTTAATGAATGTTAAAGATCGGAAATCGGAGAGTGCTTTTCCATAGCACGATTAGAAATGCATTTTGCTACGTATATGCATATCAAGTCTCGAACCGCAGAATCACTTAGTTCTGTCTATATACGTCATCCGGCCATTTTATTTCCTGTATGTTGCAGATGTGACCAGCGCCTAGGCTAGGTAAAGCACTGGCTCAGGCTCAACACCTGTCATTTATCAAGTTATGGGTATGTATGTGTTTCGATGAGTAGTTAACCTTGAAGCTATATATATATATTATTACCTTTTAAAGTTAAAAATACATAAAACTGATTGTTTGTACCTGTTGGTGCAAGTTCTGTTATTTCGCCGGTCATGTTTATGAAGCATGATATGTCAATACTTATATAGCAAATTTCATTATTGTTATTGACACATCCAGCCAACCCAGCAAACTTACTCAGTTCTTCTCTACCTCTATCCTTAATCATAGGATCACACCACTACACACTGTCTTAGTGTTACATTTGATAGCGATTTAAAAAAAAACATTTCTCTGATCTGTTGTTTGCTGTACTTCTCTTTCAACAGCATTCATTGCTACAACACTTATTACTAGTATATGCTTGATTATTGCAACTCTCTTCTTTATAACATCGCATCTAAGGCTATTCTAAAACTTGTTGGCATGATGGCATGATAGAAGTTTGTAATTATTATTATTATAACTTTATTCTATTCTAACCTGTGTTATGTACGGCTGGGAGTTACATAAAAGACAAAGGCAGACAACTCACGCTTTCACATTAAAGTCTAAGTTAAAATATTTACACGTACAGTATTATAGACGCACATCACCTTGCAAATTATATGTAACAATCTGATTTTATTTCGGTTTGTTTCTTTCACCATCAGTTCCTAGAACCCAAAGCAAGGCACTTCCAGTCTAGGGTTCGAATCCAATTCATAACTGCTTGTGAGCTATTTCCCCAAGCATAGGCCCTATCGAACAGAATAACAAGAATGAATATAGGACCCTGTAGGTGGCAGCAGCGCAGAAAGAGATGTCAGGCGCCATCTAGCGAATGGGTTTGCAATAAATCAGCATCTGTCGAATTTTCAACATGGCGGCTGGTGCGGAAAGACAAATGAATTTAGCTGCACTTCAACAGCGAGATCCTTACATTACGTCAATAGTTGATACAGCTAGTCAGGTTGCTCTGTATTGTTTTAATCCAAAGATTAATGAGTGGGTGAGTTTATTAACTGAACCATTTTAGATTTGTCGCAGTACGCGTAGTTTGGTTGATACCTAAGTCAATTCACGGATAAATGTGACCGGTGCCGCGGTGGCGGTGTCAGTGAATGTTACGGAATAACGTTATTATTTGTGCCATCTAGTAGTAATAGACGTGAAAAGACAAAGAAACATTCAAAGTTAATGAACAGTAGGTACAATACACTTGCTTATAACAAATTGGTGGCAGTTGAACAGCCTGAATTTGTGACCAGAAACCCGCCAAATTTGATTTGATTGTAAGCCTTTTCGGCTCCGTCTAACTCGAAGTAAATGTAGATCCAGACAGACTAGAGTCTAGAGCGAAAGAATCTTCAGGCTTGTCTAGGAAATTATGACTTGTTATGTTCCAGCGCACCTGCTGTGTAGAAACTCGTAGTTTTGTAATTCCAAATCCATAATTATCACACTTCTAAGTCTTATAAAAGACTTATTGTAATTCTTCTCAGTATGAGTATAGATCTATTCTAGATGACATTTTTTATGACTTTTTTATTGATGTTAATCACCACCTGCTGATTAACCATTGTTATGTAATTAGTATCCCATTCTATTTTTAATGATATGTAGACTGTTCATCATTATTCCAGCAGACAGTGTATTAGTATCTTGAGACTGCTAAATTCATTGTTTAGTGCCACTGTTGCAGCCGTTTTCGGAATCCAGGCGAAGTGAGGATAATGCCCTAGGCCAAATCCGGAATTCTGAAATGTTCCTTGGACATATGTAATTGATGATCAGTATCCATAATGGAACAAAGGCAATATGCAAAATTGAAAATAGGAGATATGGAAAATGCGTCTCAGTCGGCTACTGACTGTAGAGCTAATGAATGGTTCAACTTCCCTTCGCCTGGGCGTTCTGTGATTCCCAAAACTTCCGGATGTGATGGTGGGCGGTTTAAAAATCACCTGACACACCACTGTTCACAAAGTGACAAACTGTTTTGGCATTTAAGAATGCTTTTTAGGTTGATAATTGGTTATACAAACTGGAGTGGTAGTACATTCCATCATCCATGGTATAATTGGTAGCGCATTGGATCACAGATCACTACCACTGAGTTTGAATCTTGGCATTAACTCATTGTCATTAACTTATTGTCACTGAGTATTCCTTATTTGTATGACTGTATTCAAGACAAAATTCTAAAATATAAAAATTACCTAACACCAATGAAGTACATTGAAAGTTCAAACTAATGTTCATATTGATTTAAAATAATAAACTATTTGTTTACTTATATGGAATTTTTGATACTAACATGGAATTTTATGGATTTTGTAGTATTATATCATGAAGAACATATTGTATTCTACGTATAGAAATATTGTATCAGTCACTTTCCCTTTTCAAGTTTGCTGTATGTATGGCATTGGTAATGGGAATTAGTAACTGCATTTTTTTAATATAGTACGGTTTGTGTTTAATTTTGTAGTAGTAGTGACCCAGTCACAACAAATCATATGTTGGTAATATTGTTATTTACATCAAACCAAACTAAGGGCCTGATATTAAGTATAAACCACAAATTTTCTTTTTCATTATTAAAAGTTAATAATTTAGACCTTTAAAACAAAAAGGTTAGTTTTGAAGTATTTAGCATTTATATAAACCATTATCTATTTCTTGGGTTATTCTATGGTAAAAATTATCCAATTAAAAGCAAGATTTTAAAGGTAATGCCACTAACACAACAATGTCCAAATAGATTCATGGACAAAGTTATTGTTTTATACATTTGCTTTCTCTCTACCTGGTAAGTCTCATACATCAGGTAAGATCTTGCTTTTGAGCTTCATATAATGAATAATCTATGAATACCTTTTTGAACATCATTGCACAACCAACATGGATGATAATATGCCTGGTGATAAAATTTGAAAATATATTTTATGATTATTTGAATAATCTTTATAGTTTACAAGAGAAAGAAAGGGGATAACATACATGGTGTGCCATTATTACTAGCTTAGTATCTGTGGTCTACCGTAAATTAAACTGTGTCAATGGCTAGAACTTTCCTCTTTATTGAATATGACACTTTCAGATGTTAAGTAAGTGTAGGGATGAGAAATTTCTGTCTGAAAATAAAGTTTTTGTAAATGGGATGTGGGTCAAACTGGTGATTTGAAAAATCATCTTGCAGAAGTTATGATTTATACTCTAGTAGTGTCAGATTGTGCTAAAAATGCACAAAACTTTGTTGCACCAGTTATACCCGGAACAGATGTTTGGTAGAGTGGTAGGTAAAGTAACTGGATTGCATGAAAGATCGCACAGGCAGTGATAACACTGAGATGTGAACCTAAAACGTCAATATTGTGCACTACCAACTATGTTATGGGAGTGCCCTTCAAATATTACCAAATATGTTTCCATTACTTTGTGCATTTATTATCATAGAAATTATTATTATGATGCGAACAATTTTGTCACACCTTGGTGTTTGGGTGTGTCTAACACACATACGCTCATAGAGTAAGTATGATACATTTTGACCATCCTGTAGAAGTTAACGCTGATAACTGTTGTACTCATGTTTTATAATCAACCTAGATTCCAGCATTTTGAAGCCACTGAGCTTAATTTATCAGTCTGTTTTGTTTCAGTGTTCTGTCTGTCATATGATCACAACTTGACTTAACTAATCCCACTCAAACTTTGCATGTTTTGTTGTAGATCAAGTGTTTTGTTGTAGATCAAGTATTTTATTGATCTCACTATCTACTTTGCAACTTGTCTAAAGTTTAGACATAAGACCAGTCCAATGCTACATTGGTTTAGACTCTAAACCAATGTAGCATTGGACATTTGACTGGTTTTATGTCACAACATACCAGGGTAGTATAAATACATCTATATGCCATGATCACATGCTAAGAATAAGAATGTATTCATGATTAGGGTGTTTGAAGTTAAATTCTCTGGCAATATTTTGTTTCATAGACATCCTGGATTATGTAGATTTGTAACTGGTAAAATTGACAGACAGGTCAAATTATATATGAGAACATTTCTTTTAAGTTGTAACATGTTAATATCTATGATAAATGAAACCAATACATGTATACAGTTAGTGGGTCTGGTTTTACTAAATTTGTTAATAAACTACAATTTGTTAATAAACTACAGTTATTCATCTCTAGTATCAACATATATTTGCCAAAGCAAAAAAATAAAAATAACCAGGTACTTTGTAAATTACTTGGTTTGTTAATAATAGACAACATATTTAAAACACATCTGTGGTGTCGGATAAATGTTGTCAGAGCATGTTAATTTGATGCTGAATAGTGTGAATGAACTAGTAAGTAAAGATTCATGGAAATGTTTGTTTTGTATAGTAATTGGCAAACGTCAAAACCTTGCATTAACCTTTCACTGTTAAAACACCTGTAGGTTTTTATAGTTTGCTCAGTGTAAATTGTAATGACAAACTGGCATTGCGTTGGAAACCATAAACCTATATTCAGAATAGAGAAGTTCCCATTTTTTTAAAATGATGTCTATATGACTATAGCAAGTTTTGGTTGGTGGATTCTAGATGGTGTAGTCAACATTCTAGTTTTCAGATGTTTTGGTATCGACAAGATAAAGTGTGTGTGTTCATGTTCAATGTTGTGCTGAATTAGTATTTAGATGTTAATGAATGGTAAGCATAATAGTCATAATGGCTCCATGTAAAGCTGATGCTTTTGGTATTTTCTTCACTGCATACATATTGTTTGGTTCTGGTATATAATAAAAGATTTTGATATACGATAACTGGTGGAAAAATTAATTCTGCTTCTGTCAGTTTTATTAGCTATAAACCTGATACTGTGTAAAGACTAGCTGTCCCAGAAATGTAATTAATTAGGTAATAGGGAAGTCAATAGAATGGCAAAACCTTTTCCAATGATTAAAACTGTAACATTTGACATCCTCTTGTTAAAGTTAGCAAGAATAAGATCACACTCACAGTGATTAATGTGAATTGTCATATACTCAGTCATATCAAGGTTAACGAGCTATTGAAAATTATGCATACAGGTACATGTACTGTCGCATGATATTTCATCATTCTGTATACTGGTATATATTTTGGAACTATTTAGTTAACTGTTTTTTTTTAGACAGAATATTTATTTATAGTCTGCTGCTCTAAGGACATAACACGTTTTGTGCTTTGTTTATTTGTACTCTATCCCCATGATATAAACAGCTAGATATAAACTTGCAATATTTCACATTTTGTCCAGCCAGAAACCTTTCTATATCTGAGTGAGCCACATGAGAAAAGACAGACTTGCTTATGTATTTTGGATAGATGTGTTTGGGTGTAATTTGCTTTGTGATAAATATTACTGCCACTGAAACCTAGACAAGTTATATACTGCCCTATATATTTGGCTTTGCTGTATTAGAGTGCAGCCAATCACCCACTGTTCTCTGAATATAGCCCAATGTTTGGCATATTTCTTTGTGAAGTTAATGGGTGATGGTTCATATCTTGATCTCTCACACATAAATGACCATGAAATTGTTGACTAATATGCAGAGGAAGAAAATACTGTATTTCATTTGTTTTTGACATCAGCATCTTTCCTGCATTGATAAAGAAGCAGCTAATAAATATAGATAATGTAACAATGATCATTATGTAAAAATGTGGTATTAGCCACATAGGGATCTAATATATTAAATAGTTTAACTAAACTAAATCACCTCAGCCCTTAGAACTGTATCATGACCATTGATGAGATTCACTAACCAGCCTACTGAGATAAGCTAGGATATAATATAGATATTACTGACTTGTGAGGCGTCTACAAGGTTCTGCATTTAGGCTGATCCTTGGTAGGGTACCAAATCTGGGGTAACCAAATCACTGTGTGGTAACAGATTCATACAGATAATAGGATCTACTGAGTAACTGGTTCAGTTCTGGGACTCCTACACAGAATGACTCTTTCTCTATAACATAATACCTCTAAGGTGACTGAGCTCAAATTAACAGGTGGTATCAACTGTATAACTAAACTCTGGCAAGTCCATATTTTGTTTGCTTTCATCTTTTTAAGTGATCTCGTGTAGTGACTGATGTAAACTGGTCACGTGTCCGTTATATTCTGGATGCACCTTGGGTAGAGCACCGCACTGCAAATATCTAGATTGGGGTTTTAATTAATTCACGAAAACCTCTATATTTGTAGGAGATTGACCCCCTCAGCCATCTGTCCAATGTATTATCATCAGCAAAGCTAGAAAACACTTTTGTGATGGATCTGTTTCACCCTACATCTTACTTTGCCAATAATAGTAACATCTCCTATTGTTTTTCACCGCTTGTCTTATCTGTGGTGGCCTTTAATCATTTTGGAGCTGTTTCCATATTTGATTAAGCAGATTACACAAATAAAACCAATCACAAGATTTGTGGTTTGAAAGTGTTCACGGTAGCTTCACCAACAGTACTATGGTGTCCTATTTTCCTCTTAAATTTAGCACATATGAGACATAACAGTGCAGAGACTTAACTAAAAAAAGTTTCTTAACTAATAAGCTTCTCAAATTTTTATTCTTTGGTGAAAATGTTTTTATATTGAGTTTCTTATGTTGTATTTTTCTATCTCTTTAATGACATTAAACTCTTGTGCCAATAAAAACACATGAAGGTTGTTCTTTCAATCAGAAGCCAATCATAGACAATGAATGTTTTCGAACTGTTGATTTTACTGCAAAGTAAACATGTTTTCGTTGCGAAAGAGCAATGAGGCATCAACAACTTGCTTGGCTAAGTGATTCCTAATGTCTTTGTTAGTACAACAGAATACAAAAAAATGTATTTCACACATGACTATGGGAAGGCGATATAATTACAGTGAACATAATGGACCTATTTCTGTGTAATTTCATTGATAATGGGTTGTTTGGATAAGGCTCTTTTTTTAAAATAATTATTTATTAGTTTGGATATTGTAAATAATTTTTTATAATAAACATCTAGTAGCTTAATTACATCTAGCCTTATCTGAATAGATTCAAGTAAGGGAACTCAAGAAGATAATACTAATAACCCATTAGAGCGTGTATGAAAGAATGAATATTCTCTCTCTTATTAATATATATATATATATACAGGCTTTTGGATTTTAGATTTCATGGGATACATGAGGTTTTGTGAAAATAAGTCATGGGAAACCATTTTTAATAACATTGATTTCAATAAAAATCTTATATTTACATGATCATGCATCATTTTACTTCACTATCCAATAGTGTGATAGCAGAAACATTATTTTATTTTGGTTGAACACTCAGAAGGCCTGATAATATATATATATTATATTCATGTTGTGTGTGTAATATTTCAGGGAAGACTACCTTTGGTTTGAGGAAATTTGAGTGGTCATTAAGACCACTGAGCAAGGTTATAAGTAAAATAAATCTTTGAATACTAAGTCACCTGATAACATTTCATTGAGTGGTTCAAACATACCAATATCTGTAAAAACTTGAGAAATATGATTTTATAAAGCAAATTTAACAGTAGAATTAGGAGTTTTTTTTATTCACATATAAACAAACATGTGAATATGTCTAGTACTGAATGATAACTGGAAATGAATATATTATAAATATGTAATAAAAATACACCCAAATTTAATAATCTATAATTGATCATCCAAGATTCATTAACTTAGCATTCAGAAGTTACAAATTATCATGTAAGTTGTACTAATAAAACAGCTGATAATATTCAAGCTAACTTAAAGTATAAGTCTGCACAAATTAGCAAAGTCCCTGAAATTTTAACACTTGTCACAAAACATTTCTTGCAAGCATTAGTCACAACACATGCAAGTTACTTTCTTCCAACTCTTTATGAACAAATAATGGCAAACAAATTGCAGCAATCACAAATTTGCAGTCAATTAGCAGAATGCAATAGGTGTACTGCTAAATATTATGCAGTGCTGATTTCCATTTATTGCTGTGGACATCATCCAATTTAAGGGACACCATCGTTCATAGCAAAGTCAACCAAGGTAATTAGTACAATGATGTGTGACAAATCTGACTCACACACACATACATACAAGACACACTACATTTGGTCTATTAGTTCTTTCATAAGTGTAACTGTTCTGCTAAATTCTCCATTAAGAGGTAGTCAGTATAATTGCCTTTCTAGTGTATAAGTCACTGAGTCATTTAATGTTTGCATGTAAGACATCTGTAGTTATGTACTGATCTGGTCAGTACGTGTGTGTATTTGTTTATTGGGTGGGGGGGGTTATTCCACTTTATCAGTTTGTGTTTAATGTTAAGGTATAATCAGTTACAGCAAGAGAACTGATAAGTGAAATGATATGGAGACAAAATATCTCCTATTACTTGTCATCACATTTAGTGGGCTGTCTTTATAGCCTGTCATCTTTGGTGGCCAATCTGGTGCGTCCTGTCAATTAATAGTTCTATATAGCAATATATTTTGTTTACAGTCTGCCTAGTGTTGTGAATATCCTAAAGCAAATGATACTTGTTTAATTAATAAAGGACGATAATCATTATGTAAAACGTCCATTGTTGTATTTTTTCTCTCTCAATGGTGGTGTTTTCATTAAATCGCAGACTTCAAATATTTCATTCACTATGACCCACATATGTACCAGATCTGAGGTATTACTGCTTGGTGTAACATTTATGGTTTTATGTGGTCCCGGGTATGAATTCAGCATATTAGCTTGTTTGTTTTTTAATTCGTTTTTCATGTCATTAACATTTTTTAAGACACCCAGCTAAACATCATATTGTAAAAGTATCCTGTGTTTAATGTGAGATGTATAAATATTTTTGTATGAAATGTTGAATTGTATATTTACACAATTTGTGTTATTTTTTTCTTTACAGGAAAAGACATCTGTAGAAGGTACACTATTTGTATATAGTAGGTAAGTCCAGTAGTTGTTTGCACAATAATCTTTGCAGAATTAAAGATGCTTTTGTGATTGGATGGTTGATAGTGTTTCCAGTTAGTCTTAGTAGATACACAGTTTATATGTTGCGTATACTTTTGTAGAATTTAGATTTTTTTGTATCAGTCAAGTTTTTCTACTCTGGTTTCTTTTGGTGGCATGCCTTTGATTGACAAGGATATTGCTTCACTTAGCTGCAGCAAATCTGGGCAGCCTGTGTAGACGTTATTTATTATAGCTCTGTGTTTATTTCTACCTGTTCACAAGAGAATGGCAGGTAGTCAGAGCCGGACTGACCCTTAAACAGTACATTTTTAACATCTTTCTGTCATAAAACTTAAAAACCAATGCCTACCTTGACGTCAGCATTGAGGAACTAACTACATCTTTCGAAACAAATAGCTGCAAGGAAGTGTTCTTTTGCAGTCAGAATGGGGAAAAACTGGAGTGCATTGCCCGATTCCAGAGCAGCTCAGCCGCACTATATACATGATATCTGTTGCAGCTTGGAAAAGAATAAAAACTTATTTATTATTTATCCCAATTCATGCCATGTGTCGGCTCATTGAGATGGTTACATCTGGGTGTTTTTGCTGTACAGATGAGCAGATACTAAAACACACTCGTGCAGCAGTTTGCGATTGGAAGGGAGTGAGTCCCATTTAGAGGACATTCTTCACAAAGCTTGAACTGGATTGGATGGTTGATGTCTGTGGATGTGCGTCTGTTCATCACAGCTGTCAAGATTTTGACCCGAAGGATTGGATCCGGTTTGAAAACAAACAGTCCAGTTTGTTGACCTCTTAGAAAAATGCTTGGTCTGCGCGTACTGAGTATTGGACAGGTTTCCAGATAGACCGACACATGATTGTTAGATTGGATCTCCTGGCAGACAGAGTCAGATCCTGGAAACCGATAGATGGGGCATATTTTTATTCACATATGCATTTTATGTGCAACATATTCTTGATAGATAAAGAAACTGTGTTATAGATGTTATTTTGCAGAATGTTTGAATGAGTCTATGGCAGTCTGATTAAGAAGCAGTTTCATGCATCCAGAAAAATACACGATCAACTTTTTATCTATGACGAGTGTCTTGGATCTGCAGGTTCCACTATCAACACAATCATGATATTTTCTTGCTTGTTTCATTGTGAGTGTGAGGGTAGAGCAGATTTATTGTCAAAGTATATAATAATATATTTAAAGGTTGTTGTTAATATTTTGGTAAACTAGATTACAGATAACAATTATTCTGTTTAATAAGGACTTCCATACCAGACATATTGTTAAAGTTGTATAGCTGGGATCTAACTTGAAGTCCATATTTTATAAATTACCATATTTTATAAATTACCATATTTTATAAATTACCATATTTTATAAATTACGCATGAGGGATCCACGCTGTAACCTAATGAATCATATAGACGATTCGTATCTTAAAACTGGTAGCAAAATATTATATTTTCCTAACAATAATCCGTGATTAATAACAGTTTATATAGGCAAATAAAACAGCTATGGCCATATGTCATGTTAGACATTACATCTAGTTCAATATCATCAATCCTGTTCCATAAATCTGGCAGCTGTAAGTGATATTAAATATGGTCAGGTGTTTATCAGTTGTTTGTTGGATAGCTCAGACTGTTTTTAGTGCTAATTCACTAGTTAACAGGTTTTTATAATGCTCTACATCAGATGTTTTATTTCGATCAGCAGTACTAAATATATACCACTCGCTATGTTAGGTTTAGTAATGCCGACTGATGTTAACAGTGTTAACTTTTCATACGAAACTACTTTGGGATAAATAATACCGCTTTATGTCCGCATGTGTCTTGTATATTATGTATATTTTTTTTAATATAGTCTCCTGTTGTCCTAAAGTGTCTTAAAGATGCCATCATGGTTTTTAATATTTTGTTTTGTTGTAAATGTCGTTGTTTTTACATTTTGTTGTCTGCTAAAGTCTGCTGCTTCCGCTTCATTGAAAGTAATGGAAAATGCCGAAATGCATTTTTCATTTCCTATGCTTGGTTGTTACTATTATAATAAACCACCCGCACATGTGCGAGTGCACTCACGTATGAGCGAGTGGCCGCTCACGCACGCACAGAGAAAGAGCGAGAGGGGGGCTGTTTCAATTTCACAGGCAAACCTCCCTTTTAGTAGTCATAGGTTGAGAGACACATTTATTCACATTTGAAAAATAGAAGACTATGTGATTATTGATAGCTACTAAATTGTCAGTCAGTGGTTTCTTATCGTGTGTAGCCGTTGGTCCGGTATAATATGGCTGTTGGTTTAGGTAAATAAATAACTAATCTCCATAACTGGAAGTGGATCAGCACTTTCTGTGTTGTTTGTCAGCTCTCCCGTGAATGGCTAAGTGGCTATCACTCTGTAGGTGCTCCAGATCACTTTAAGTATAACACAGCTTTCATTTCAATCTCTTGAGTGTTAGTCTTCACTCACATCGGGCTGTGTTGATGGAGCCATTGTTGTTACTCATCTGCTCTGTATATGACCATTGGTCTGATGTATCAGGCAGCTGTAATTCACTGTGCGCGCGCGTGCGCGCTTGTGTGTGTGTTAAAAGGTCAAGGCTATAGTTTACCGTCAGATAATCCATCATTACTCTGAAGAGATGGCCGCTCTACTGTTGTTCTAGGAGTTGTACACCTAATGGCCAGACTGTGAACCCATGCCTTTCTGCACCATCCAAAACTCCCCAGGGAGCGTACTATATCCCACTGCCAGATAGTTGGCCGTGCAGGTCATGATGATTAGTTTTATCTGAAGGGATGTACATTTTATATGACTGAACAAACAACTGACCACACAAAATAATTAACACTGTGGAGTGAGCTGGTTTTGAACTGGCCACCTTTTGGCATTCCTGTCTGTCATTTTGCCCTCTTAGCCATTCTGATCTACACATGTCTTAGGCGAGTAGTGTTAATTGATGTAAATGTTTGCCTACGTGGTTATATACCACACAAAATATTACCAGTGGATATATTGCTCAAACGTCTTACGGGTAAATGAAGAGCAAACCAATGTGTAAGACAACTACTTAAAACAAGTCTGTAGAGTATCTCCTTAATTGACGGATAAAGGCTGTGCTATGAGATTGTATGCTGATTACAAGAAAAGTGTGTTCCAGCTCAGTTGGTTGAGTTGATAGACGCAGTTCTTCACGCTGCAGGTTTGAGTCTCAGTCGGTTCAGGTTTGGGCAACATCGGATGTAGATCAGTATGTGGCTAAAGTAAATGATAACGTATGATGGATTTGTTCTCTGGTAATATCACTGTGCTGCTGTATACCTCGGGGCCAGCTAAGATGTATGCAAATCTTAGGAAATTAATGCCGCGTCGCATCCGGCTTTCACCCAGGCGTAACATCCCTATAGAGTACCGTGTAATGGAAACATGATTGGCAGATAATAATATACAAGAAACAATGATTTAATTGCGGTCCGTAAGCTTTAATTAGCGGCTGATTGGTTGAAGCTGGGCGATTTATTGCGTACTGTATGCGATAAGATCTCCGACTGGCTCAAGTTAGGCGTACGCCGATGGACTGAGAACGCTTGAATTGTTACGTAAGGCAATTCACCCACTGCCATGGTAACAGCAGACAACAACTGTTGGTGTCGTTTTCCTGTACGCTGATTACCTTGTTTAGTATAGCCAGTTGTTCCAGGAGACCCCCCCCCATACCATGGCTGTTGTGCTAAGTCGGTTATTTACCCTCCTTTTTATATAACAATGGCCCTCAGCCAGAACTGTTGATAGATACGATAGGCATCTTTTCAGGGCATGAAGTTCCCAGGCTAACTAGGCAGCGTCTATTGTTTGGCTGACCTCGGAGCCGAGTGACACAGTTGTTGCCTCCGATTTGCACTTGTTTTCATGCAAAGGAAGCGAAACCAGAACTCGCTCACCCGGAGATAGCGTAGCAGCGCTGAAGTTCATTGAAACGGCATTGGGCTGAAAAAAATTATCTCGAGTGCTGTTCCTCTGAGATATTTTGTCTGGTGGTGCTTTTGGCTGATGTCTGGTAGAAAGGTTTTCAGCATTAAGTGGCTTTTACTTTGTTAAGTTCATCACTTCCTGGCGTTTATGCTGTATCTTAGCAGTTCCGGTATTGATGTAATAGTAAAAGTACTTTTGACTATGGTAAGCAAAATGTATTTAGATTTTTCTACAATAATTGGATCTGTTTAAAGAGAAGATCTGTTTCTATCCCCAGGGCATTGTGTGCCATGTTCTAGTAAAAAGTTGAAATGCGCTTTTGCTGATTGGTAAGTAAGAACTCAGAAATAATTTGGTTGCCAGCTATTGTTGGCTGTTTTAAAGTATACTGTATGATTTCCACATCCTCAGTATTTGTTACAGCACCACTTTCATTTATTTGACATTCAGATTTTTGTTTATCAATGTCATCCGGTCAGTATTAGGTAGTGTGTGTATGTGCAGCTGATTGCACATGCACGCCTCTCTATATCCGTCTATATATCTGTCTATCTGGATATGTGCATGCACATGCAATCAGCTGCTCATACATACACAGGTGCAACATTAGATAGTGTGTGTATGTGCAGCTGGTTGCATGTACACGCACACACCAAGATATAGATAGATAGATAGATTGTTGGATGGAGAGAAAGTGTATGTGTGTATTGATCAGTTTAGTAGGTGTAGGTCCTCCATGTTTAGCCAGAGTTTGTCATGTACCAGTTAAATAGCCAAGAAGCTGGTAAAGAGAATTGTTTAAACTAACATACCTGTTTCTAGCTTGACATCGGAAAGTTTCAGAACTTTCAGAATTGATTTCTCATTACAGAGTGGAAACAAAACTCACCAATGCAACAGACTTCCTTTACCCAACCCTAAAATTCATGCCCATTTTTTGTTAGGGTTTTTACTCGTATAGTTGTACAATTATTTGATATCTCTGAATCTTCATTCTCCTTGTATTGCTTGGAGGTAGTCATTATCAAGTTGTTAATAACAACCTTCAGTTTTATAAGTAATATATACTAATAAAATAAAAAAATGCAAATCTTCTGTATAATAAGTGAATAATTTCAGATTGCTAACAAACAATGTTCAATGGCTCATTAAACAAGTCACTAATTGGGTCACATCTTGCTAACTGGATTGTTTCACCATTCGGTGGCTGTACATAGAACGGGCTTGTGGATTAAACCCGGGTGTGATGTACACACTGTGTAGTTTTCTCGTTGTTGAGAGAATCAACAAGATCTGTAGCAAGTACTTAACTTGTTTATTTTATTTTGCCTTCTGTAGGATAATCGCCATCATTCAGAATGCTGTTTGATCAAAGTGTTGTTAAGTTAATTTATTGGACAGGATGGAGTTTTCTCTTCCCATACTGGTTCAGTGATATTTCGAGTGGTGCATATGTGATTATGCGGTGGTGCGCATTCGGCTTTCCAGCTGAATTGTGCACCAACCAAGAGCTGATTAGACGTGGATGAAATTCAATGACCAGTTTTGTACACCTGTTGCGATCTGTTAGAAATAACATCTTTGTCCAAGTACATCTGATATTGACCTAAAGTCGGCAGCACCGTAATTATCATTCAGGTTTTAATAATACGGATGGATGTGGGGAATACATACAGATGCGCGGGCACACGCACACACACACATGCCGCACTCTTAGACACATACACACAAACCTTTTATATGTTTGTTAATCAGTGGAGTTGAACTGATGTGCAAAAGAGAAAATCATTTGTTGAATTCATTATCTAGATTCCTATTATTGTTGAGTTCAGGGCCGGAGTGACCAGATTATAACACTAAAACTAGTCCGTTCACTCGGTGTCAGGTGTATATGAAGCACTTACCTTATAGTTTTATGGTATGTATAATCCAACCATGGAATGTTCATCATTACAAAGCTACATCTTTATCCTGGAGGTGAACAGTAATCCTTGCTGATGGAATCCGAAGTCGGCAAATTTGAGGGGGGGGGGGTTGAAGCAAACAAGTGTGATTGTGTCGTTGAATGCCGAGTTAAAAACTAAATTATCAGATGGAATAGATCACGAAGTCGCGTGCCGGTGTTGCTGATGGAGTATATCCAGAACACGGTGTATGCCACTGGAGCCGCTGTCCATGGAGGTAGGACACTTCTGGATCAGGGCAGCTGCTATATCCAGACTTGTAATAATAGCTCAGCAATCTATCCGAGCACATTATGTGTTGGGAACACTAGTAGTAGGCATATCCAGATGGAGGCTCGCCGGCAGCATGTCTCAGTGAGCTTCCATGATGCTGTACCTATTCAGAGTATGGATGTACATATGTATGTATGTATTTATGTATGTGTGTATGTATATGTATGTGTGTATGGATGGCGAGGTGTAAGTATGTATGTATGTATGTATGTAAGGAGGTTTGGCTGTGATGGTGCAAGAGCGGCAGGAGTGGTGGCGTGGCGGTGGTGCGTTAGGCTGTTTATCCCCCTATTTGCTGCCGGTACACCCGGGGCCCTATACCTGTTATTGTTGGCAAGTAAGTAACCTCTCTCTCTCTCTCTCTCTGTCAGTCAAAGACTAGAAGTGAACCAAAAACAAGTCAAATCAGTGGCGGGTTCTTTACTCTGTGGTAGCCACTTCATGAGGCGTAGCTAGTGCTATCTCTAACGGGTAGTAAGTAGTTGGTTACCCGGCTACTGTACTCTGGTATAGAGTACACCGTATTCTCAGAGATCACTACTGTATTAGCACGTTACCGGCTATTACATATCACTGCCATATTACTGGTATACACTGTTCATCTCTATCTGATGGAGCAGTCTGATTTAGACTTCTTCCTGAGTTGTGCCTGTATAAGATGTAATTTATTTCTCTGTATATGTCTGTCTGTACACCTGTGTATGTATGTATGTATGTATGTATGTATGTAAGGCATTGAAATAATTGTTCACGAGGGAATAACAAAATCTGTATGTGTGTGAGAGTGTTTTTATATATATATATATATATATATATATATATATATCAGAGAGAAGGGGGTTCATTTTGTAACTGAATTAGTTGCCCAGATAACAACTAGTAAATAATAACAGTAACAACTGAAAAAACTTTGTGCCTTATTGTTCATCCATCACATTAGATAAGCTTATCCCGATCTAGTTTGTACAATATAGATGTATGACTGATCCTATAAGAGTGTAATGGCCATAACGTTGTGATAGTGGCTGACTTGATACTCGGCGGCGGCAAGTCAATTGATATGGTTCATCAGTTTGTTGAAGGCTTTCTGTAATCTTCGTTAATCAGCATGTTATAGTATTTGCTTCCTGGAGGCTGGGATTAACCAGAGACTGACCGAGGAGACTAGTTCAGAGAATACAGGCACTACTTTGACTAGCCTCCAGTACACTCCGCTCTAAGCCTGAACACCTCCAGTCATGTAGAGGCTCCATGGTGGCTTCACTCTGGCACTAACAGTTACATAAAGGCACTGGTTCGTGTTAGATAGTTTAATGAGGTTAGAACCTTTTGGGGGGGGGGGGTGGCTAATTTGCCGTTACTATTTGTGTGTGTGTGTGTGTGTTGATGATGACGATGATGAGGCTGTTGTTGGACTCCAGATTATGCTGCTTCTAGGGTAGAGGCTTGCTAGTAACATGCTCTGTTCGTCATCGTAATAGTCCTCACCATAATAGGAACGCATATGCTTACATCTGCGCACATCTGAAGAAATGTCCAGAGTGAATTCACGGTTGGAGATTCTCTGTGCCTGTGCCTTATAATACACAGCTAAAACACACACACACAGAGAGAGAGAGAGAGAGAGAGAGAGGATTGGTTTGAATGCCATCAGCACATACCCTGAAGAAATTGTTCACAATTTGTTTATATGCAGAGCGGAGAAGTTTATGGTAAAATCATTATCCCTGATACCAGTATTTTTATAACTGAATTTAGAACTCATTTGTAATATTTGTATAATGTCTATCAAATATAGAGAGATAGGCTCAGTCTAGCTATATAATCAGGTCCAGTGACAGATATTAATAGTATAACATTATCATGTCCATGTGGATGTATGGATGGCTTTACATGGTGACGTGCGTATTCTTGGGGCATCATAATATTGTAAAGGTTACCATCTATTCAGCTTAGTGGCTGTCTTTACTCCGGGTAAATGTCCTAAGCAGCTGAGTTTTTTTAGCCAGTTGTTTGTTAGGGATGTGGCTGTTATCTAGGGTTACAGCGTGTGTGTGTGTGTGTGTGTGTGTGTGTGTGTGTGTGTGTGTGTTCACTCTGCCTTATGATACACACCAATAGCAATCATTTAATAGTAAATACATGTAAGTTACCAGATCTACATTGATTTGGGTATCCAGAGTTGTGGAAATGTATTTGTTTCTTTTGTTTAACCACAACACTAGGCTCCTATTATCAGAATACACAGTCATGTGACTTGCCGATCACATGTTTTCTTTTCTTTGATTTATTAATTTTTCATTTCCAGGTAATAAGCAATAAATATGTTTGTTATGAGTAATTCTTAGGGATACTGAATTTCAGTCTCACGAAAAGACAAATTCCTTCATTTCCAATTCAAAACTGTTTCAAGTTAAGTCAACTTACATTTAAATTTCAGTTCTGAGTCAATCAAATTCTATTTTAAAAAGGTACAGTTTGTTTTTAATTAAAAAAAAATAGAATTCATCTAATATGTTTTAGGATAAAATAAAAAGTTGTTATTGATGCAGGTAGTTATTGTTTTTGTGAATTAGGTTTAAAATATGAGAGTTGGACTTTAGAAGTAAAGTTGGCTTATAAGTGTTGTAACATCACACCTAGAAGAATATCCTTCATTTTGTATTTAATTGTATTGCTATAAACTTCAGTGATACACAGTAGTAGCTCATACAATATGCTAGAACTGAAGCTTTGCTGAACAAAACATTTTGACAATGACCAAGCAATGTTTTATGTTAGTGCGGACTAGTCTGCACGTTCCCATTTGCTGAATATTATGCCCCTACAGAATAGGAGTACTTTCTTAATAAAGACCTATATAAAACCTTGTGGTGTATCAATGTTAAACATGGAAAACATATGCATCATTAGAAATGGGACTTTTATCATTTTCGTCTTTAGGTTCTGTAACAGTAACATTGTTGATTTGGTATCTGATGAAATGTTTATATTTTAATTTAAATATTTCTAATAGTCAGATTTAAAATAAATGTGTGTATGACGTTTAACTAGGAATGACTTCACAAATATTTTGGTTAAATTAATATTTGGTTAAAAACAGATTTCTTCAGTAATGTTAGAATCTGTCAATACAAGACTTGTGATAATGATAGACATTTGCTAATAATAATAATATTCTCTTATGCGTTTCTTACAGATCAGCTTCACCTATCAATGGTTTTATGATACTTAACAGGCTTGGACTGAATGATCTCATCGAACCAATCAACAGGAACCTAGAGTTCCAGCTGCAGGATCCTTTCTTGCTTTATCGAAACGAAAAAGGTGATTATATTTACCCACTTCACAATTTTGTATGTGTTTCTGTGGGTACATGGCTATATGATGATGTGTTTGACAGTTTGGTGCGACTGGTCAGTAAGCTCTGATGTTCGTCATTGATGTTCGTCATTGCGTAGTAGAGTAAGAGCCGATATATATTTATTTATTATCTGTTTCTCATTTGATTGTATTTTGATCACTAAACCTATCAGTGTGATGTTTCTATTAATAATACCATGAACTTGTAAATAACCAGCTACCATCAGTAGTTGTTTATGGAGCAAATGTAGATCTGTTTTGTTTTTTTGAAACTTTTTTTGTTTGTTGTAGAATGTGTTATTTATTATTTTTTAAATGCATTCACAGAAAATGTCAATAAATATTGATAATCCATAGGAATTATTTATGGCTAGCAGGTCACAGTTACAACTCGACTTGAATGAAAGAAAAATTGATAGTTCTTAGGGTAAAATAGACTCTGTGATTGTAAAAACACTAATTTGTATAGCCTTAAGGTGATGCCAGGTTTTTTTCTTCAAGTAGATTCTGCAGAAAGTGTTGTCTCTTTTATAAGTGATCATTGGATAGTTCATCAGCAAGGCTAAGATGTTCTCTTTTAGCCAGTGCAGTTTGACTTAATAATGATATCTGTACTTATACCTCGGAAAATATTGATACCAGTTACAACCAGGAAAATATTGTTAAACCGATTACAGATGGAAGGTAAACACAAACAGCTATATAATTAATAGTTCTCCATTAGGTTTAGAGCATTCAGTGCACCAGTCAGTGGGTAAATGTTATTAGAGGAATCAGTAAATATCTAAAAACAAGTAAATCAAATCTGAGTACATTATAAATGCAACAGCTACAAACTATCATCCATACTTAATTCATAATCATATTGATTACATCCGAAGTACTTCCCAAAGCCCTTTAACTGAGGGTTGTCCGAACCTGGCGTCTATGGTTAGCCTTTAGAATTAGACTGTAAATGATTTATATACAAAACTTGTTTTAGGGAGGAAGCCACATGTCATTGGTGAGGTTTTCTACAGTATAAACCCCCCCCCCCAAAGTGTAAGAAAGCACCCTTGGTTTAGAACAGGTCAGTAATATCATCCTAACGAGTGCTAGATGATTGTCATAGGTGTAGTTTATCCAGCTGATTCTGGAACGGATACAGCAAATACAACCGACCACCTCCTGCTGTAGCTACACTTACTACAACCACACTTAGTATCCTTTTATCACATTATGCTATGAACCATCATATTAAAGATACACCGATATTACAGCTGGATTGTTCTTTTGATCCATGAGAGGACATTGTTGTGTTTGTGGAATTTGCTTCCCTCACTTGTGTCAAGCGGTGAAGCAAAACAACCAGACTCATTTGATCCATGAAATTAATTCAGAAAACCTTGTTTTCTAAAACTCATCTCAGCAAAGCCATCACCATTTCAGCAAGAATAACTATTTCATACCCTTCATTAAGTTAATAACTCTGCCGTGGTACATACGGCTTATTTTCTTTAATTTAAATTAATGCCAGTGTACCAAAACAGATAACTATTCCAGTTACACATTATATATCCAGTACCAGTCTCAAACATATGTTTACTCGGCCAGCCATTTAGCGGTGCTTTGGATGGCTGGTTATTAAAAAAAAAAGACGAAGTTGCTCATGCATGGCCTAGTTATTAGTTCTGAATCCATACGAAGCTTTTTCCTCTTTCTAATGTCCTGGACTTTTCTGTGCACATCCTGAACCTCCATCTCTAGCTGCGTCTCTGGTTTGAAATATCATCCAGCTTACCTTGATATCATCTCTCATCACACAATCTGCCATTAACATTGCCATGTATTATGGACCCAGCTGAGGCTTGTTCTACTAATTGAACTTCTAATCATATTGTAATACAATGATCCTATCTAATATAATTATACGAAAGCCATAGAATACCAGTTGTGCCTCACTAGACGTTAGAACAAAACTCTTCCTTTACAACCGTCATGTTTGTTCGGAAATCTTTCAATTAAATTGATTACTGTGTATTGTAATGAGTAAGTCACATAGAGCACCGATTCAACTGCAGCATTTTATGATGGTTTGACATTGAAAGCCCTTGGAAAAATTACATGTGTTATATTTATCTTGGCCAGTCGGTCCAATCTCCATATAAAACTCCTGGAAAAGGTGGAAGTTTTGGCGTCCTCTATATGAATCCTATATGATGATAATTTTATTTGTTTTGCTGTATGTAGGTTTTTGTTGTTGTCATGCTTATTACGGCTTACCACTGATGTGAACTACTTGTTCAGAGCCACTCTGACTCATTGTTAACAAACCTCACACACTAAGCCAGCTCATTATAGTGGAACAGCAGGTGTGCAATATTACATGATAGCCATGTGTTCTTTAGACTGGTGATCTTAACAGACCAGATATAGCGGAGGGACGGGCAATACATTCATCTGGCTATATCATCATCCAAAAAAAACCCATCAGGTTTGTTTATAATCGGACCTGACAGTTGATCCAACTTCTTGTAGCCGAGCGTACTGTTTATGAGATCTGGGAGAAAGCTATATTACTAAGTAAATACTCTAAATTACATAACATTATATTCTGTATGGAGGCCATAGGCATTGGTGAATAATCTGTCAGATCTGTGAGGTTAGCACTTAATTTGTATCGATGCTCTGATCTGATGATCACTTACACTTAGTTAGCTTTTTTTGGTGCTGGGTCCTTATTGGCTGTGAAATCCAGTTCGTTATGTTCAGTTCAATATATTTTAATCAATATCTTTTACTAATCAAGAGTATTGTTCCTAGCTGCCGGTTGTCACAATACAGAATCCATGGCACCGCATCAAAGTATACACGTGATACAAAAGATAAGGCAGCGAGTTAGTTCATTTTGGTATAACTTCTCTTCAAGTTCAACTCTTGCTGACCAGTCTGCCACAGAACCCCAACATATGAGATGCGCTACAACTCAGTCAGCTCGCTCCCTCCACAGTGAACCCTCGATTATATTCCACTCTTTGTAATGCCACCATAGCTTATTGCTGAGATAACACTGGGAAGAGATTTATGAACACATTATCAGACCTCAATCCACCATTTCCCTCTTTATTGTACCAGCCACACACTGGGATAAAGTAATCCATATGAGAAATTACTCAACTGAATACGCACTGAATACCAGTACCCACGTATAACTGCTATTTACACAAAGCCTAATGTTGATGATATTTTTCAGCAACTCTTGTTGTCGTATACCTGTAACAAAAAATTACTAGATAGTTCAAAGCATCATTTAATGATATGTAATAAAATATGATTTAAACTTTGACGTTCAGTAGTCTTTAAATGCGATCGTCTGGTTTAATAAATTATAATCTGAGATCAAGAATGGTTTAAAAGAAATGGCGTTGTACAGGCTGGCCATGTTTGTTATGATGTGATGTCGCTGGTTGTCTTCTCAACGACTCTGTTGAGGGCTAGTGTCTGAACATCTGGATTGTGAAAATGAGAACTCGAAGCCACAATAACCAGTTTCAGAAGTCAGGAATGCACTCAACTGTCCTGTTACGATCCATGAAGGCCAAAGGTGGTGAATCAGAATGTGACATTAAGTGCATTACAAGACTTGAACTTAGTGTGAAGAACATTTCCTCATTAACGTTCTAACGGGAAGCAGTGATTATGACTGACTTTTCTGGAAGGTAGCCATTACTGCTTGCTTGAATGCCAGATGGTATGATGGGATGGAGAGGCGAGACTGATTTTAACATTTTGCAAGGATCATGTGGCTGTCTGTGATCGAAATTGAGTCAGGTGACAAATGCTCTGGGCACCCATCCTTTAAATGACCATAGACACTTCCTACAAAACAATCCTCTTATGGAATTTCATTATATGGTCTTCCTTAACCATTTCAGTAAACTTGAGGTTGTTTGGACCAAGTACACTGTAATGTTAATAAAGTCGTTTTTATTCTGAAATTATGCTTGGCAGATGCTTTCTTACATTGCTTTAACTGGGCCATACAAACAGTTCATATGCAGAGCCGTCAGATTTCTGGCTGGCTTCAAAATGATGGTGCCCACAGATGAGTTAGTTGAGTCGCCAGCAATCTGAACTGGATTTTTAATGATTGTGTTTATATTGAGTTTTTATTTATCATATATATATATATATATATATATATATATATATATATATATTATATATTAGTCTTTTATTTAGAACTGCAAATTTGAAGTGGACCTATTCCTTTAAGCTTTGTTGTTCTACATACATAATCACTGAATTCCATGTATTATGTAATGCCACAGAGTGTTCCTGCTCAACTTACATGGGAACAGTGGGGTGCCTCCGTTGTCTAGCGTTAGCGTGTTAGACCACAACTTGCTACCACCCGTGTTTGAATCTCGGCGTGGATATATCTGAAGGTTGTTTCATCTTTGATTTTACCTTTGGATGTCACTCGGACCATTTAGTCTACCATGTGCACAAAAGTGGCTGTAAAGCACCAATCATCATCATCATCATCATCATCACATGGGAACAGTGATTTTCTATTTCAATTGTAATTGTATTACTTTTCAATATAAAAATGACAAATTCCATTTCAGACAGCACCGTCCATATCAGAAAGAGCCTATTCTGCTTTACGTTATTTTTTTCAACTTCAAATTCTGGAAACATTCTTCTAGCTGTAGTACACCTTACTGGAATATGTTTGTTTTTTTTGAATTACATAAAAAAGGTGACCATTATTCACTTCATTAGTCTGCTTTGTGTTAAGAAGGCTTATTGTTATGGGTTGCCAGTAGGTTTAAGGGTAGGTTTATTCATCCTTTTTGAATGCCGGATCAAACCGAATAGTTTTTTTCGCCCCAAGGGTTAGAGATGTGAAGAGTTTTGTGTTGTGTCTTCAACTCTCTCGGTGTTCCCGTGCCATAGTATTTTAAACTAATTCAGGGAGGTTAAATTTAAAATAATGAAAGACTATTAAAAACGGAAATAGTGTGGAAACTAGCAGAAGTTATGCTGACAAAACTAGCTAAAATGTTTATCAAGTCGCCGATCAATCATGAAGTTTAATACTGAAAAATAATAATGTCGGTGCAGCAGAGTGACTTTGTGGATTTAATATGATATCTGACATCCACATGAGGAGTGGATACATCAGCTAAGAATATGGCATAAAATTATATAGCAATAAAATATGGTGTGAAAACGATATAGTAAAATAAACATGTTGGCCTTTGCTGGCTACAAAAAAAAACTGTTTGATTTCTCTAACATATTGTGATACATTAGCTTTATTATGTAGCTTTCCGTATAAATCAATGATAATAGACAAGCTAATGGACCCTATATGATCATGTGGCTTATGCTAGCTCCTAGCATGCATTGTACTTTGGCTGATAACAAACGCATAGTGTTTTTATACTGTGGCTCACATCAGTTGCTGGTTATGGTTAGGTTTAAAATTACGGTTAATGCTGGCACCGGTGATTCTATACGTGTTTACGTGGGGTTTTCAGCCAGCAGATGTGGTCAGGGATAGAGTTCGATCTTAAATTACATTACGTGGAATCAGCATTGAGATTCTTAACCCCTCTCTGGATCTCTTGTCCTGCTAATTTCAGCTGGAGAGTGTCATATTATAAGACTGGTGACTAGCGTCTTGTCATGGTACCTTTGACTAGTCAATTTACAGAGAGATATGCCACTGCCTGTCAGTCGTGTGCACACCATAGTACACCTGAATGAACTTTTGAATATTAATGAGGTGATGTTAGATTGCAGTGAACAGAGGACTATCCATTACATAATATTTACTTGTTTTCCTGTGAAGTTATTTATGTGTGTGTGTGTGTGTGTGCGTGCGCGCGCGCGTTTGTGTGTTGCTGGTAGAATGTTTTTGTTTTGTTATCACATTGTGACTGCCGTGTTACTTATGTTATAATTTACAATGACTACTCTAATCATGACTTACAAAGTCATACCTTGTTTCAAATTTATATTCTTGGAGTCACACTTTATTTTTAAAAACAATTTCTTAATCTGTTCCTCAGTCACAGTTACATGAAATGAGTCCTTTTTGATGATTATGTTATTCAGATAATAATTAGGAGCTGACCTGATCAATAATTAGCTATGGTCAAGATTATTAGATGATCGTACATTGTTATTTAGATCTAAAATATGCTATATCATGAAAATATCACCACTCATAGGTCACCATATTGGAGCCTCTGAAATTGCTTCAGACTTTAATCATCCAGTATTTTAGTGAACGAGTTTTAGAAATGGTAAAAAATAAAGTGTACATCTACTAACAACCAATTCTGAAAATGCATGATCGTATTGAACAGTAAAAGAACAAAGTGATCTGATTTATGATGGCTGATCTTTAATTCAGAAGTGTGGAAACCAATGATTGTTTGGCTGTGAAATAGTATTATGAAATGACGTCTGTTCGGGATATTTCCATTTACGCCTCCCTGCCCCATGGAGGCGTTATTATTGGGATAAAATACTGGGTAACAACAAACCTGGTCTGAAACTGGTTTTGTTGTGTAATGTATTTAACGTTTGAATAATAATATCTTTGCTACCTGATTGTCACAGTCAAATGTTGATTACAGCTAACGTGTTAAACTTAGACTATGCTTATCTTTAGGAGGGTAAAGGGTCTAGAGCAACGCGGACTTATAATAGAGCCCAACAAATACACACAGGTATTAAGATGAACAAAGTTGCAGTGTGTGTCGCATTTTGCCGACATAACACAGGGACATCAGTGTTTGCTACAATTTGCATATTTTTCATACAATAATTGTTTTCCAAAGTAAACAGTAAATAGGTAATAATTACATCATTTAGTTTGATAGATCCGTGGCACATATAATGAAACAGTTATCCACAAATTAAATACTGGTCAGTGTATATATATATATATATATATATATAGAGAGAGAGAGAGAGAGCACTACCAAAGTGGGAATACTACAGAACCTGCTCAACTCCCCCTAACAATGCCAGGTACTTTACTGAGTTAAGTTACAGCTGAGTATTTGTATATACAAGTGTATGAGAAAATAAAATTTGTCAGTATGCCATTCGTAAAGAGCTATATCTTTTGGAACTGAAATCTATAAATACATTTCAATCTGCACAGAAATGTTGTTTTTAGTATAGTTACATGTATTTGTCATATAGCTGGCTTCCCTGGTAGAATAAAATTAAACCTATTCTTTAAATAAACATGTTTTTTGTTTTATGCATTTCTTCATGTGAGTCTGTTATCTCTGATTATTGGTGTACTATTCGCCATCTTTATGGATAAGCAAGTCTGTAATTAGTTTTGTTTCTAACATTGAAATCGGGTCATCCTCAGGCGTCTGGATCATAGGGAACACCTACTGGTAGAGATGAGATTGTTCATAAAGTCTGGAGTTTGCAATTGCAGCCTGCCCATTGCAGCAAGATGTGGAGTAAATCTCAACAGAACTAATTAAAAGTGCAGAACTGCCAAGACA
The DNA here is from genome assembly GCA_025642065.1 of Paralvinella palmiformis. Classification (NCBI taxonomy): domain Eukaryota; kingdom Metazoa; phylum Annelida; class Polychaeta; order Terebellida; family Alvinellidae; genus Paralvinella; species Paralvinella palmiformis. The sequence goes on along the minus strand of JAODUP010000213.1, from coordinate 66,582 downwards.
GATTAGTTAAACGCTGTATGAAATATGAAAGTTCATGCATATTTTGGGACAGACTTGTGATAACAAAGCTGTGAATTTATAAAGGATGAGAGTTGCAGGAACCCCAAAGATTTATGAATGACTGGTTCCGGCATACTTTATGTAACAGTGACCTCATCACAGTTAAACTATATCTGGCATAATTTTATAGTGAAATTGTTCTTGTGTGTGTGTGTGTGTGTGTGTGTGTTGAAGAGAGAGAGAAAGAGCTGATTTCAGTAATATAATACTGATGTTTTTATTCTTGAAAAAAAAGCCTTCCTGGCTGACATTTATTCCATCGGGTTGGTTCCCATTGTCTGAGATAACTCTTACGCCCATCTCAATATCAACTTGATCCAGTTGCTGTTGAGCTTCTATTTAAACCCAAACAAGACTACCAGCTTGAAGGTATCACTATTCTATCCTGTTATATCCACCAGTATTGCCTATGTTTTCTTACCATCAACCGTTTCCACAATACTTTCCGTATCTCACTGGAGATGGCTTCATACTGCATCTGATCTGGCTAGGGCTTCATCTTTAACGCATTGTCTACTGAATGGTATTGGATCTGTATGGAATGTGGCCTTAATGCTGCCTACAGTATAACAGTGGATCAAGGATTGATGTGGTTCAGCTGTAAAATTTGTTCATCAAGAGTACTGATTTATTTGTGTGGTTGTGTGTGTGTGTGTGTGTGTGTGTCCGTCCTCATTTGAAATGGTCAACAAACAATGTATAACTCTATGCATCCTATCCACTGATGTTATATTGTTAATAAACACCTTTCTTATCATTTCAGCTTCAATATTTGGCATTTGGTTCTATGACAAAGATGAATGTGCCAGAATAGGACAACTAATGAACAGGTGTGTACTTGTGTCAGTGTTTGCTTTTGTTTTTCTGTTTGTTTGTGATAATAATATTTGAAGTTCATATGTTACCATAATGGCAGAACAGTGAATAGGGTACCTAAATTACAGTTTTATTGCCATAAATTCATATATGTATTTGAGATAAAAATGCCAATATATGTCTGAACTTTGTTAAATGTTGGCCTATGTTGTGTGAGTTTTCATATGAAATTGTACGCACGCACGCACGCACGCATACATATACACTATGTGTGTGTGTGTGTGTGTGTGTGTGTGTGTTTGTTGTATGGTGTCTTGCTGTATTTCTATTATTTCATCGTGCTCCAGTTCAGTTAACAAAGTCCTAATGCTATAACGAAGCCCCGGCCCTGGAAATACTGTTTTAGCAAATGTAAGAGAGTTACCGTAGCAACGTCTACCAACAGTGTGACTAGATAGGCTTTATTTTAATATCACTGTCTATTATTGTTATTTCCACTGACTAACACACTTAGATCCCACTGTCTGGATCTCAGGGGAGACTAATGAACTCTGAGGCCTGGGGATCTCCGGAGGGGATTGTTCGGGAGGGGATTGTTCGGATGATAAATACAGCATGGTTAAGTGCATGTTTGGATTGAATATACCATGATTTATCTTCGCGTCTTTTTGGACTTGTTTATTGATTCATGGCAGAAATTCATGTCACTAGTGCTGTGTGTACATTTTATCTTACATATTTAGATGTATTCACCTATGGTGAACCTCCCATAGATCCTGGACTAGTATACTGAGGAATATCAGGGCCAATGATGTTATAGTGGTATCTAGAATATGCCATTATAATTTGGCTCTTAGTTGAGCAATACAACTCTGTGTGTGTGTGGTGGGGGGGGGGGACTTGTCTGTACGGTATGGCTGAGGAAAATAATATTATTGCTGTATGATTTATTAATAGAATGAACAGGTAAACATGCATGCACACACAGATGCACTCACACACCTGCACAGACAGAGAGGGGGTGGGGTGGGATGATTAAACTACAGCCTTTAACTCCAGCCTTTACAAGTGAACTGATTATATGATCACAAGTTTTTGCTTAATTTACATAAAAAAGTCTACACAAATTGTGTAACTGAGGATATTATAAAATTAGGAGCTGGACTTATAATAACAGAAGTAAACATCATGTTTTTAGAAGCTTTAATTAGCTTCATCATTAGTATAGTTTATATCAAAATTGTTCTTTATGTCTGTGAGTGTTATATCTCAGTTGGCTAAATTTCATTTCGGCTTAGATTCTCAGCTGATGTTAATATGCTACTTGTGAAAGAATAATTTTGATGCAATTGACTGATTCATTAATAAAAGAGAGAAGACAATGACAATAAATTGTTCATTGTTCTGATAATTCTAACATTGATACGATTATTACATGATACTGCTGAAATCTGTTTGATTTTGTTTTGGTTAGTTCCCCCCCCCCAAGTAAGTTGTTATTGCTGTTATGTCTGAAATCTGTTTGATTTTGTTTTGGTTAGGTTCCCCCCCCAAGTAAGTTGTTATTGCTGTTATGTCTGAAATTTTTTTGATTTTGTTTTGGTTAGGTCCCCCCCCAAGTAAGTTGTTATTGCTGTTATGTGATATTTGATATTATTATTTTAAATTTGGGTAGAACTAGCGCCAGCCTTAGTTGGATGGGTGCCTCTGGCAATTTAGTTAGTATGGGGTTCCCAAAACCCTGCCCCACATATATAATTTACTTGCAAGGTTGGAGTTCATAAATGTTACACCCGGGGCAGTCTCTCTGGGTTTATATACCCAAAGGATGGGCCTGATGATGTTAGATACTAGACATCATAATGATACAACTACCGAGTAATATCTAGACAGTGAGCTGACTATAGAGTGTGATAACCAGACAGTGAACTGACTATAGACTAATAGAGTGTGATGACTAGACAGTGAACTGACTATAGAGTGTGATGACTAGACGGTAAACTGACTATAGAGTGTGATGACTAGACAGTGAACTGATTATAGAGTGTGATGACTAGACAGTGAGCTGACTACATTGCTTCCTTAGAAAGTGTGGCCTCACTTGGTTTTTAAATAGCATTGTTTAAAAGAGTTGTGCACCCCAGACACTTTCAAATTTGAATAAGTAACCCATTTCACGTGGATAACACCTGTTATTAGTCACTGGAAATATGTTTAAGCAAGTGATATAATGAGCCGTTTGATTAATTGAACTATAAAATAATGCCGTTAGATTACAATTGTTTAGGTAGTGTACTTTTTTCTTTGTATTTTTTAATGTACCTGTTAAACATTTTTCATTCAGATCTGTTATTCATATTACATGCATTTTTTGCATTGGATGATATTTGTTGTAGATCACCGCTAATGTTTATTTTTAATGTTTTGTCTTAGCCTATAAACACGATTCGGGTTTCAGCTAGTATAAACTTTGTGAATGAGACCATGGTTGTTTGTTGTTCTGCCAGTTCTGTTTGGCCGATTTTGGAACATTTCAGATGCTACGATTAAGCAATGGCAACCTCCAGAAGCATTACATCCATGCCACTTTGTGAATACAGTGTGTAGTGGTAGTTTGGAAATGAATATATCGTTTCATGTTCTGCATTACAAACAGATAGGTCACTAAAATTCTTTTTTCACTGTACCCTTTTCACCCGATTTGTTTTTTTATACATATATATAATCTCAGCGATCATGCTGAGATAATCACCGGTTCTTTTCCATAGTTTGTTGTTTTAATAGAAATAATATCTTCTGTCATAACCCAGTTTTGAGCAGATTAAGTTCAGAACAGTATCTAAAACTTGACACTTAAATTTTTACATACTCTGCCAGCAAAACGGTGAATAATGGGTGCTGTGTGTTTAGATCTGTCACAATATTGACAATGCGCGCTGGATGAGGTTCATGGATAGTTTGCTTAGATTAATGAAGGCATGCTATTGGAATGCCAGAAAAGGGTTGTTTCCACCAAATCTGCACATGTCAAGCAGTTACTTTTGGTTCACAAACTTCAAATATCAATAAACAGACCAATTAACATAAATATAAATTGACTTAACTATGATGTCAGCTAACATGACACAATGAACATAATGTTGTTCTATAAATTGTTAACTTCATCAGACAGTCAAATAACAGAAGAAAACTTTACAATGCAACATTTGGGCCAAACAAATCTAACCACAGTATAGATGAATCATGATGTTGTAATATTGCAATATCGAGCCATGCTACATTATCATTATGATTACATTATGATCATAATTTGCCCTGATAACAAAACAAACTCCATCCTTAATTAACACACTTTCAAGTCTGTTCTCATCACATATATTTTATATTGATGTATATATTTATAAATAATATATTGATCTGCAGATTTATTCAACATTATTGAAATATATCTGATCTAAAAAGCATCTCCAATTGGAATCTCTGGGTTTCACGTTTGTTATAAAGTGTAACTACTTTATAATACCATTATGAAAAATACAGAAAACCACAGATGGTTGATTTAATGTATTTGATTTATGGTGCTGATTGTTGAAACAATAACATTATGCTAGTCCTATATAACAATAATAATACTGTATATTTAATCAAGCTTCCTTACTATAATATATGGTCTTGAGAATTTTTTTTTGTATATTCACACACCTTGTATAAATAGGACACCACATTTATCAACAGATGTTTATTATTCATCTGTTATCAATGATATTATTTTGTGAATGATTTTAAGCCTGATTTCAGACAAAAACTAAAGCATCCAAACTTCATCACATCATAGACAAAATTATTTAATAGTTAAGGACCACCATAATTTCAGAAGTACTGAATTCCATGCAGTGTATCTAGTACATGTACAAGTAGTCAGTTCACACTAAAGTTTTTATTTGAAAGCAACATATCGTTTAAAAGATAAATAGCCTTGGTATAGAATTAATTATTGGATTTATTATAAATTTGATATAACATTTCACACCCAATGATAAAATTATTTGCTATTTGCCCAAACAAACTTCAGACAGATCCACAGAATCTGTTTCAAAATGTTAATTAGGTCTTCCGGTATTTAGACCAGAATGCCCCCTTTTTTTAGTAATTATTTTCTGTTATTTTTCATTTTTCCTTGAAATGGTTTTTAATATGCACTAGAGCCCAGAGAGTATTCAAAGCACAACAATATCTTGGAGATTGGGTTAAAACTGTCCATAGGCTGAAAATACCACATCAGTTTGGATAATCCAGCCACATGTTTACAGTTTAGAGGCCAAGTATATAACACTCCTCACAAACTATTATGCAAAATAAAATTTAGGTATTTTTTATGTCTTCAGAAACATTCCGAAAATATTGAAGTAATTTGAAACACAAAATTAAACCTTCACCAGAAGCTAGAACACAGTGTATTAATATACTTAGTGTAATTTTTTTATGACATGGCTGTACATTTATGTGATGTTAGTTAACTAACATAGCAAGATATCATATCACAGAAATTAGATTTTTTCATTTTAAAGCATGAAGACAAATGTGAAATCCATATTTTCAGTGGCTAGTAATACTAGCCACTGAAAATATGGATTTCACAGTATGGAAAGTAGTGAAGAGTATTCAAAATAGCAGATGTGTAAAAGTAGGCATATACTAGTAATTATTACCAGTCTCTTTTGTAGTATTTTTTGGACACTGCAACTGCTAGATAGCATGTACCATACACAGTACAGCACAGTGCTAAACATTAACACCACAGTATTGACCTGTCTAAAGCATGTCATATTCACCACATTCTGACTTATCTGGTGGATGGATATTTTGGCCATTTATAAATGAATATTTTCTGTGACCAAAACGTATTTATAATTGAATTGCAATTTGATTTCAATACCATGTAGTCTAACAAGTCAGTGACAATTCCCTATAATATATGGTTGGTCTTATCTTGGAAGATTAACACAATACTGGATATGTGTCAAGTGAAGCCACCCTGATTCAGCATGGTAAATTGGATGAATTTGGTGATGAACTGACATGTGAAGTCACATCTTTTCTTTGAATTTAGGGGACTATTGAGTTAATGTTAAGCCCTTGGTGTTCAGCCAGGATGGGTATCATACATTTGTTTTCTATATTTGGTCTAGTACATCCCAAACTGAGGAACAGACTTAGAACAGTCAAGGCAGGAAAACTCATATTTATGTACAAACTGTTAAACCAATGATCTTGAATTGATTAAAAAACATTATGGACTAGCATAGAACTATGATAGATATGTGAACATGGTATATATGATTTAAAAGATCAAGGTCTTCTTAATTTTATATTTTAATTGTTAGGAAATGTTTGACTGTTGTTTTAAAAAAAAATTCAATTTAAATAAACAAATGTGATTTAAATTAAATAAATCATGATTTCTTTTGCAACCCTGCTTTGATCGGCCCATTTAGCCTACCATGTGCACAAAAGTGGCCGTAAAACACCAATCATCATCATCAGCAGCAACTCTGTTTTGTGCACAAACTAGTTTGATTGGGTCAAACGATGTCCAAAAGTAATTGAAGAAACAAATTAAAGATGAAATACCCTTCAGACATAGTCCAACTGGAGCTTAAGACCAGGGGCTAGAGATCTGTGGCCAGTGTGCTATCAGCTAGGTTATTGAGATGCCCTGTACTATACATTTTATTTGATATCATGTGATACCAAATGCCAATTTTATTATTACTGTTTCAGTCTAGTTCAGGTAGCTGCTCACTCACAAGACAACCGTGATAGTGGACGACAAAGAAGGGCCTCTGAGAGTGACACCATGGTAGATAGAACTGGATCAGGAAGTAGTACTGGTAGTGATGCTGGTGGAGCTGTAGGTGGAGGCACCTCCACGTCGTTACTCCATGGAGGTGTAAATGCCAAGGAAAATGTGGATATCATGGAGATGCTGTCCAAGGCTTTGGATGAATATGATAAGGTTTGTCAGCATCCGTAATAGACTTATAACTAAAATAATATAATATCCTATAGACCGAGTTGCAGGAATACTCGTATTATAAAGCAGCTGTTTGGTGAATGACTTTGTCATTTTGGACAACTCATAATTATCTACCCGTTGGTGTTTATTTGTGAATTCCTAGAAATGTCTAACACTGCATAATGTTGTCTGCAAAGCTAAGTTGTGGAATATGAGGGTAGATTTGGATTCCCTGTTTGTGTCTGAATGGGCTTAATGTCTGTTCCTAGTCTGGCTTTCTAACTGAAAGGTTTATTAGTGAAGAACAACCCACTGTAACATTATATACAACCCTCCAGCTAGTTTGTAATCCATATGACATTGTATGCAAATTAATACAAAATACATAATACATCAAACTAGCATAATATATTATACCCCCATTTTATAGTAATAGACATTTAGTTCTGGTATACCAGGGCATTACCTTGAGGCCTGTCATTTTGGTTATGGTATAGTATTACTGTCATCAGCGACAAAGTATGTACTCATCCATTTCCATTAGCGTAGGTGACAGAATTTAGTCTGGATATTGCATAGATGCTAAGAGAATTGGATGTGTTACAATTTCAGTATGCAGTTCAAAAACAAAATAAAAAACCATTGTGCCATCAGTAGAACAAACAATTTCTGCATGAAGACTAATGCTTAAGGTGGAGCCTGCTGGTTATTGCCATTCTTTTATGGTTAGAAATGTGAGCATAGTTAGACACTGGCATAAATACAGCTGACGACAAATGGTAAAATGAGACAGTACTAATATTACCAGTCATGCTACTAGTATTTAACAGCTGTTCTATTAAGAATACAGAGATTTCAGCAGATAGTTGAATGCATGGAAAGTGATTAATATGCAAAATAGTATGTGATTGCAAAAGCACACCATAAATACATGAAAAATTAGGCATAGCAATCAAAGGTTTCTATGAATCTAAAAGTGGATGCAGTTGGTGGTTTTGTGAGCCACGAGGTGGATTTTTGGAAGGATTGGGCATGTGTTGGTGCTTAATAACATATTTTAAAACGTTTTGAAGAAGTAAGGTATTGTTTGACCACTACAGTTTATTTTCCTTTCATTACTGGATATAATGATATTAAAACACAATTTCATTTATAAGTGGAAAGGGGGTCAAGCTTATTGACTTTACTATTCTAGCTCCCATTATTTTTTTTATAGTTTCACTGGCCTGGCTAAGGACAAAAAAATGAGAATCACTTGCTTGCCTTAGTAAGTTATCTTTAAAATCTTGCACAAACAAGCATCAACTGTAGTGTAAGAGATTGGTTCACATTACAATTTTATATGGAACCTGGCTACTCCATGTACCGTAGGTCCCGGCCATTAAGCTGAGACTTTGTGTCAATATTTTGACCCTTATTTTGGGGGTCGGCTTAATGACCGGTGCTATTTCAGTGTCAAGAAATCAAGTCATTGAGAGAAAAAATTTCAGTCTGATAGCAGCTGTCTAGATGCTAGTGACCTAGGTCCTAGTCTACTAGGTCCTAGTCTAGATCTAGATGCAAAAGGATATCAATCGTTATTTTGATTCAAACTCAGGCAGTCATGGAGAGTAAATAGAAGTGAAACAAGTTGATGATAATTATACATGGCTTTATAATGAAAATCAATATTTATAAGTAGAATTATTTGATTTTTGTAATTGTGGATAAACGTTCGACTCAGTAGTGCATTTCACGAAGGCAGCGCCGGTAACAAGACAACTCGTACCCAAGACATCCCGTACCCAAGAGTGTCGTATCTTAATAGTTTGGCGGCATTAGGGTGCCCCCATATACATATTTTGTATGGGCATATTTATATTAATAACAGGATAATTACTGATTAATTAATTTATTTTCAATAGAGAGTTATAGTTACTAACTGACATCATATACCGGTAATTTACAATTACATTGTCTTGTTTATTGCAGCGTTAGTGACCAAAACTTACCACCAAAGGCTCAGTCAGTAGTAATTGACAATATGTTTAATTACTTCTAAGCCATTGACTTCATATACGGTTAATCGAATGTTTAATCATGCTGTTAATTTAAATTTGAGGTCATACTTATATGCTAACAGTTTGCGTAAACGATGGTTATAACAAAACACATTGGTATGAATAACGAATTATGAAAACAAAATTATTTTCTGTGTTCAAAACGTTACCTGGGCTGGAAATACTACAGGGAAAAGTTCGGGTTTTTAGTTTGGTTTATTGGATGGTAACACCATAAATCATGATATTTTAGGCCTAAAAACCGTCCTCGGCTTAATATTAAAGATACCATTTATTTGCTTTCACCACCTACTGTATAATTGTTGTCATTATTATAACAATAATAATAGCAACAGTTGTCAGGGGTCATTCAAAGGTGTTGTGTATTAAAACCTCTAATATGTTATTTACCTCTAAAACAGTCTTAAGGATAGATTTAAGTTTTATGAGAACATTCATTTTTATTCACTACAAACCTTCACTTGTATATAGATTAGAGTATTACAAGAACACAGTCATTGAGAAATTTCTGGAGATGAAATTCTAGTTGGCTTCTGATCGACTTAAACACAAATCAAACACAAATCAAACACTAAACACAATGAAAATATGACATTGGAGACAATGTCAGTAGTTTCATATGGCAGAATTAAGTGATGCGTATAATATCCTAAAATTTTTCCTTTGTGTTTTATTCTATGTGTTGTATACATTTCCAGTCTAAACCTGTACTTGGAAGTATGACTAAAACAGAACCAAAGCCATTGATTGATAATCCAAATGCTTCAGCAATGACCTTGTCAGATCTGATCCGACCTAAGGCCATGAAGGCTTCCTCTGGTCAGGAAGCTAGCACTGGAGGTAGGTACATGGATATCAGTAATAAGTCAGATCGGTGCTGACAGTTCAGCAAACCAGAATTGTTTCTTGATATTCATGTATTTTTTTAAGGGTATTTAAGTAAAATGTATTAAAATTTGCGTAAAATGTATTAAAATTTGCCACAAATGTTTGTTTGAACGGACAACACTTATTTTAATATAATGTTAGGATTTTAGAATATGTCATATAGCTTTCTGAATTTTGTTTTGAACTGTAGGTGTATCTGTGTACACACAAAAGTACTAGGATTTTTTTTATTAGAATGGAAAAAGTTAATCAAAGATGGAATAAATATAAAAGTAATGGCGTTACTACTTAGATTCATTTGGCTTCTGACACTTAAGTCACTTATCAGTTTTTGTTAATAATACTCAATGTTTGAATCTATTGGTATTTTTTCAGATCTTGATCAGGGTGCAGCTTGTTCTGGAGCTACAGCTGGAGCTTCAGGGGCTCATGAGCCCTCGGCACCGAGTGCCACTGTTATTACTTTGGAAAAACTGTTTCGTCAAGCTAGTTTGCAGCATGAATCGAATGCCAGGTTTAATTATTTGATGTTTGTTTTTTTGTAATTTCATTTACAACAATCAAAGTGTATTATTTATGATCAGCAACTGCTTTATTACTTGTTTATCAATCTATCAACCCAACTGTTTTAATATAATATTATTTTTGGTAATTTGTCCATTTCACTATTTTAAATTTAACTTCCAACAAGAGTATATATGGTTTCATATATAGGTCTTTGAAAAACCTGTAACACATGATAAATTTTGGGTGGCTGGCCATGTTAAATGGAACTGCCATCTCACTGAGTTAAGGTGGAAGACCCTCTGAATATATAAAAATACTTGCTGTGGCAACTTTGAGAGTCTTTTCTCTACATCTTTGTGTATTTCCCTATTGTGACTATATAAATTGGATGTTATTTCCATCTTATTTTACTAAAGATGTTACATGGATAGTATTTGTGTTTGTGCCATTATTGTGTAACTGACTGCTGTACAACAAAAAATATCTCTTTGTTTTAGGAAAGCTGTTTCTGTGGCATTACCTAGTGGACCACCTGCAGATCAAATACCACCATTTTTACAGAGATTGATGTCAAATTCAGGTGCTACAGTGGCTGAGATAGAACGTCAACAACGTGGTGAGATGCCACGTGATCAGATGCCTGATCCGGTTGGAGAGGAAGCACCCTCTGGTGGAATTAATGGACAAGCACAGAAAATCACACCAAGTGTACAGCGTTTAGACAGTAAGGAGCCTGACAGTCCAAATACTGCTCTAAAACGCTCGCTGAACATCCTACCTCCTACTACTTGGGAGAAGTCGGTCGCAGCTGGGGGTGTTGGTACAGGAAAACTCCTCCATGAATCTCACGATCCCCTGCTCAGGACATTTACGGCACCAGCACTATTAGGGATCAGTGCGGCCTCTGAAGTTCCATTCTCTGCAAATATTACACCAAATGGTGTCACATCTTCAGGGCCTCTAATTAGCACATCAAATGCAGGTTTTCCTGGGGAGCAGACTGGGCCAGACCTCCAACCAATGATGGAGTCATTTGAGTCTGAACTAAAACATTCAAAAACTGTAGCTTGTGATAGCAATATACCCGGTGTTTGTACAGCTAGACTTGCCAGTAAGATTGATACCGATAGGCTAGTCACACCTCAAGCCTTATTACAGACAGCTACGGCTTCACATGCATCATCGGTTACTACTCAGGTAAGTGCCATCCCCTCTGTTTATGGCTAATTGCCGTCGTGCTTGTTTAATGGTAGACCAACACATAGAGAGGGATGCTCTCTCTTACCTTATAGTGCATGCCACCTAAAGTAATATAGCTGATTTCACTGATGTTGCACAGATTCTCTCATTCGGGGAATTTCCTATGTTCCATTTGAAAAACAGCTTGATTTACATTTGAAGAAACTGATGCTATATCCAGAATGTTTATTGTGTGTATGTGTCTTCATTTTTCTTATTTTGTTAATTATATGAAAAACTAATGTTAATGAAGGTTTTCTTTGAGGAATGTATGTGTTTGTGATTTTTAGGAGTAGATTAAAAGTACTGTTACTGACAAATATTTATTAAAACATTTTGCTGAATTTTCAGAGGACAAAAATAGAGATTTTTATGTAATCATTCTTTAATGATTGAGTGTCTTTGCATTTTCACTGGCTCTATTCATAGTCTACAGGCTAGCAAGTCATTGTCCAGGACCTGTGACTACCTGGTTCCAATTCTAACTGGCTTGAACTTTTGGGGTATTTTATTTTAAAAGATGAATTCTGCTGAAGAAGTACAATCATTCAACAATTAATTATGTGATCTATTGTTCTAAGGTAACCCAAGGATTATCCATAGAGTTCTCATAATAATTTTGTTTTCAAACAAGCAATTTGACCTCAAAAGAAAGGCTACTGCCTGTCCTCCACACATCTTATCTTATCTGATACCATCAAATAGTATCTGATAGTTAGACTTATAAAAATGATTAGTTCCAAATGGCTTCTCTTGACAGTGTTATTATGGACAGATTACCTAATGAAAGAAGGCCTTGAATATATTCACTTAAAATCTGTATAAACCATGCTGTGGGGTGGGGATCATGCATACAGAATGCTGGAAAATAATTTTTTTAACTTTATGTCTGGATGATTACGGTTAATGTATTATACTATTTTATAGTCTCAATATTGGGGTGGAAAATCACAAATGAAATGCCAGTTATTTGAGAATGCAATTGGGTATCTATCTAATCCAAAGTAATAGTAATGTTACACAGTATCCAGAGTCTTTCTGCTTAGCCCTTGAGGTTATCTGTCACTAAGATGCTTACCTAAAATTGTATTTCTGATAGAAACCCTGAACGTATATCACTGGTTCAGATGAGCAGTGGAAAATCTGGACTTATTTCTGTCTCTGTAGAGGATTAATGCAATTTGCCATTCTACGTAGAGTAACCATGTTGACTTTTTTTCCCACCAAATTACCCTTTGCGTGAATGATTTTTATAGGGAATCACTGTATGCTGTTCAATGCTGATTGATGGTTACTTTTGGCCTATTTAGGGTAGTTCTAGTCAGCTGACACAAACAGGAAATGTTCTTTTGTCACCAATGGTATTCCAAACATCAAGAAAGATGCCAATCTCCAGTGTCCAGCTAATACAGCAAACAGGTAATTATACAGCTTGTTAAATTGGTGAAGAAGTTGGTTATTATAATGGATATATTAGTTATTTATACAGAAATATCTTACAGATTAGAGTATAACTGTTGTATGTGCGGGTAACGTTAATGTAAATTAAAATTTAGCAGTTTAGTTGGAATCATCATGTCCTAGTTGTTTGACATTCCCAATGGAAAGCTCGTTTAATAAAATGTGGACTCTGCTCATTGAAATCGCGTTGTAAAAGAGGAACGTACCAATGAATATTGTTAGCATGGATGGTTACACCAGGATATGAACACATAACAGCGACTGTTGTTCCTTCTTACAGGGAGTGATGTGATGACTCATTTTATGGCAGCTGGTAGTGACAGCCACAGTGTGAAGTCATCAAGTCCACTAGATACTAGCTTAGATTTAACTGGCCGTGTACCTCAGTCATCACCAGCCTCATCACCCACGCCCACAAGCATCACCCCATTAACACGTAGTCAACTACAACAGGCCTTACTCCATCTGATACAGGTAAACTGCATTTATAGGTACAATACTGTATGGTGTTTAAAACGCCTATTTGATGTACCTCATTGCTATATTATTACTGTTATACTACTCTGTACATTTGGTAATTTGCTGTAAAATATTTGATCCGTCCTGTCTTGATTATCATATAATGACTTTTTCACTGCTGTTTTTTTTTCAGAATGACAATGAATTCGTTACCACTCTACATGAAGCTTATGTAAAGAGCCTGAACTTAGCCACTAGAGGCAGTGGAAGTGATAGGTCTTGACCTTAGTATAAGTTATGACATCAACATAGTCTTGTTTAACTTCCAAATTTGTTGCCATACATGATACGCACATCTGATTGGTCACTGGTGGAAGTGCTTAATGTTATGTCATAAGTGTTTTTGTGTGTGTGTGTGCGTGTGCGTGCGTGCATGTGTGTGTGTGCATGCGTGTGTGTGTGTGTGTGAAATCTCTGATCACATATCAGTATTTGATTAGAATATGATACTGCCAAATGTGTACATTTTAAAATGTAGACAATTGTTGTGGAGCTAATTTGGTTATATTTTACTTGTCTAAGATGTGCTGGCCTATTATATGTGACACAATGCTAAAATGGTGTGCTGAGATGTTTTATCTGCTGCCACAAGCTAAAGGGTGGGCAATGTGCCTGTTGGCCTTCCTCGGTTACTGTCAACCACCCCCCTCCTCCCCAATGTGATGGGTGTTGATAATGTGCAAAAATGAAGTTGGTTGTTTTGCAAAACTTACGATATGTTTTTATTGCTGATGACCGAGTCCTGATTAGTTTTGATAGGTGCTACTCGATTGTCCTAACACAAGCGTCCAGTTTCTGAAGAATACCTTAATATTTACTCTTGACTGCTGTTCTGTCATTAGCTAAACGTCACTTACTAGGTGTTCGTTATTTGGTATATTTCAGTCAGTCCACAATAATTCTCAGTCTTGAATCACAGATTGTTATTTAGCTTTTTTTCTATGTTCCGCTGATAGAAATCAAAAGTATTTTCTTGGCCTAAGTTTTTTCTAGTGTGAAATTTTCCATTGTTCTTTCACCCTGTTTCTATCAGTTGGCAAATAGTTTATATTTTATGACTGGTTGTGTTTTTTTGGATCTCATTTATTGGGGATACAAAAATTTTGAAAACTGTCTGTGCTGTGTTAGTTACCTTGTTATGAGGTCATTGTCTAAGTGTTCGGTGTGATACATCATCTAACAGTGATGAAAACTTGTTCCTGCAGGTTCTTGTTATTATGCAGTGATCAGCTGGTGGTATATAATATGTTGTCATTACTGTGGATTATTTCACATTATGGACAGGGATGTTGAATCTCTGACCATTGCACCAGTTTACTGAGGAAACTGGTCACGATTCAGTCTTCAATATGAAATACATTTAAAGTGGTCCAGCCTTTTGTATATATGTTGTTCATGCATATTAATACATATTTATCAGTCATTAGAAAGTGAATATTATTGTTGATATAAAACAAAGCGTTTCTTGATAAATTGTGTCGTGTTGAACTCCTTCTTGGACTTGTATTAGACTTATTGCTACGGTCATTATGACTAGTGTTCATATCAGCTTGTCTGGCATGGACAGGTACACCCTATTGTTGAATGATTGGAGCTAGGTATAGACATAGCTCTTGCTGCATACAGACAGATGCTAAAGCCAACTTACATGGACTCACATGGTCACACACATGTTTGCAAATGTGTGCGCCTATACACTTACATATTTTCTACATACACATGATTACTCGAATACAGGCAGGCACACATACACAACAATCACATCACACACATACACATCACACACACACACACACACACACACACACACCACACACATACTCAAGTATGAATGTTCATTTCTTTGGTATTTATTTTAGTGTCTATCATAATGGTTAGCTAAACACATTCATATATATATATATATATATATATATATATATATAGTTGTGTGAGCAGTTTAATGATTATTAGGTGTATTTATATATTGCTGAGATTGCTTCTATTGTGCTTTATATTAGGAAGTGCACATATAATTATTTATTCCATTGTCTTTGGAAGACTATTGTATTGCCATATTGTGATTCTGTTTATTGATCTTCATTAGATGCGTAATTTGGGCGAAGTCAGAAATGAGCAAACTCGTGTCTGTATGTGGAAACTAATTTTGTTACATGAAATATTAAAATAATAATTGAAAATGCTCACGTAATGACAGCGGCTGTATTATTGGCTATAATAATGGGGAATGATTATTTAGGTTCATTATTTGCATGAGCAGTATCTAGCGTGATAACTAGTGTGTAAACACATTTTATCCAAAGCTTTTCTCAAAAACGAGGTAGAACATTTTGATGTATTAAACATAATGGGTATAAGCTGTATTATCAAAGGTGTATTGTTTTTGGTGGTCAGGTATCTGTGACAGACATAAGTTGATCTGTATTCTAGTAGAATATTGAAAGGTGGTATTGTTTTCATTGAGGTTTGCTAGATATCTGTTAATAAGATTATTTATTTAACTGTAATCAACTGTGCTGCAGAAGTGTATCTTATCACAAGCTGGCCAGTTGTTTTATGATGTCTATAACATATTAACTATTATAATGATATGTATACTTCATATGTCATAAACTGGCAGCAATCAAAATTTGACATGACATGCAATGTATGTGTATGTACGTATATATATATATATATATATATATATATATATATATATTTAGAAACAACTGGTTGTGTCACATATCATGATCATTGTGATACACAAACCATGTTAACACGTTAGGGAATAATGAGGAAATAATTTGAGTAGATGATTGATTCAGTGCATGGATTGGTGGTGGATTAGTGATTAGATCTGTATTAACTGAGCAATTTACTGAGTGGATTTGCAGTTGAATGTGCAAGGAGGTGGTTTGTTTTGAGTGTGTGAAAGTAGTTGTGTGTGTGAAAGTAGTGTGTGTGTGTGTGTGTGTGTGTGTGTATCTATGTATGTATGTATGTATGTATGTATGTATGTATGTGTATGTGTGTGTGTGGAGAGAGAGAGAGAGAGAGAGAGAGAGAGAGAGTGGTGTACTGTAGCTGTGTAACATTGATTGTTACAGCAATATAGATGTAAGAATGGATGGTTTGATCGAATGTATTGATGAAGAGATGATTGATAGTCTGACAGACATATAAATGGACAGTTGACTTTGCTAGTGCATAGACAGACAGACAGACAGACAGACAGACAGACAGACAGACAGACAGACAGACAGACAGACAGACAGACAGACAGACAGACAGACAGACAGACAGACAGACAGACAGACAGACAGACAGACACACACACACACACACACACACCTATTATCCTTAGCTCATAGTATTGGGCTACTATTTGTACAAGTTACATTGTGAAGACTATCAGTTTGATTTAGCATTTTTCTGTCTACCTTAGTTTGTCTACTTCTTACATAGTTTACCTTGTTTATAGGAATAATGCTTCGTTTTGTGGCCATGGTTTATTTTTATGACATTACGGCTTCAATTATTAACATCTCGGATTCAGCAGATCATGGTTTTTTTTTCAGTTACTGATGAAGTTTTTGTATTTAGTGAATTTGTTATCAATGAATAAATATGTTATTTTTATTTGGAAAAACAACAATATTATCCTCTGATGTTGTTAATGTACTTGATTCATCTTCAAAGTATCAGCCTTGTCTATGATACTATACTGTTTATATTTTTTTCAATATCAGGTATACCCTCCTCATCTTGTGTTTTATATTCTTTGGTATTCTTAGAAAAGTTTACTGCATAAATTGTGTTTTTTAATTTTGTATTTTTACATGTGGTTTCTTGTGTTACATAGCATTCATCTTTCGGTGTTAATTTTGCTTCTTCCGTTTTGCAGTGTGTATTTTGTCATAAATAACCTTTTAATGAGTAAGTATGAGGCCAAATTATTATTTTTATTTAGTGCTAATGTAGAATTATAGATAATACTTCAAAGTAGATGACAGCTTATTTGTGAAATTATATTTCAGTTAAGTAATGTTAATCATAAATCAATATACACACATATTGAGGATTCTAAGGAATATTTATGAAAAACTTGATGAAGATAACTGGTTTAATTGGAAGAAATAAAGGTTTATAACAATTGTATTTAGCGCTAAAGTTTTCAATTTATGACACAATAAGTAATGATAGCGCATGTTTCTGGGTTATTATATGGTATTGTAAGTTAATATTTTGTTACATTCAGTTACAGTTTGTAATTGGTATAGATGATATGATTTGGTTATACGAGATAATGTGTATTGCAAATATTCAGAATTGGCTATAGTTGGAGCAATAATGTTTCATACACAGATGCTCATTATTACTAGCCTGTTTGGTTATTTAGTAATATACACTGGTCGATAACATCATAATGGACCTTTTGTAATAATTTACTGTACTATAGTATTATTTTATTGTTGCTGGAAGTTGTAAAACAAACTAAAGATGTTGAAAATAGAATATAACTTTGATCTGGAAGAGTATTTTCTAAATGAACATACCATTAAATGGTGGAGCGTAAATCATACCTGGTAATCCAAATTTTTGCTGACTAGTATTTTTGTACTCATCTGTGTGACCAACCTTGTGTATTTCATTAACAGACCCTAATAACATTATATAGGACGAATATCGTTATCCGTTACGATGACAGATGTCCCCATTTTATTAAGATTTTTGCTGTAAACTTGTGACAAAGTTATTTTCTGTCATCTATCACTATTCTGTGTGTGTCCTGTATCTGTTAACGAAGAAGAAATGTTATTGTGCAATTAATTATAAAACGGTTTAAGTAAATGAACAACTTCCTAGATCAAATTCTGTCTTGTATGGCGATGTATTTTGGTATGTTCTAAATACACATTTCTTTGTGTATTTATGTGTGTGTATGTGTGTGTGTATGTATCACACACACACACACACACATACATATATATATATATATATATATATATATATATAATGGCCAGCGAGGATGTGTAGTCCTAAAAAACTGTTGTAGGGATATAGTTTTCTTTTGTCTGACTAATCAGTCATTTTGCTTGTTTGTTTCCATCTGATACAAATTCGATCGTTTCAGGGCAGTATGTTTATATATATATATATATATTTATATACACACGTGTCAATAATTTGTCATTTATTACTTCCATTTAACAATTTTTTTTTTTAAGGTGGCATTAATTTTTTTCAGTTACCAAATAGGGACAGTTGTTATTTTTAAACGGCGAAACTTAAATAATGTATAATATTGATTTATAATGTAGGTATATGCAACAGTTATTTTGCCAATAACTGTTGGCTCTGAACAGTAAAAAAAAGAACTTTTAGCACTTGTTTTGCCAATAACTGCTAGTTCTTTTGAAAACCACAAAAAAAGTTTAACACTTTTTGCCAATAACTGCTAACTCTTTGAAAACTACACAGAACCTTTTAGCACTTGTTTTCCCAATAACTGCTAGTCCTTTTTGAAAACCATAAAGAACCCTTTAACACCCTTTTGCCCATAACTACTAGCTGTTCTTTGAAAAATACAAAGAACTCTTTAGCACTAATCTGTAGGCACTTAGCTACGAATTACCTCTTCGATGTTGACATGTATGCAGCTCTGTTTAGCATAAGCTTATTACAGGTTGCGGTTGATGAAGTTTTCATTCAGTTTCTGCCCGATTCACACATTTACAGCTGACTTGATTAGAAGTCTGTAGACGTTAAAAGTAATTCACAGAGATAGCATATTGAAGATGGCATAGGAAGACTAGCAAACGATACGAAATTTTAGTTCGATTTAGTCCTATGTTTTCAGACCGAGATAAGAAGCCGTTTGTAATGTATATATATAGTTGAATTATAATAGCCATGGTTCTCTGGAGCATGATAAATCAGATGGAAGAAGTTTGTTAATTTTGGGCTATA
Source organism: Paralvinella palmiformis (assembly GCA_025642065.1). Classification (NCBI taxonomy): domain Eukaryota; kingdom Metazoa; phylum Annelida; class Polychaeta; order Terebellida; family Alvinellidae; genus Paralvinella; species Paralvinella palmiformis. The sequence continues at coordinate 47,064 of JAODUP010000213.1, read as the reverse complement.
AAATGGAATACCTGGATATAATGCCTATAATGTACAATTAACGCAATAAAGATCTTTGTTTACTGCTGTACGTTTTGCTGTGCATTGTGAATGGGCGGTCGGTAACGTAAACAGATTTTGTTGTTTACAGTATCGGCAATGCTTCATGTACACCAAACGGAGTGACGGAGTGATCATTATATATACAAACCATAAACACCTACATGATAAAAATTGGAGCTAATTCTCCATATTATAGTCTTCGCTGATTACAAAGTGATTATAGATTATTGCCATAATTCGGTATTGTAAAATATTTGTTGTTCCTCATTGATTCAGATGATCTAAGCAATTTCACAAACGACATTTTCCTGACTGAAATCTGCCATTTAAAAATATTAGAAATGCGTCGCCTCTTGGAAATTTTAAGTCTCCTAAAAACACACCTATTTAAGGTCGCTTTCACAGATAAATAATTATTATCTTTTAAATCATTACAGGGTTTTTGCAGACATTATTTGGGGTATTATTATATTACATATTATTTGTACAGCGCCTTTGAATGGCTCCTGCTAGTAAGGGCGCTTTATTAAATATACATTATTATTATTATTATGTATCTCGCAGCCTTCAGGTGGGATGCGTTTTCGTCAGCGTTCGACTGGACTAGATCGTTTTATACAGCTTGATTGTGTGTGTAATTCTTTTTTTGTTGTTTGGTTTGCATCGAATGCTCGGAGTAAGTCTTCGACCTAGTGCATACATGGTATCGCAATCACCAGTTCAGGAAAGATCAAGTCCTAATTCTCTGAGGCTAGTCACAGCCACTACTTCCAAGATCCTGCTTTAGTATTCAGATATTAATATTTCTGCTCAAAATATTGGCGGACATGTTCTTGGTAGATGGTTGATTACATTAAATGGCGCTGCCGTCTTATGCAAATATGTCATAAATGGATTATTATTTGTCAGTACGCGCTTTTGCCCTCGGCCGTCACAGCGGGAACACTCCACGACGAGAAACAATTTATTCTAGTTATCGTTCGGCCTTCAATGGGGAACCTACCCGCGAAAACCCTTCGATAGATGGCGCTACGAGCAACCCAGTCCTTGGGATTCCCAAAACGCAAAGTAAACAGTTGTATTTTCTTAGGACGGTTAGTGAAATTCAACACAAATAGTTTTAATAATCATGCCTACTCTATGTTGTGTGCCGCAATGCAATGAAAGGGGGTGGTCATCTTTTCCTTGGTCACAAAAGGATCTACTTAAGAAATGGGTTTATGCCATAGAGCGTGTAGAGACGTCAAAACCCAGCCGATAATGACTACATATAGTGCATACCTATTATTCTGCCCATGAATGTCCCATTATATGTTTATATTTTATTGAAATAATTATTTTAGCTGTAATTAATGCATCAAAAATAAGTTCATATTGTATCATTCTATATGATATAATATATTAAATAATTACTATTGCTGTTTGCTCCCAAGATAATGAGGCATATTTTACTTCTGATCATTATAGAAATCTCTGCAGTTCTCTTCAAACTTTGTGTCAGCGAGAGATATTTCCGATGTTTGGACACCGGCGGAAAGTCTTTCTGCATTCTACTTTTGACGCATTCTATCATTGACTATAATTCTACAAATTCTATGCCCATGCATGTTAGCGCCTCACTTGAAAGTAACCTGATCAGATTGCAGTATTTCTGGACCTCTCCAAGGAATTTAACGTAATAGATCACAATATTTTGTTGAAAAGCTACGCTTTTATGGTGTTCGCGGCGTTGCGTTGGAGTGGTTCAGGAACTATTTGACAAACAGGTCCCAATTTGTGTCATACCATCACATACACTCTGCCAGTATAGCGTCACCCGTGGGCTTCCACAAGGAAGTGTCCTCGGCCAACTCTTATTCATCATATATACAAATGATTTACCACATGCATTAATACATTCAATATGCATCTTATTCGCAGACAATACAACAATATATTGCACTTCTCAAGACCGGAAAAAAATAGAACAAAATACCGAAAATGACATAAGAGCATTATCAGACTTGTTCTATGCAAATAAATTATCATTGAATGTTCAGAAAACAACTTTTGTTGTGTTTTCTCCAAAGAACACAAACAATAACATAACATCCATCACACTGGGAAATCAACAAGTGCAAAATTCCTAGGTATTTATGTAGATGATGGACTTACCTGGGATGACCATATCAATCATATTGTCTAACAGTTACCCAGCGGATCATATGCAATTCACACGGTCAAAAGATATGTCTGTCGATAATTTAAAATCATTATACTACAGTCTTATTCATTCTCCTCTTACGTATGACACAATGTTATGGGGATCAGCATATCAATACAGACTGCATAAACTTGAAATATTACAGAAGAAATTAATCAGAAATCTGTGCAATGCTGGATACAATGCACCGAAAACCACTTTTAAGCAGCTAGCATTACCAAATTAATGGACATATATAATATCCAACTTTGCAAATTAATGTATTCATACACCAATGGTACTTTACTTACTCAATTACAACTACTGTTTACAAATAATTCTCTTGTACACAGTCATCAAACACGTCATTCCCGGGATCCTCATAGCATAGCTAGAAAAAGAGCAGTGCCGCGATAACCTTTATTTACCAATGTCCAAAGGCTAGGCTATAGCTTTTCCAGACGACGTGAAGAACTACAAGTCAGTCAAATCTTTCAACCAAAGAGTAAAAATATTAATTAAGCACTTATTCAGATCACTGTAACATTACCTTGCTCCTTCATCATCTATACTCGAAGATTTAACATAACACTATATTGTGGAATGACTTATTGTCCAAATTAGTGTGTGGTCTGTCAATGACGTGCATACCAAAAATACACATGTAATCTCCCTATATTCTTATCGTTGTTTCTGTTAAAACATACCAGGTTACATCCTTGTACAGATTTAACATCTTTGGTGAAACCCCAAACTGTATCTACCATTTATTTCATTTAGTATATATATATATATATATATATATATATATATGTAATGCCATTCTAGATTCAGTTTTAAATAAACATATTGATTGATTACAGAGTGCAGATCATTGTATGCGGACATTGCTGGCGTAGACATCGTTTTCTCTCCTTCATTGGATGTCCCAGCAGCAGCATTGTCCTCGTAGAAACTGAGTCTCTTAAAACGATGATATTCTTGTAGATATACCACCCGATTTATTATGTTCAGAAAATAAATTATAGAGGCATACGTGCATACGAAGTCGTGATTCAATCATACATAAGATGTAAATCATAATGATTAATATTGATTAATATGTGCTTTTCCCTGAACAATATTCTTGTATATTTAATTTATTCACAATCCCGCATGTACTCTTCAGGATATCTAACACTCTTAGCCGACATTTATGATAACCTGCAAACAAATAAATTATATTCGGACACAGACTCCATGCAGAATTTAGTTTGTTTATCAATAGGTACCATGCACGTAGGGGCTACCTATTCTTATTATAAGATATTATTAATTAATGAAAAGCCGATACTGGTGTTCTGGAACTGATCTGTGACTATGGGCACCGCACAAGTAGGACTGGGTCGCTTGCAGCGCCGCCTCAAGGATTAGTTCCGGAGTACCTCATTGTCTAAGACTCAGAAGCTACACATCGGCACTAATTTTGCCCGTTCCACATGAAAGCTCACATTTTATGGGCACGTGAAACAATGGCCTATAGTCGTATATAGTGCATCTTGTGGCCTTACTGATAGGGCGATCGTCCACAAGCCTCTGGCACCTTGCTTCAAATCCTAGTTCTGCTATTTCTGAAAGATGTTAAATCTCCTTTGGTTTTATTTCTCAGCTTATTTAGCCTACCATGTGCATAACAGTGGCTGTAAATATCTTTCATTTCGATTGTAATAAATGAGCTACATTTTTAAAGTTTGTATATTGCAATTAAACCAAGTTCTACTTTCTCCAGCAGTTCTGCTGGATCTCATTTGTAATTCTGCTTGATCTTCTCGATTGTATTTGGTAAAACGATATTTGTCATACCTAGCATAATGTAGTTTTATTTAGTGACTGATATTACTTATTCCTGGTCTCAGACGTGGAACTAGGGTTGGAGCATGTCACAGTAGATCCCAAACATTTACTGTCGTCGAAGAGAACGTATCGGGACTTACCTTTACGTGCATACGCACATACATACTTACATATATACCACTATCATGGTTATATTTGCTGGAAAGTGTCGTGACATTAAAATATATTATTAGAAGCTGAAGTCGGTGTACATTCGTTTGAAAAAGGTATTTGGTACCATTAGTATTCGGTATCAAGAACCGATTATAAAGACGGGAGTGTGCACTAGACATATCAGTGTGCTCCATACATATCAGCTTTGGCCTTTATAGATATCACTATTAACGCCTGCTATCTATTTATTATTTTTGTCTGGTTCAGCTAAAAAAATTGAAATATTTAATTTGCTCTTTTCTGAACGACCGTGGCAATATACTGCTACAATCGATTAGAAAACTGTTAGAATTTTAGCTACATGTTGCTAATGTTGTTGTTATGGTTCTTTACATAATACTTTAAACACTGATTCTCAGTAAATTTTCTACACTTGAAAAGGAATTAAGAAAGGCGAAAAAAGCACAACATTAAAAAACTCATAATTTCGTAATACTTCACAGATGCAAAAAATCACTGCAACATAAATGTACAAATAAATATAACGCAATCATAATGTTGACTAAAATAATTCACTGATATATAATCGTATAACCGTGTTGGTATTTCGTAGTTTATGTTTAGATTTTTGGTTTGCACAAATAGTACATGTTGTAAATGAAAAGAGAAAATACTGTTATTTTTTGTTCAATGTGGCCCAAATATGGTATTATATACAAAGTAAATTTAAAATAATGACATAGTCTTGTTAATTTATAATGGTATTACATGCAGAACTATTAGTCAAAGTTGGTCATAATGTATCTATTTCAAATCAAATATTCCCAGAAGAAAATGCTTGTTTTGATTCGAACGAGACAAGTAAATTTAAAATAAATTTTTTTTTATATCTATTTAGAAATGTATAATAACTAGTATTGGTTTCGTGTGATATCCATCTTTCACCGGGAATTTGGTGTATCGGTAGTATTATTATAACCACTCTCGATGTTACTGTGAATTAATACAGCTGTGAAATAAATCGTTTAAGTAATGACCTTTGTTCTGAATTATTGCGTTATAATGAAATTACTATTAAATTATTGTAAATGTTATAGTAACGCAATTAAAACTCTATGCACGTACGTAATTAATAAGTTTTGTTTATAATTACGTTATGATAAGCTGAGCGTAGCATCAATATTACATTATTGTGATGTAAGGTTAGCTAGAATCTCATATCTCAATCTGGTTCAATTCCACTTATAGTATCTGTCATGTTATCGATTTTCTGTAGTAGGACTGGCTTTCACTGTGCAAGAACCACAAGGCGGTGTTTAATTCACCACACTATTGTCAATATATCTTCATTGACTTACGTACGCTATGATATAGTGTGCCCTGGTGTCCAATAAATAATTTGTTCTCTGATATCGGTCTCATATCCCACTGTTTTTCCCGTGATCTCCATTAAAATTACCAGATAAAACTGGCCGTGAAATACATAATAATAATAATAATGTATATTTAATAAAGCGCCCTTACTAGCAGGAGCCATTCAAAGGCGCTGTACAAATAATATGTAATTTAATAATACCCAAAATAATGTCTGTAAAAACCCTGTAATGATTAAAAAGATAATAATTATTTATCTGTGAAAGCGACCTTAAATAGGTGTGTTTTTAGAAGAGACTTATAATTTCCAAGAGACGAATTTCTAATATTTGCCGGCAACTTATTCCACAAATTGGGGGCTGCAACACTAAACGCACAATCACCATATGACTTGAGCCGAGACACTGGCACCTGCAATAGTATCTGACTGGATGACCTGAGTTTTCGGGATGACTTTCTAATGTAAACCAGTTCACACAGGTATTCTGGCGCCATATCATTAATAGGTTTATAAGTTATTAACAGAATCTTAAAATGGATACGCTGTCTAACAGGTAGCCAATGTAGTTTTTGAAGAATGGGGGTAATATGATCATATTTTCTAGTATTTGTTACAATGCGAGCTGCACTATTCTGAATTCGCTGAAGGCGATTAATGTTATAATCAGATATGCCATATAACAGGGAGTTACAATAGTCTATACGAGATGTAACAAAGGCATGAACTACAGTGATTCTTGTGTCAAGAATGCTTTTAAACAGTGGATGTTCTTAAGATGGTAGTAGGCAGCTCGGCATACTGATGTGACATGTTCATGCATGTTAATACATTGGTCAAAAATAACCCCTAGATTTTTTACTGACCCATTAGGGGTAATCGAAGATGTACCCATCTGTAATGCTGGTGTCTTTAGGGATTTAACACAATGTGGTGATGCCAAATATAAAATATTTGTTTTATTATCATTTAGTTTTAGAAGATTTTGAGTCATCCATAGCCGGATATCGGCAATACAATGTTCTAAATTCTTCAAGGAAGAGGAGAAATTTAACTCATTGTCAGGATCCAGTGATATATACAGCTGTGTGTCATCAGCATACAAGTGATATTTAATCCCATATCGCTCCGCAATGATCCCAATAGGACGGGTATACATCTTATTTTTAGTTAATAAATTTATATAGCAGTAGGGAATCAGAAATCAGACACCTACTCAAGACATACTGAACGACATTCTGTGTCAGCATCACCGTCACAGGCCTGTGATTTTGAAGTGTCAGCAGTCACATTGAAGATAGTTGCCAAAGGAAGTATGCAACGCCATGTGTCGTATAAAAGACTCTTAATAAAGTATAGTTTTATTCTCAATAAAATCCACCTCCTAATATTTTAAGCTATGCATTGAACTAAGTAAACAACTACAAAGAGTAACTGGATTTCTTTTGGTTTAGCATATTTTTCTTTGTGTTCACGACTTTCTGTTTCCACTCTAGTTTCTCGTTTTACTTTAGAGTTTCTTCTGTAAGCAAATAATCTACTTCTAATGTTTGCACTCAGTTTGTCAATACTCTCATAAAGTATATCCATTCTGCTGAAAGTTTTAACATCACCCCGTTTCTGGCTCCTCAGCCAATACTTGATGGTATGAAATAAGCTGTACTTTTCAGTTTGAATGGTGAAGGCTCTCACATCAATTATGTTCCCCATGACATTGAAGGATGATCCCACTAGGGGGCCATGACAAATACTTCGCACGGCTGTTATGATGTTCGGTATCAATTGTACTATTAGTGGTACTAGAAAGAACACTTTTCACCTGATATTTGTGTACCTCAATTTCGTAGATTAATATCAGTTAATATGAGGCTAACAGCATCTGAAAGGCATCCGGCAAGTGTTTTCAATTATCCACAAAACTGGATATTGGGCCATCGCAAATTCTCACATTTTTGAAAATGGCCACCAGTGGTTGGTCAAAACTTTCTAAATCATTGAAGTCATATTCAATAATGGATATAATTGAGATTCTAATAACGCTGAGAGACAAAAATTACTCACTCACAATTCTATGGCATGAAGGACCCACAACGTCTGCCAACGTCAGACAGAGAACTGCTGAAGAGATACTAGTACCGATGTATGATAAGTAAGCCTGAAGGTCCATCCCCAAACCAGAAAGTGGGAACTTGTGGATAGGCTTTCACATGTAGGTGTCAGTATCACGTATGACCGTATGTTCCGTATGTCTTTCCGGCTAGGAGAAACTATCATTTTGCAGTTCCATAAGGAACAGGTGGTTTGCCCTCCTAAGATGCGTGGTAACGTCTTTAAAACAGCGGAGGTTGATAATATTGACCATCACCCTAGATGAACTACGTTAAAGGAGTCCTTTCATGGCGCAGGTATCTCACTCTTGCAACACCCTGCATTTACAACATTGTGATTGTTGGAGGCGCTGCATGGCAAAAGACAGTGGACCAGTTACCAAGCTACTATGCAGATGTTCCACCGGTTGTCAGTAGCACCACGAAGGCACCTATACCACCCAACACTGTGGCATCTCTGAGCAGGAAGTATCCTGACCAGAGCATTAAGGCAGAGTACTGCTGGCTAGAAAGTGTGCGAAAGATACTTGCATCTGATTACGAAGAGAACTCTGTGAATCAGAGTGTGGACAACATGTCCTGTACTCCATACCACCGAAGTCACCAGCCTGCTGGAAGAAAAGTCATCTGCCCAAGTGCCTTATTCCCTCTGTTCCATGAGAGTACCCACACGGTGGTGCAAAGGTCAAACCTTCAATGGACGTAGTAAGAAATGCTATTCCACATCATAATGCTGGGCAAACGGCAGTAGTAACATTTGACCAACCTTTGTACGCCATTGTCAAGCAGATCCAGTGGAAGTGCCCAGAGATGTAGGAGAAGACAAGTTTGTTGTTATAATTGGCGGCCTGCACATAGAGACTGCCGTTCTGAGAACTCTGAGTGATTGGTCGCAAGGGAGTGGCTGGGTTGAATTAAATATTGGTACAATAGGCACCGCTGACTCCTTCTTGCATGCGTGCAGCACATGTTGCTCGCACCAGACGTGCTCAGTACTCACGAAGTAACAGCGTTTGCATTGCATATCCCACAGTATTGGGCTTACAATAACTGTGACACAGAAGATGAGCCGTTGGGGTTTGATGAATGGTGCTCAAACAGGGAAGAGAGCTGCTCTCAATTGCAGTACTGGGCAACAATCATGTCATTGGAGCTGGTCTTTGTGTGGTCCCAGTGGCAGTCCTCCTTCAGCATGTACCTCGATGCTTTGACAGAACTTGTCTCCTAGTTCTTTGCTCTGGATCACACTAACTATGCCCACTGGATTCCAGTTCATCTCCGTGACATTTCTGAACTACCAATGAGACACCTAGATATTGCCACATAATTTAATGCGGGCAATTTCACGATTCAGAAGATGAACCAGGTCTTCTCAGCAATCCCCATCGATTAAACATATGAGCAGAATAATGCTTGCATCAAGCATGATGGAAGGGTGGCAGATCTTACTGACTCTGAGGTTGTTGCGCTGATTGAGGACTTTGAAGATGCACACCAGCTCATGAGAAGACGAGATGAGGTACTATACCATGAACAGACAGCAAGCATGCAGAATGCATTGAGGAAAGACGTCTGGTCACTCGTCAACAGAGAAGAACTGGGTAACTCATTCTAAGAGTAGAGCGAAGACTTACTTCTCCTTGACAGCAAAGAGATTGCGGATCCATTGGCAGTCAAAGCTGTTAAGAAGGCACAGAAGATTCGCCAACAACAGTTCCAAAAATTCACAAAGGAATATCTTGTGAAGAGAACAAAACCCATTGATGATACAATCCACTGCAATCGGTTGAAACTGTTTGCTGACTCAACGACAAAGATGGCAAGTAAGGAGAAACAGCAACTGACTTCAATGAAGAGTGATGCCGAACCGTTCTCACGACTCTACATTAGCTGTCAAACGATGGATTGCAACCTGGAAGACTTTTTTTCAGCATGAGAACCAAGCATGGCAGAAGATTGCGACTTGGTACCAAAAGTGACATTCTGACATGCCCGGAGAACCTGTCTCCATCTTAGACTAAGACCCCTGATGCTACCTGTATACTTATTGATGGACCAGCCACCATTCAGATGATGAAGCCAGCAGTTGCCAAGACATTTGATGAATATGCCCAGCAGGTATTCATCCCATATATTTCTTCTGAACTGCGCAGTGTGTCACGTATGGACCTGGTTCGGGATACTTACAAGGATGACTTCTTGAAAGGCATAGCAAGAACCAAACTTGGAAAGGGTGTAAGGAGATCTGTGGTTGGAAAGGCTGCTGTACCTGGAAACTGGCAGAACTTTCTGCGGGTTGACAGCAACAAGACAGAAATATTCATGTTCTATGCCATTTTCGAAAATGGCTGCCATGGTAATTAGGATGCCAATTTGCAATGGCCAAAAATCCAGATTTCGTATAAATATATTAATCTATGTGCGTACCAGATTTGGTGTTTGTATCACAAACCGAACAATAGGTTAGTTATGCCGACCCACTAACACTGCTGTAGGAATGGATGTTTTTCACATTTACACAACTTATTGGTCTTACGTAGGAATAAACGCTTGCACTTTTTGGGGACCCTAAACCAGGACATACGATTTTACTATTTACCCCAACTTTTAAAACTCATCAACATTTTCCAGAAAATAAGTATCGATTAATGAAACCTTTCATCACTTGTGTGGAGATTAAATCGACTGCTCCAAACATGTGAGAGTAATAATGATGATGATGATTGATGTTTTACGGCCACTATGGTGCACAAGGTAGGCTAAATGGGCCGAGCGACTTCCAAAGGTAATGAGACGAAGTGAAAGACGAAACAACCTTCAGATATGCCCACGCCGGGATTCGACCGTGGGTGGTAGTGATCTGTAGTCCAGCACGCTACCGCTAGACCATGGAGGCGCCCTCATATGAGAGTAATAGATTAGTCAGGAGTTTAATCTGTTTTATTGTGCGCATATGAGAAAATAATTTCTATAGGAAAAGGATTTCAGGCTTTAGTTAATCAGATGAATGAATATAATGTTACTGATGTAGCGATATTCCTGTAATATTATGCAAAATGAGGTGGGTTTCGATTATTTTATATTTAAGTGAAGGCATATAGTAAGCAAACTGCATGAACGATACTTAAAATAAGTGACATGCATTTCGTAGCTTTCTTCTCATAATAATATATAACTGTTGCTGAAAGCTTTGTTCATTATGAAAGAAATTGTCTCGATCAACACTGAACGGGTAACAATAATTTCGTGGTTGACTCAATTAAATCTGATTATTGGTGCGATCGGATATTTTTAGGCGTCACGTTAACCTAAGATTTACATGTTGTTCATTTATATTGCCGAGAAAATATGAATTAAATAGTATCACCAGATATAATTATATAATTAGATTATATAGAGCCAAACTAGGATGGCTCACCTACCGATAAAATGGATTTTTAATTTATATCAAACCAGTCACAGGACAATGCACAAATATAACAGTGATCTATTTCACCTACTGAATATTAACTAGGAAGCAACATGGAGCGATATGTTTGGTTGGTTTTACTTATCCATCAGTATCATCTCCCAGGCATCAAGCATTGACTGATGGCAATCCTCCCCATTTTTTTATACCAGATTTGCAAGTGGCCCGTGGAACAGGCAAAAACTCGGAAATCACGGGCCAGAGGAATATAAATTGTGGAACATATTATAGGCGTTTGGAAGATTGTGCTGTCAGTAACTTAATAGACTAGCGGTGGACTAAAATCTCGTTTAGCCAATTTGGCTAAAAGTCAAAATTCTTTTAGCCAAACGAAAATTGGTTTAGCCATTTATTGCGTTGTATGAAAATTGTTAAGATTTAAGCTAAAAATTTAGAAGCACATAAACAATGTCTATAAGGATGACATGTACTGTAGTAATCCTTGCCGTTTTGGTAAAACTACCAATGGTCTGCTGATACTTGGTGCTTAACCAAGTGATCTTTTCCACTGACAAAAACATTTAACGTCTTGGCACTTACACATATGTTGCATTTGAACAGTCTATTTTTATTAATTAACAAAGGAAAGGTCACGGACGAGTCAGCTTTTATAAGTTGTGTATTTGTAAGCTCACTATTTTGCCGATTGTTTCTCTCTCCATTCGTCCATTCCTGATTTAGTTTTCGATCCATAATTAAGAAATTTATATAAATTTACACAAGTAAAAATGACAAACGCTGGTCGATAAATTCCCGCGAACAGCAAAATATCAGAACGAACCTGTATGATGAAACTAAGATTCCATATACGTGGGATGCGATTTGTATGATTCCATATAAACATTTTCAGTATATTTTGCAGAAGATTTCATGCCAAGAACATGGCTAACCAGTCCAAATAGCAACTTTGTACAACTGATCCGTAGCATAACCCTGTTTTTATTGATGAAGTATCCCCCTCATATATCATACAAGAATATTTCAAGTCAAGCAATCACATTAACCATTCTGATGTGTTCCAACATTAACAACTTCAGAGTAGTATATCATATGAATCAGGTGAAGTGGGGATGGATGAAGCATATAGAACATTAACCAACCACCCAACATGAAACGTAATTAACTCCTCCACAACACGACAAATTTATGATGATATCACAGCTAAAACTGTGGAAACATAGAAAGCAAAAAAGAAAACACCGTAGGTACAAATTACTTGAGATCAGTTTGCTCAGGTGTTATGTTACGTGGAGGAAGATTGTTGTCTTTCATTGTGAAATCCCGCCAAATTGTTCGGGAAAGACTCGTCCCTGACGTCATATTTTGGATTCCCCATCCAATTTTGTACTAATTAAGATGCCTCATGAATCCCTTCATGGAGCGTTTCCGTTTACCTCATACGCAGTATTTGCAGCTGCAGGACAAATCGTATACCGCATCTGGACATATGGAAGCCCCCTCGTTCGTTTACACCCTTTTCCATTTTTGCCGCATCCGCATGCCGCTTATATGGAATCTTAAAGCCGATATTCCATATACGCGGTATATATGCATATGCGACATTTCGGTATCCATGCATTTTCCCCTCATGACTTATTTTCCATTGGAAAGCCTGCTTTGGTCGTAAAATTCAGGATTCAACCGTCCGATATGCACGAATCACTACATTGAGCGATCCGGTTTGACGCAATCGCATACGCACATGTGGAATCATGCACCACGGTGCATTTCTCCAAAGAAAATATGCGAGGATGCCCAAGGGACACTAGGGTCCAGTGCTACTTCACACTTGTTAGACCCATCATGGAGTACGTCAGCACTATCTGGGACCTTAACACCCAGAAAGACATTGACTGCCTTGAGAAGACTCAACGCCCGCTCTGCTAGATTTGTCTACCAAGACTTCCAGAGAACCAATAGCGTCACACAGGTGATGACACAACTTGGATGGGAGTCACTAGCAAAGCGTCGTGCCAAGGCAAAGATGATGTACCGAGCAGTCCATAGCTTGGTGTGCATCCCAGTGTGGTCCTATCTGACCCCTGTGATATCAGCCACCAGAGGGAACATTGTAAAGTTCTTCATCCAGTACTGCAGAACAACAACAATGCAGTACTCCTTCTTCCCGTATACAGCCCGACTCTGGAACTGCCTCCTTCCAGATGTTGCGGCACTGGAGTCATTTAAGACCAGACTCGATGGCTGTCTCCTAAGATAAGTCTGATAACAGCACCTTGTAGTTGTATATAGCCACGTACCCTGCACGAGTTAAATTTGTACAGGCACACCGCCACCACTCTCACTATTACACCAGTACGCAACATCCAAGTTTGGATTTTGTACTTAATAGGAAGAAGAATCGATCGCTACTTGGAGCGATCCGTTTTGGCGAATTCGCAAATCGCAGTCGGACATGTGGAATCACACTCGGTATGTTTACATGTTTTCCATTTTCTGTCGGATTCGCATAACCCGTATATGGAATCTAGGCTTAAGTTGTGGTTTTTGAGTTTCGCCAATTTGGCGAAGGGTCCATTTTTTCTTTCACTATTTAGCCTAGACCCTAGTAATTTTTTAAAATATTGACTTATAATATACACCATTTTGCTTGTTTAGTTGTTAGAAATAACAAAGGGAAATTAATATTAGGTCATTCGTTAGACTATGACAACTTTCAACTATAAATATTTGTGCTACCTGTAATAAGAAACTGGTGTTTAGTGCGAGGAAGTATTTTGCAACACGTTACAGTAACAAACGCTGATGACTAGAATGTTTGTTTTATTTCCACTAACAGTCAACTGTAAATAAATTAGTTACAGCTAATAAGTGTGAGCAACCAGTGATCACGAATGAAAAACCGAACAAAAACAGTTGTTATATCACAAGTGCAGCTTCTGAACAGTAGATATTAATAATAAAGTAAATTACATGTCTGTAAAATGTTAAAGGAAAAATATAACACAACTGTATAATGAATATTAATGTTTATGCAGTGACATCAAAATACTTCTGCAGTTATATGTATTGAAAATTCTTTAATATAATAAGTATGTGCAGAACTAAAACAACCCTGACTAGGAATGGATAAACTGTACTGAGCCAATTTATTTTTAGTATAAAAATGTCTATTTCAAGTTGTGTAGTTGCAGTAAATTGGTTAAATGCATGTACCCAGTGTGACTACCAATAATGTGTCATCATTCTGCAGGTTAAATGTTTCACCTTGGTTGATTCATGCAAATATGTACACAAGCATTTTCTATATATACAGTCATTATCTTTATACGTTGCTAAGCTTATAGTTAACCCTGAGGTATAGCATTACCAGTGTGGTTAATTTGTCAAAATATATACATCTCACAAAAACAACAGAAATGTGTCCAATAAAAAATTTCATGCACAAGAGATTAGTGCTGTGAAATTGTGTACATCATGCAAAAATACATTAAAATCATTGTCACTCCAGTAGACTTGTGAGCATTGTGGAAATCATTGTGGTAATCATTCACACATAAAGGAGATCTGAAATGAGAACGTAAACAGAAATTCTTTGCAAATTGATCGATGCATGGCAGAGATTTTCAGCCAGAAAGCTTTTGTGAGGAAATGAGTTTGTGAAAAATCAGCAATCGATAAAAGCATAAATCTTAGAGAATTCTACATAGTTATGGGTCACTTGCATGCCCAGAATTCTATACGTCATTACATTATATTCACAGGAGAAAATAAATATTTGTACACCTGATGGCCGATCAAACAACGAATTTAAGGTTCAACTTCTGGGAAGTCATCATATTTCAGAGGCCCTGGAAGCATTGATATTGATTTCATCTGTTTCTTAGCCCTGATTAATGGCTTTTCAGAAGGTTTTCGGATCGGTGAGGTGTCCAAATTGTTCAGTATGTCTACATTTTTACCTGTTGAACCATCATCATCATCAGCAGCAACATTGTCTCCAGGTGATGATGATTTGTCTTGATGTTGACTTGGTTCTTGTTTCTCTGATTTCGGTTCTATATTTTTGTGATCGTTTTCACTGCTTGATTTTTTATATGAGGCCTTTGGTTTGGCTGGCTCTTCATCTTTGTCATCTATCTGACCCAAGCCATGACCTTGATTTTTTTCATCGTGATCTGGCTTTGATGAAGGTCCTGGTTCTGGTGACACGTGACCACCATCTTTCTCATTCTCAACACTGGAACTTGGAGCAGGTATATCAGCTGGATACACCTTGGTTGGTCTGCAGCGAGAGAGGATGACAAAAATTAGCATAAAAATTCATTATCATGATTATTATATCAGTTTATCTGGTTTGTGAATACGTTTAAACAGGCAATATATATATATACACACACATATATATATATATATATATATATATACCAAACATTTGGCATCTAATTTTTTCACAGGTTTATGGACTATCATTTAAGAACCCCTGGTATATGCTATCCACACTCCCTCAAGTAAACAATAAACAGCACACATACCTCTTACAAATCAGTACTAATAACAAGATCAGTACAGATAGTACAAGGATTGATCCAACAACAGCTCCTGCTATTATCCATGCTGATAACTGCCCTTCATCTTTAGCCTAAAAAGAAGTTATTTTATTTAGTAAAATTATTTTCTTAATATAATACATTGACTTATGTTTTGCAGACAAAAGTGAAAAGCTAACTACGTGTGGTTTTAAATATTATGCTAAATACCTGAAAAGATTGGTTACTTTTGTGTTAGTATATAATATAGTTTTACACTTAATCATTCACTCAATCAGTCATTCACTCATTCCCACTCACCGGGTTCTGTGTAGGTTCAGCATAATGTGGAACCTGGGTTACTGGACCAATGCTGATGATCTCTATTGGGCTGTCTTCATTAAAGATATCCTTCATGGCAGTTGTTAGTGAACTGTCAATTTCTCTGAAGTTATAAAGAAATAAATAGCTGGATGACCATCTCTATATGTCAGTACAGATTTGTAAGAATTTAGTCATGTGCTAAATAAATAAATAGCTCATCTGATATGGTTTAATAGATGACATTAAAATATTCTGTGTGTGTGTGTGTGCATGTGTACTTACACTTCATATTCAGAGAGAATCAGCTGAATAACATCTGGCGACAAAGCTTGTTCATATGGATAGAGCGTGATGCCTGCAGCACGCTTTTTTCTCCTCAAAAGTTTCGGTACTGCCAGTGAACAGATGGAGTTAAATCTGTTGTATGTAAACACCAGTAAGACCTCAACAATCGAGTTTACTTCGTTTGGATAATAGTAGTTCTTCTTGATACCATCGGTCTGCATCAGAGCTGGTGGATCATCTCTCATGAAGCTAAAATGAAGATATCGATGATTATATAATAATATCAGGGATGAGAGCGGGTTTTTGAAACACGGAACCAATGCAAGCAAAGTTAGTCACAAGCAACTGTAAGTATGTGGCGTACTGTAAGACATCGGAAAAAACTTTTTATGCCATTTTATGATAATGTAAGACTACTTGAGTGGAGATAAAACATGCTTTTTTAAAGACAAATTTGATTCAAATGACCACACGCCATATTCATCCAATTATGGTGACCATATCGAAAACAGTTGGCGTCAGTAGTTTTTTTGTGTTATAATCTCTTGTTGCTGTTTTCCAAAGCAAGTAAACTGGGTGGAGTTGTCTAGCAAAAAACATGAACTGTGAACAAAGAAATTCCTCCTCCACACACCACAGAGTCTGAGTTCTACTAAGCAAACACCCTTACAAGCACAGATAGATAGATAGACTTATATATATATATATATATATATATATATATATATATATAGAGAGAGAGAGAGAGAGAGAGAGAGAGAGACAGAGACTTTTTTATACTAACCGTATTTCCATACTATCATTAAGATTACAGCAAAACAAAGCCCTTGTTTCATTCTGAGTGCAGAATGAATTAACTGCTTTGACTACTTCATTTTTCAGTGTATCATATAGTTGATTGAACTGAAACAAAAAGCCCAGAGTTAAATATTTAATATCACTCATAGAATAACATTTAAATAAGCAACAATTTACAAATCTCTCCTGCTAGATTGCATAGATGTTAGTGAATAGTCTTAGGTAGTTAATGAAAATAATTGTTGGGTTTCTAATGGGTTGAAAAGTAGTTCTACCCTACCCATGGTTGAAATCTGTGGTAGAAATACTGATAAACATAGGGAAAATACTACAAACTGGGTAATCATTAGGTAGTTTACCTGGTAGAAATTGATTTCAGTTGGATTGAGTTAGTATTTTGGTCAAAAGTGTAGTTATATAGTACACAATGTATAATATATATAGGTTTGTAATTACATGTATCTGTTTTGTTATTAAGCTTACACACAATAATAACTAAAGAAACACAATATATCAGTATTTATATATTGCAAAGTGTCACTTTACAACTAGGTTAATAATCTATTAGAGATGATCTAGTACTTCTATATTGATCTGTAGGCATCATTTCATCAATCATTTGTCATTATGTGTAATAGAAAAACTTAACCATTGATAGTTATCATTTGGGATAACAAACTCCTGCATTATGTTGCCTCCTAAAGCGCCATCACTAAATGTTTTTAAACGCAGACTGGACTGACATTCAAGCTACAGTACTGATACACGTATAGCCAACATATGGTACACGATCCCTACGAATAATGTGAATTAATCAAACTTGGACAGAATTCAACCTGATACACTCTCTCTGTAGTCTAACCAAATCACAAGTGGATGAGTATGAGCGAGTACGCGAGTACAAGATATTGGTGTGGCAAATGACTAAATTTGAGATAATTGTGCATCAACTGATGTATAAATGGTATAAGCATTAATTAATATGATAAAATTGGCTTTTGTGATAGCAACAGGCTTAGGGACTCACAGTGTCAGCCCTCGTATTAAAGTAATGAGAACAAATATTTTATGTGTAACTAAAATATAAACAGAACTTTATTCACAAATCATATACTTGTAAATAGTCTTTTCAACAATAATGTTACACATTATTTGTTTCTACCATTGAAATATGTTTTGATTGATTTCTACCATTTCTACTGTAAATAAAGGATAGAAAAGAATGTTTCAATCCTATGGGTAAATACCCAGTAATTATTGGGTGTGGTATACTGTTTTTTTCCACTGGTATCATAAGTTATTGGGTTTTTTCCACTGGTATCATAAGTTATTGTTTTGTTCCACTGGTATCATAAGTGAAGAATAGTTCTAATCAACGTTATTAATTAGATTCATATGCATTATCGGGGACTTGAGAGAAACATTGATACAGGGGCTTACTCACCTTTATATTTGTTATCAGGTTTTGAAAATTTCCAATTTTAAAGGGAAGAATGGCCCTTAGATTTTGGTAGAATGTGACTATAAATGCTAAAATATTTTATTCTTAAACTCATCCATTTTGAAATTGAAGGTCTTGTTGACTCCCACTTTTTTAAGATTAAATTCTGACATTTTATAGATAAATACATACATGTTCTGCAGTTAGTCCCTTCAGGTTCATCAGTAAGCCATTGGTTAACTCAACTTCAGTTACTGGTAGGCGATAGAAAAATGATAATTACATGGAAAATATATATATTTGCTATTTTAATAATTCTCTGTGTGTGTGAAGGCAGATTATACAAGGTGGTATGAATATGAGTGATTTCCGATTTGTATGCATCTACCGGTATACAATATTTAGGATAACATACGTGGACATCTCTGAGTGTTGCATTCTTCTATATTTGTTATATTTCCAGCACAGTTCGCTCCTGCTCCCTCCGTAGTTGGGTTATCACATACCCTACTTCTCATCCTAGTACCACCTTCACAGGTCACTGAGCACTCAGTCCAATTACCCCATTCCGACCAGCCACCATTTCGATCTAGGATAATGGGGCAGAGAATGTCATAAATTAACATTTCCTATTATTGCTACTTTGTTTTTTGAATGAATTTAATATTTTGTGCTTCATAATGTATATTAATCTAGATTATATATATATATATTTATTCAATGAGGCCGGTTGTTTAATTTACATAAATGATTATTATGATATCAAATCACCATCTGCCCACCTCTGCATTCATTATTAGCTCCAATTAAATAACCATCTGTACAGGTACACTGATAGCTTCCAGGTAAGTTCGAACAGATACCATAATTCTCATCACAAAGCGGAATCTCATTTTTGCATTCATCAATATCTGTGTAAAATAAACACAATATGATGAACTATTGTATATATCTTATGTCATGTTACATAAATTTTATGCTGAACATACAAACTCCTAATCTATTATTAAAAACTAACATCACAATATCCATGCTCGTTTTTTACAGTGAATAGTAATCAGCATATACTACATTCATACATATGGTTATGGTTTCATTGCACATTAATCTTGTATACTGCTGTCTTACCTATACACCTTGTGTTGTTTAGCACTTGGTATCCAGCTGGACAGACACAGGTCATTTTTCCAGATAATGTGGCACATTTATACTGACAGAGCTTACTCACAGTCTCATTGCATGGTAATATAACTGTTGAGAATAAAGATGCATAACATCCTATTATTAGCATAACACGTATTGGACACGGGAGTGTGTCAAACCATAGAGAAATTAAACATACAAAATTCAAATAAACAGCTCATGCATCGCAATAGCAGGGAAACCAATTTGAAGAACCATCCGGGCAAAAACAAATCCATTACCAAAGTTTAGTTATGTTTGATTAAGCCTACTCCTGGTAATCATCCATTAACAGTGCTGCATTTAAATATTATCGGTAGAGTATATATTATATGCTCAAACGTATCAATAATTATTGGCAGTAGTATCTGAGAATATGATCGTTGGATCAGCACATTACAGATGTTGTTGGACTCAACTGATGCTTTAAATATGTGATTGTATCTCAAAGATGATAATCTCCCCATGTTTTGGCCACAGTTAAAAAGTGCCAGTTTTTATTCTAAATAGACACATTGTCATGTCCATGTTTCCCTTTAAGATTACTGCTCTATTAAAATCAGCATCAATATCTATGAAGATCAGAGAATTTTTCTTTTAACTATATGACACCACTATCTACTGCAGTTCACGATCCTGAATGGATAGTGAAATTAATAGATTACACTAATTGTAGAACGTTTTACTGTTAGATTTTAATGTGAGAAAAAATTGTTTCATATATTACTTAATAATTAATATCTCTATATATGAGATTGATACCACTACTCAAGAAAAAAACATTACACAAATAAACCTGTATGTAGCTTACATGAATTACTTTATGCTGTGGACCATCGATCTTATTTGGAAATATATAACCAATCATGCTTTAATATTATATATATACTGCGCAAACAGTTCAAAATGTGACTCCACATTATAATGTTGTGTATGTCTTACTGAAGTAAATTTGAATTAAAAATTATGAGTTATAGTGCTAAAAGTACTAGTAAAATTAACAGTTATAGAAAAATTACAATGTTTGAAAATTAATATCAAAATAAAGCTAACAAAATAATCTGAAAAAGAATCAATACTATTTCCATTGCATTATTAGATAACCAGCTATACTACAACATGTTTTAATTTTGAAACAAACGTGACCAAAGAACAACATACTTGTGCTAGTTTATTTGTTTTTACAGTTAATACAAGTTCACATAACATAGCGATCAATGAATTAAAGGGCGGATAAACAGTGGGTGTGATTTTAGTACAGTTCCTACTAGAAGATGTGTTTATATGGACACAAATGACCTTACCATTACAGGTTTTCTGATCAGTGGCCAACATAAAGCCTTCTTGACAGCTACATCTATAGCCACCAATGATGTTATGACATGTCTCATCGCAGTTATCTGCGTGGTCCATGCATTCATCTACATCTGTAACATATAATGATCAGATATGTTATCCTCTATTTCATGCTGTCATCATCATCATTGTCATCATCATCACCATCACTGCTGCCACCATCATCAATTTAAACATCATTATGTATACCATCCAGACATGGGGTCGATTCCCCGAATTGGAATTGATTATTTAAAAACAAATGGAATTGAGAAATTTTGAATTGGAATTGAAATGTTTTGAATTGGAATTGAAGTTTCCTACAAAAATTAAATCCACAAATTAATTTACCATTTTTAACACATTATCACTTACACATGGTGTTGCCAATATACTGAAACCAAACTGATCCAGAACATTGGTTCCTTATATATATGCACACCGATCGTGACACCCCACATGAGCATTTAACAAATTAAAATGGTCTGGATAACATGGGCTCTGCCACATAGCATACCTGCAATCTATATAGAAATATTGCTATATAGGAATTCCCCCCCCCCTTTTAATGTTTAGAATGGGCAATAAATTCAACAAAATGCTACATTTATGTGTATAACTCTCTTTAGTTATTACAGGCAGCATACATTGCGTAAAATTATACATTAAATTGTTTAATCAACATACATTATGAAATTCTAGACTTTACATATTTGATTTACAACAGTTCTTTTCCAATCACAATTAGCAGAGAGTATAGTTATTAGTAGGATCTAGGAAGGCTTTAGGCAAATGTTGACACCACCACAGAGAATTGAATTAGAATTGATAAATTTGATTTGGAATTGACCAAATGGAAATGAGTGGAATTGGAATTGACAAAATGGAATTGACCGCATGTCTGATACCATCACAATGGCAGTATTATACCTTATTATTTGTCACAATGTTCTCCAATATTAATGTCATAACCCACATCAGCCACCACCACCACCACCATTATCACTGGTACTACCTGTGATGATGTCATTACCATCACCAACAACCACAAAATGTCATGCTTTTATTATGAAATATGTTTTCAGCTAGACATACCCAGACATGTCTTCCCATCAGGAGCCAATTGGTATCCTTGTGCACATCTACACTGATAGGATCCGACTGTGTTGATGCATGCACCAACACCAATCCGAGGATCACAGTCATGGTTCCAAAGGCATTCATTAGCATCTGGACAGCACAGAGAAAGTAAATGGAACAAACCAGTTTTAAATATCAACAGAATTTTGTTAGGTTATATACCAATTTTGTTTCAAACTTCAGTTAAACATTTTATCTACTAAGTTCACACTTTTATAGGGAGTAAATATTTAAACGTCATGTTCAAATAGAAGAATCTTATAAAAATAATCATAATACATACCTCTGCATGTGTATCCATCACCTTCAAAACCTTCTTCACATGAACACTGATAACCACCATTGGTATTGGTACAAATGCCATGCTGTTTGTCACAAGAATGAGTATCCATTTGACATTCATCTATATCTAAATGCAAAACCCAATTGTGAATATTTATTTCACATCAGCCATTAAAACCACGATTAAATAGCTCATAATAAACTATTCTATTTTAATAGAATCCAGACTCGAACACTAAACAAGAAATAAGCATATGCACGTTTTTTTTGTATATACAAAACAAATTCTTTATTTAGAATAAATTAAATCAACAAATCATGTTGGTGGAGTGTATGTACTTGCATAATCTTTATGCACAATAATGGATTTAGGCAACGCTTAATCTTTCATGAAACTTTGACATCGAGTGCTTTGTATCTTATTTAAATGATAGAATTTAAATTTACCAATACAGAGGCGTCCAAACATTGTCCATCCTGTGAGACAAATACATTCAAAGCCTGGAGCTTTGTTTTGGCAGACTGAGTGTTTTGGACAGTTGTGTGTGCCAAGAGAACATTCATCAGCATCTGTAGATCAATTGTATAACTATATTAATAAAGCTGGATTTAGCTTCTGATTAACATTTTGATTAAGCAAGACAAAAACAAACTGTCACAGGAGAGCAACCACATCGTGTTCACTAGTTAAACCAGTAATTAATGATAATAATTTAGAAATGACTGTAACATAAAATAGCTATTAACCTTTTCATAATATCTAACATATATTTGAATAGTACATAACCTGATGACAAACACAGAACAAATAAACGTTTATTGTATAAAGTAGATCACAAATTACGAAGATGCCCATTATGCATACCATATCTACTAATCTAGTTATCTATAGCAACTAGATAATTAATTTTTCATCTGATGCACATTTAACGGAAATTAAATCAATTTCAAATTATTCCAGTTGTGTCATTTTCTTACCGATACATCTTCTTGGCTCAATCTGATAAAAATTGCTGTTCAGACAGATACACTCATAACTGCCATCCGAGTTCTGACACTTGACATTGTTGGATTCCAAGCAGCCGTGAACCTCTTCTGGGTTACTGCACTCATTGATATCTTTGGAAATAAATCCAGGAAACAGTCTTAAACATAACCCACCAACAAAGCTGATGAATGAATCAATGGAAAATCATCTATTTCTACACCAGCATAAATGTGAACATCATTCCAACTTACCAACACAACTATTTTCATCGGTGTCTAAGGTTTTACCCTTTGGACATTCACATTTATATGTACCATCAACAACAGCACAATGGTATTCACAAGTGTGGTTAGCTGGACACTTATCTTCAGCTGAAAATAAAAATAGGTTTTTAAAGGTACAATACTAATAATGCTTACCAAACTAAAAAACAAAAGTGTGTACAATTAATATCATGTTGGCCACTACAAGCATTTCCAAAGTCAATAAAACATATATATATATATATATATATATATATATATATATATATACACACATACACACACACAAACACAATTTCTGATGCTGAGAATGTTTCATTATTTTAACTTAGCTGTACTTACATTCACATGTGATCATATCAGACTTCAGCTTGTAGCCACTGGGACAGGTACACACATAGCCCCCTCTTATGTTGTTGCAGTATTTATTTGAGAAACACTTATGGCTAAGTTCATTTTCACACTCATTCACATCTGAAATATCAATGCACCACTGATAACTGAGGTATAGATATATATGGTTAGGTTATTAATGAAACCACTTATGAATATTTTTCACTTATCTCACCCTCCCACACATGTACATACGCACACACACATTGCAATATATGACTACAGTATACCTTCACAGTTATGTGGATTCAGTATACTTGGTACATAACCCACTTGACAGTAGCAGTCAAAACCTCCTTGTATATTAATACAGCCATGTTCACAGTTATTGTCCTCGGGTACTGCACATTCATTGATTTCTGCAGAACAATATTATTGAGGAATAGGATAAAACAGTAAATGGAAAGACAGAACTAATGATAAGACTTTTCACAATTATGCAAACATATATAAATCATATTCATGCATTTTCTAAGAATGAGTAGTCAAGAAAAGATATTAATGATTTTCAAGCCATTAAAATAGGTAATATGGCATGGAAGTGTAGACATAATTATTTAATCATTAAATAATTTATATATTATATAAGCAATGCTTCCAACATCCTCCTTTTCGACATTTCATATGTGTTTGCTTTGATGAAAATGATGTATTATGAATGTTGAAATAAACGAACTGGAATTGAATGAATCATTAGTGGTCCCTATCTGATAAATAGCTCAAACTTTCTCCTCACTTCTCATTCCTTAGAGGAAAGATCATGATAATGTTCCAAAACAAAGAGAATTGACATCCTTTGAGTATTGTTAAAAATCTTAGATCAAAAATGAAAAACAATTCACCAAATGGTTATCATGTATTTATGTCCAAACACTAACCAGTATAGTATCAGAATTTAATACACAGAACCTTGGTACAATAGCATTTATCATTATATTATTTCAGTGTAACCTATGCACTATATTTTTCAGCACATTCATTACTCAGTTGAAACAACATAAATTTCAGCATTTTAATTTGATCTGATTGTATCTGACTAATAAAGTAGTTATCCATGAATTACTTCAATAAAATATTAATTCTCTGACACTTACGATAATGTTTATTGTACCACTCAAGATGAATATATTAATGTGAATTCACCATTTTATGACTATTTAATACAAGTGAAGGTGAAACATTTGTCTTTAAGTTGGTATTTATAAATGTCGTCTACAATTAGTACAAACCAATTAACACGTGACCAGTTGCTGGTTTATCTTACATACCTGAACATGTGAACCCATCTCCATCAAATCCAGGTTTACACTGACACCTATAACCAGTCTGACCTTGTTTAGGCTCTATGTCAATACACTCTCCATAATCTGAACATTCATCAATGTTTTCTGCACATTCATTGATATCTAATGAAATATAACAGTAATGCCAACATCAGGGAACAATATCTTTATGTATTATAAATGATGTTAAAAATATTACAATGATTACAGTGCTGAATATAATTACTGGATATACTGCTAACGAGAATAAAAACTGAAACATGCACACAATATGAAGAAGCCTACAAAATATTCATGTAGAAAACATACAGTAAGCAATGTTCTGGCCAGACTTATAGATCACTTCTATTTATCATCAAACCTTTCTTATCAAACTATATTGAATTAACAAACTTTCAATATATATATATATATATATATATATATATATATATATATATATATTATTAATACATCAGCTATCAGCAATGTTAAATGTTATGACTCCAGTTGATAATATAGATTGCCTGTTTGGTATAATGTAATTGAGGATTTGCAATTAGGTATTGCCATGTTTCTCTCTATCACTGGATTATATCACACAACTCACTTGTACAAGTGCCATCATCTTCAGTAATATAACCAGCACGACACTGACATTGATAGGATCCTGGGACATTTATACATATTTGTGTACATGTGTTTATCCCACTGCACTCATTGACATCTAAAATAAAAATGAAATAAAGTTCTGCATTTCACTATAACAAATCAGTTAGTAGGTCTCTGAATAATTAAAGATTGCTTGCTCATGCACACATACATGCATGCATGTGCACCCATGTGCACACACACACACACACACACACACACACACACACACTAAAGAACAGTTTTTGTTGTATTTAAACCAGTTAACTTAAATAATTTACTTGAATACAATTTAAATCAATGCCCAAATATTTGTATTATCCATTTTTTTAAAATTAAGTATAATCTAAATTTATGTATATGATTACAAATTTATATTTAAAACATCTTATTGAGCATTAATTATTATTTTTAATAAAAAGTTATTTTATAATCCACTTATGATTGGAGAGTATCTCAATTTCACCATCATCTACACTTAATAGGTTAAATTAGATAGCTAAAAATTCTCCAATCATATGAATGGGATGGATGATCTTGAGAGATGATGATTGATGTTTTACGGCCACGTTTGTGCAGATGGGAGCCTAAATGGGCTGTGATCTTGAGAGAACAACCACAGCCTAATTAAGGTAATAAATGAGTATAGTTGAGTTTATTTTAATTATTTATTATTAGGAAAATATCTCACAACCACTGAGGTTTGAGGTGTGAGTTGGAGTCAAATGTACAGACTGTAGCTTTAAGTTTAACCACTGTGCCATCAGTGTATGGTGTCAAATGAAGCTGGACATTGTTTTTCTGTGCTAAACTAGGTAAGTTTCCTGAATTAACTTAGTTCATGTTAAAGACTTAATAGCTTGCCCTGTACTTAAAAGAACTGTAACTTTAATATTTAAGATGAGCTGTGATGACGTTACCAAATGAAAACAAATCATTATCTAAAAATAAACATCATTCTATTTATTAACCGTGGCAGACAGACACATACCAATACATGTTCTCTTGTCTGGGCTAAGTTTGTATCCTATATTGCAGTCACATATGTAATCTCCTTCAGTGTTCACACACTTGCTGACTTCTAGCTTACAAGCATGTCTGTTCAGGGCACATTCATCAACATCTGGAATCAATTCACATTTTTTTGTTAATATTTTACATCTATAAACTAGTACTTTGTTGTGGATATTAATATTTTGTTTGATACTTGAATGTACAGCCAAAAAATTACAAACCTTGACAAACTCGTGTCACTTTATCAAGAGCCCAGCCTATAGGACAAATACACATTGCCTCAGAAGTAAATGGATCTACAGCACAATTTGCTCGTGGGTTACCATTGTCGCATGCTGCCAGCTGTTCTGTAGAACAAGCTGTCTGGGCTAAATGGGATAAAAACATCCATATACTGATACATGTATTGCATAATTAATTATCACCATCTTCATGAGAAATATATGAACAGCCACAAAAATGCGTGTATGTGTGTGTGTGTGTCTTATACCTTTTATCTCATGCTAACAGTATTCCTTCGTTTTCATCTATCATTGTAATCATCATTACAGAATGTTATAATAATTTATATTAATATGATGTTATTAATAATAACATCATAACAACAGACTCACGTATACATGTAGAGTGGTCAACACTACTGAGTGTGAAGGCAGAATTACACTGACACTGGTATCCACCAATCAGATCAATACATATCTGCGAGCAGTTACTGCTTACTGAACATTCATCAATCTCTGAAAAGCCAAACAATGATTGAGCAAATATGAAAAATAGCACAAATAATAATAGGAAAAGTACAATAACAAATATTGGTTTAGAATTATATTTGTTATATACCTATTTATTTAAACTTTGTATACAAGGATTCATTATCAGTCTAATCATAATAAAGTATTACAGGCAATCCAAAGCCTCATTAAGAATGTAGCCAGTATTATGTATTAGATACTAAAGCTTATTAGACTGTAAAAAAGGTTTTTGACGAAAACACATTTATAAATTATACATACATGTATGTCAAAACTGATTTATGTTAAGTGCTTGATATATGTTTTAGGACAATTGCTTCATATATATATATATATATATATATATATATATATGAGAGAGAGAGAGAGAGAGATTGGTTGGTTGGATTTATTTATATTCATGATTTGTAATCTGCCAAAGGTGGTATGATCTATGATCATAAAACGGGTAGCACCTGAAAGCATTAACACATTTAAAGCTAGACATACTGATCATGGGTGACTTCAACTTCCCAAGACTACAGTGGCCCATGAATGGCAGACATGGGGTCAATTCCATTTTGTCAAATTAATTTGTGGATAAAATATTTTGTAGGAAACTTCAATTCCAATTCGATTTGAAAATTTGTCAATTCCAATGCAATTCCATTTTTTTAAAGAATCAATTCCAATTCCAGAATTGGAATTGACCATCAATTCCAATTCCGGAATTGAATTAACCCCATGTCCGCCCAATGGTAAAGTAATATCTGATGGTACAAAAACTGAACAGGAACAGGTTATGTCATTCCTCCAACTCATGGATACAGTCTTTTTAAGCCAATACATCCTAGAACCAACCAGAGGTAACAAAATCTTGGATCTAGCCTTAAGCAATAATGAACATGCAGCTGATCTACCACTATCTCTCAACACCAACAGTACTCTCTGACCACAAAATTCTAGATATAACTCTAAATTATAGCCCAAAGCGGATTACCACTAACCATTTTGAGGAAAACAATTTGTCAAAATTCAACTACAGCAATGCTGATTGCGACAAACTTAACCAAGCGCTAAGTGAAATAAATTGGAATACTGCTATAGGAGAAGAATGTACAAATAAAGTACATAACTTCTTAACCAAAGTGGAACAGGTCTGCAGAAATACTCTCCCATTAAGAATTATAAACCCCCATTACTTAAGCAGGACACCATTACCTCCATACATAAGGAAGAAAACTGATCAAAACCTAAAAATTATAGACCAAAATCCCTTACTTCCCATCTTACTCAGTGAAAACCTTTTTTTGAGAGAAAAAATCTTTTAAATGCAAACCAACATTGAATTCCGGTCAAAAAGATCATGCCTCACTCAACTACTAGAAAACTATGACACAATTTTAAATTTGATAGAAGAGGGAAAAAAATGTTGATGTCGTATATCTTGACTTTGCAAAAGCATTTGATAAGGTCGATCATTGGATCCTATGCCTTAAATTGAAAAGCTAGGTATTGGTGGAAAAGTGGGGACATGGATTAATAACTTTCTTAATGATAGAACCTAGTCCATTACAGAAAATGGTGCTAGCTCCACTTTGTACAAGGTGATAAGTAGTGTACCACAGGGAACTGTTCTAGGGTCAGTATTATTTCTTATTCTAATAGGGGACATAAATAACAATACATGTAGCAATATCTCATCTTTTTTGAATGATACAAGAGTCCTTCTTGCCACCAAAAATGATAAAAAACAGCAGAAAAATTTAATAAACCCAATATGTCAAAGATCTTGGTATCAAAATGGGTGACACCCTCAGTTTCAATGACCATATAGAGACAGTATGTAACAAAGTTCGGCAAAAATGTGGGTGGATCATAAGAACTTTCCATGCCAGGGATATGCACACCATGAAAACACTATGGTGCAGCATAGTCTAGCCACACATAGATTACTGCTCCCAGCTATGGACACCACACAGAGTTAGAGATATCTAGAACACTGAGACCATCTTCAGATAATTTTCCAGTAAGATATACCCAATATCTGATGTATATTATATTCTCAAACTATGAACTAACTAACTAACTAACTAACTAACAAATTAACTAACAAAAATTATTCCCAGTGTCAAACTTTATTATGTAGCTGATACTACCCTCTCTCTCCTCGCTCATAGAGAAGCAGAACAGAAAGTTCGAACTGACATTGACTGAGGATAGTCACTGTCAGACTAATTTACTTCCTTTGAGGTGATTTATTGTTATTCTGAACTGATAGCCTAACTGTTTTGATCTTTGGTGATTAAATCCAGAGAGCTTAATAAGTCTTGGCTATTAATATTATTATTATTATTATTATATTACCTTCACACACAGAACCAACAGCTTCATATCCAAATTCACACTCACAACTATAGGAACCCATGGCATTAAGACACTGCGAGTAAGCTGGACATGGGCTGGATGCTGCATAGCTACATTCATCAATATCTGAAAGACACATAAGTAAATCACATATTAACAAAGATGTTAATCATGCTTAAACTATATTGTGAAAATCAATATTTAACTGGTATTTGCATATATGCATTTGTTTGTATATATATATATATATATATATATATATATATATATTGTGTGTATGTGTTATACACCTTCCATACATTAAGGGTGTTATTATAAAGTGGACTTACCAAAACAGTTATCTTTAAGTCCACTTCCCTGGTATCCTTCTTTACATTTACAGGTATATGAACCTTGTGTATTGATACAGATACCGAGGCCAGGGTCACAATTATGTTGTCCAGTTAAGCATTCATTAATATCTAATCAGAATAAAAGTGCAAAGATTAATGGAATCTGAAATATTTGTGATACCTCCGTGTTAAATTCAGACATACCTATTTGTCACACACACACGCACGCATACACACACACGCGCATACACACACACACACACACACTTACCAATGCAGGTTGAACTATCAGGAGCAAGCAGATAGCCAGAGTTACATGAACACTGATAGCCATTGGCCAAATTAGTACATTGATGATCGCAAGTTGTCTCAATGGCACACTCATCTTTTTCTAAAATAGTATAACAAGAACACTTAAATATTGGACACTAACAAAAGCCTTAATTAATTAATTCCTTACAATCTTTTAATTTCTACATTACCATCTTCAAAGTATTCACTAAAAATTGATTTCAAATATATCCAGGAATGTTCTGATAGTCATCCTATATGATCCATCAGCAATTCCCACCATGATGTAAGACCGAAAATATAATTATTTGACCATGTCTAAATGGTCCAAGGAGAATTGCATGTGAGGAAATGTTTACAAATTACTGAACTCAGCAAGGAGAATGATTTATTCAAGGCAAAGCCACTGATCTACAACAAATTTCTTTGATCATTAAATAAACATCCTCAGATTTACAGCATTATCATATCCTTTTCCAGTACGACTACCATACGATTAGAAATATACAGATTAGGTTTCGGAAATGCCAATGTGGGAGGTTTATACGTAAATTGGAGTGTAAATTGGGTTTCAGGGATTTATATATAAATCAGGTGATCTCAGGTAACAAAATACTTTTCATGAATGTGAATACCACATTTTATTATCACGAACAGAAACTGGTTTCATAAAATCGAGAGCGAACACACTGTCACAAAAGAAGTGTTCATGCAAGTTGGCGTCACACCCTTCACCTGACACACAGCTTCATTGGTGTTCCTTCACGTAGTCCCATGTCGCCACATTTTCCGGCTCAAACACATAGCAAGGATAAGCTGTGTTTATTTTACATGACAGCAAGGGACTTTCACTTAGGTTTAGTTGAAAATGTGGGAGATTTTATGAAACCGCGGGAGTCTCCCAGCAGATGCAGGAGACATAACAATTGCATGATACAACTACTGTACAACAAATCCAGGTGTATATGCAATTATTGTGGTCACTATTTTTACATAATTATAACTTTCCACATTTATGCTAACAACTTAGATTATGGTAACATTGATTAACCATCTTCTAGAGCATCTATAGTTATCATTCTCATGACAATCGAAATAGATTGCATCCGCCTGGCTAATTTAAGCATTTGGTCAATAATTCCGGTTTTATTTTCCCTACCTGTGCAGACTTGTCCATTGCCTTCCAAACCAGGAGGACATGCATCGCAGATGAAACCCTCGGGATACAAATGTATTTGATGTGCTGGTACATCTGTACATGCCACACCAGCATAACATGGGTTAGTGGCACAGCCGTCTTCATCTATTTCACATTGGGTACCAACAAATCCAGCTTTACATATACATGGTACCACCATAAAAGATCCACTGGTTGGAACATTGAAGTCACAGGTAGCATCATTCTGTAACATTAATTGTTGAAATATAATAGAAGACTAAATGTCATGTATATGTGTGTGTTTATATATATATATTTATATATATATATATATATATATATATATATATATATATATATCAATGTAAGTTACCCCCCCACACACAGCATAGGGATATCTGAAGATTGTTTCATCTTTGAGTTTGCTTCATTACCTTTGAAGGTCGCTCGGCCCATTTAGCCTACCATGTGCACAAAGTGGCCGTAAAACACCAATAATCACACACACACACACACACAGAGAGAGAGACACGCGCGCGCGCGCGCGCACGCACACACACAGTGAGAGGGGAATTATCATACCTGACATTTACAGAGCTTGATAGTAAGTCCAAGTACTGAGTTGGCGGTTCCATCAAAGGCAATAACTTGGATATTTCCAACTTTGTTATCAATCACATTGCTCCAGGAGATGGCGCCACTGACTGGATCTACATTCATTCCCTTTGGAGCGGTACTGGCCAGAGAATAAGAGATGCTATCCAAATCACTGTCAGTTGCAATGATGGAGGTTATGTAAGAATAAGACAATCCAGCCTTAACAGCAAGACTAACATCCTTTGTCAGAAACTTGGGTGCACTGTTTTCTGTAGAGAGATTAATTGGTGTAATAATTTCTTAACACATAAATTCACTAATTGCTACAAGTTATCACATAAATATGGTTATACAGTGCAGTCATACGATATTTTCATAATTTTAAATATCAATAAAGATGTTTACAGAATAGCCAATTTTGAGGGATAAAGATATTTAGTGATTTAAAAATGATGGGCTAATGTACCGCTTATGCATGCTCATATTTAACACCTGTTAGTATATAATTATAATTATTGATACTCATTCATCAGGATAAAAATAACTGCTGCTGCCTTTGATAGAGTGTGTCCTTTAACTGCTAGATTCTTTAACTAATTTATTTAATGCTATTACCCACAGATATTCAATACCCAGCTTCGACAGCTTGGTAACACAACCTCAGACATTATCACTGATCAACGCGGACCCACTTCTACGAACACACCTTTGACCTTTTTCTCCACCAACAGTTCACTTTCTACTTGGTCAGTGTTGCCGGCAAATGTAGGACTCCTCGTGATCCTGTAGTCATAATAACAGGCCATATGTTCCTTAGGACTTCCATCAACCACAGCTGTGTCATTATAGCACAGCTGTATGGCATTGATACGATCATTTATATCTGGAAACATCTTTTCCAAGTCACCATTGAAAAAGGTCGGCTGGAATGTCAGGTCGTTATAGCTGGACCAGGTAGATAAGTCATACGAAAACAGCGATGTATGCGTTGATGTACGCCCTGTTTACAATGGAAAATCACTTCATCATTGAATCCAATCATTACCAAGAACCAGTTAATTTTGCAACTGGTCAGTTTGAGTAGTGTTAATACCTGGAAAGCTTGGTAAGAATCAGATAGCACTAAAGTCAACCATTAAAAAATTAATGAAAGATTGAAAATTATTTCAACGTAGACTGTGGTCAAATAATTTAAATCTTTCATGTATATGTTGATATCTTTCAACACATTTACACACAACCACACACACACATGATCCGTGTTGGTCTAAAATAGTAACTATCATTAATAGTCATTGTCATAAACTATTTATTTGGATATCATTTTTGGAAGTATTATAAATATTTTTAATACCAGGTTGGCATGATATATAGCAATATATATAGCATGAGGTGAGCAAGAGACAATTGTTAATGACAGGGGTATCTTTAAAATTCAAAACCAGGTTTAAATTGACCACAATTTAATTTAATCAGGATTCCTCTGCCCGACAGAATGCAATAACTATGCTCTAGATTGATACTTATTTGTATTATTATTGCTATTATTAGTTTTAAATCAGAAGTCTGAAAACTGTTGATCAGGCAACATATTATTTTTCAACAACTCAATAACATGAATGAAAAATTAAGGAAATGTTATAAAAGAGGCATGGATATATATATATATATATATATATATATATATATATATATATATATATAAAACTTGTTTCTATGTAATCAAGTCAATCTGTTTAATTAGTTATAAAAAGTCGGTTCTAAACTATCATATGTTTTATATTATCTAATGAATTAAGGTGTCTTGACACACACACACACACACACAAACAAACACACACACACACACACACATTCACCATACAAACATGTTTATGGTATCAGCTACACTAACTTTTTGATGGCATACAAATTAAGAAGAAATGGCAAAGGAATTAATTATACATTAACATAAAAATTTAAATACTTACACAATTCAGCATAATGAAATATTTCCTCATCTGTCATATCATTACTCATGACATCACCACTAGGTGTAGTAAATTCATTATGTTTGATGCCATCATTTGTTCCAAATAAACCTGAAACATATTTTGTTAGTAACAATAACATAGCATACAAAAAGTATTAATAAGATACACAATACTATTATGAACTCATCTGGATTTTTTTATTATTCAGCAAACATGATGTTTCAGCTTTGATTATTTGAAAATACCATCCATCTCCCCCTCTCTCTCTCTCTCTCTCTCTCTCTCTGTGAGCATTACCTTTGAACTGTGCCTTGTATCTAGATGGGATGCTGAATGAGATCTTTAGTGAACCAGAAACCACTGATGCTGTGATCGAAATTTCAGAACTGGCAAACTGCATTGTATAGGCTGTTCTGCTGCTCCCAGCTTTTGTCAGTGATACATTGGACCATATAGTGGTTGTGTCCCAGTTGATGCCATTATCAATCGCTTTGTTCCTCAAAACCACTAAAGAAGATAATGATTTTCATAAAATAAAATAGTCATATTGATCTGATTGTATCCATTCAATATTTTCTTATGGCTACATCTGGTTGGAAGACTTGGAAGAAGAAAACAGTTATATAATGTTGGATGCACTACAGTGGAATTCTAGAGGTGACCATCCCTAGACAGTCATTCCCTTTCTAAGACTCACCCAGCAAGAGATATCTAAATTATAATGTTAGACTTAATATAGGGATTTTACTGCACATATATGTTGCATACCAATATCAGTCTTCTCCGAATTTATGCGAAATTCAACTATATCACTCTCAGCTTCTGGGAAAACCTGATGTGCCACAAAGGATGTAAAAACGGTAGCTTTGTCGTCTGAATTGGATAACGCAACGGCGGCAGTTCTACCTTGGAGGTCGAAAAAAGTTGACCTGGCAAGAACGTATTCTCCAAGGCCATTAAAACTGTACATAGTGCCATCTACGGTAAGGAAGTGTGGGTCACCAAATGTTGCACCTACATCAAATGAAAAGAACTGATTAGCTCACTGCGATGATATTGCGCTTTCTTTGTATTAATAACAACGTTTAAGCAAACTTCACAGAACCATTTCTTGGCTTTAAAGAGTGGATGACATTATATAATAAGTTCACATTGGAAAGAATGTATAATGGTGAATACAAGCAATGTGAATATGTTTACACCTGTCTACAAAATACACACACACACACACACACACACACACACACACACACACACACACACACACACACACAGAGAGACTATTGAGTTGTCATATTTCAAACTGCTTTCTTTTAAACACAGAAGGTGTATGCAGTGTTTGAAATGTGGTATACAGGATGCAGAATGTAATACAAATACAGTATGTACAAATTTATCAGCATGCAGTTTCACTGCAGTATTTTTAGTAGAATTAAAGTGTCCTCTCAAGAGGTAAATGACAATTGTTATGCAAACGATAAGAAACTAGACAAGCAGGTGAACTTTAACATCCATTTCTTGGATATTGAATGGTCTTTCTAACCTGTTACTAACACTATTCGTCTGGTAAGTATCCACGTTATTTTTACCATTGGTACGCTAAATAACAGGGCAATCCACAAAAAGATTTTCTTTTGGCATATTGATACTTTTTAAAAATTGGTGTTTTATGGTGTCTTATGTCCTCATTATAGGTTAACCGAACTGGACAATTTCAGAAATTATTCAATGACAACTGAAACATGAAAACACTCTCATATATAGCTGACATCAAACTCATGACCAAGAGATCTGTACAGGTTGTGAGTTTGAATTCGGTTCATACCTGTACGCGTGTTTGTGGGATATGTTTCTGTAGGCAGTTGCCCCTCCTTTAATATCCCAGATTTGACCAGTGCCAATGCCGAATAACTTAAATCAACCCAAATCAACTGTACAGTACAGTTTTATATGTACTTTGTACTGAGTAGGTTTTTGTAGGAGTGATAGCTGATAGTAGTAAACGTCATATCACATTTATTCTATATAAAGTCAGTATTTTTCCAGGCTGTATAAATCAATAAAGGAATTAATAATTTTTTTGCATGTTCCATGCTGGGATACTGAGCATGTGCATATAAAAAGATATGACTGTAGGCCATTTTTTTAAATGGAGGAGGCAAATATTGGGATAGTGTAGGCTAGCAACACCGGAGGCATGAAAATCAAGTGCAGGTGGATGATTGCAATTAAGAAATGTTGTGGTGAAAAACGTTGATATCTGAATATGTTGGGGAACCAAGCTCCGAATTTCAGAGGAGGAAACCGCCTCCTCTGTCTCAATGGTAGCTACGTACTACCAGATAAAAAAAACCTAACATACAGAAATGATCTCATCTCAATCTCATCTTTCCAATGAGATTTTAGGCTCTTTGATAAAAGCTGCAGTACAAGAAATAAAGAAATTTGACCCCTGTACCACGTTCTGCTTTCCAGAGTCTGTACTACTTGATACTGTAAGTGAGATAAGAGTACACTAATGGTAAGAATAAAAATAATACATACATATCGTTATGGATTTGTAGTTTGTGTCAGTGGATACGGGCCTTCTCTCCAGATATCTGGAGCACAATTCTGTACTGGTGTAACCGGTCTCCAGATAGGCCTGTCCACAGCATAAACTGTACATGTCATCATCAGCTTGTAACTTCGTTCCTGTGTACCTGGCATAGAGGTTTTTAGCCAATCTGGGACTGGTGATGATTGCTCCAGAAGACAAGTAACAACAACGTGGTGTGTGCATTTCCGGCAGATTAGAATAAAGTGGAACTCTGTGAATATAACAGTTGATACCATCTATTGTACTGTATAGTTGGTAGGAGCTATCGCTGACTTGATCTCTGGTGCTTGGACACAGCGTGGCATATGTGACATTAATAGGCACTGAGATTGCATCTTGGCCCTCATCTGCCTTGATCCATTCGAAGCACTGTAAGCCAGGATGCTGAAAAGTCCTTTCGTCATTGTTTGACAATGAGTAGTAGAATACACCTGGTTGTGTGGAGCCACCAGATTTAACAGAGGATTCTGCTATGTCACTGATTCTCTCAATTCCATTGACTTTGTCAAGGTTGCCAGATACCATAACACTGAGGAATGAGTAGGGATATTCTTCATACTTTCGCTGTCCATCTGGAAATGCCAGGTACCCAATCCGGACAGGATAGTTTGGTAATGTGGCCTTGTTTACTGGTACCTTCCAGAGCATTTGTCGGTCTCTGTATATTGTTTTCACATAGGTGTTGATAAAGTCA
Organism: Paralvinella palmiformis; assembly: GCA_025642065.1. Classification (NCBI taxonomy): domain Eukaryota; kingdom Metazoa; phylum Annelida; class Polychaeta; order Terebellida; family Alvinellidae; genus Paralvinella; species Paralvinella palmiformis. The sequence goes on along the minus strand of JAODUP010000213.1, from coordinate 9,317 downwards.
GTTGCTAGTACCATTTGAAATGTTGCCACCTAGAGATTGTAGACAAACCAATGATATGACACATGGCAAAGAAAGACTGCAGTAAGTTTTATTCACAGATTGAGATTACTTATATTTATTTTTATCATGTGTATTGGACTAAATGGAAGAATCAGCTTGGAAACCAACCTTTCCATACAGTTGGAAAGCAACCAAACCCATTTTTTCCAAGATTGTATATTTGTTTAAAACTGTTTTTATTTACATTTTAAACATAATTAAGAAACTAATTTCCCACATCACAAAATACTGCCCATTGCTTGCTGCCAATTTGCAGAAGCTGACCTGTTTGGTATTTGCTGGATACTGCATCATATTCCAGGTAACAACTAATGCCCAAGATGCTTGAAAGTTGGTCAGAGAGAATCTGTGAGTCAGGTCTGTCGACAAGTCAGCCAGCAGCACATCAGACTGATTCTGGCCAGAGGAGATGATCTCATAATACATACCATTCGTCTGGAAGAGAGTAAGGAAAACTAATACAGAACCCACATCTGCATCTTTTATTACAAGTCACAATGAAAACAATTTAATGTTGGAAAACATCAGAATCTAGAGTAGGTAATAACATAGGAACAGTTCAGTCTTACTCCGTATGTGTTTAGTTTCATGTTTGACCAATACACAGCCATAATGGAGAGTTCTTCTGATTCATCGCCAAATGTATATGTACTGAAGTCCTGGCTAGATGGGTTGGCAAAGGCTCTTCGGTGCCCAGTCGTCTTAGTTTCGGCAGTGATATGTGAGAAAACGACTAATCCACTTTTTGTAATCTTCAACATAAGACATGAATGTAAACATTTTTACCAAACTTAAACGTAGAATAAATTAAAGGGGCAAAAGTAATATCATGTTCACATTTTATAATTCCATTTTCCTGCAGAGAAGCCATTAATCAGCTTAACTTACATAAAGCGATGGTGCCAATGCATTAAATATTGGTAGCGCGAGCTTAGGAAAGATGTAGTCTGAATAATCCATGTTGACACTGATTCTTGCATGTTGTAGGAAGTCATCATCATTGTAGAGACTATCATCATGCCACATACGTTTATCTGGAAAAGATGGTACAATACTTGTGTGCCGCAATCATTGCTTTAAGTATTGTTATGTTTACTGGTCAAAGAAGTGTTGGTACTAAACGTGTAAAATATACCAGTAATAGTTTTATTATTCTATGATTTGATTCATTGTCTCCCTAAGCCAACCCCCCCCCATTATTATAACTGATGAGAATAATGTTTAAAAGTATCACCTACATATGGCATAGAAATTAATTGCATCCAAGTACATGTATGAATAACAATTAAAGTAATAATATTACTCCAGTAATAATATTAATTATTAATAAAAACCAAGACTAATACAAATGTAGAAATAAATGGTAGATTCAGCATTAGTTTAAATAATATCATGAGTCATACCATCAATTTGATCTTAATTATGTAATTGCAATATATTCATTGCATTCAAAAACTATGAGTTTAATCAGTTAGCAAAACACACATTACAATATTAGCTTTTATCTGAACAAACCTGTGCAAGTATTGCCTTCTTGTGAATATGGACTGTTACAGGAACATATATAACTGCCTTCAGTATCAGTACAGGAAGCACGAGGAGCTCGTTCACAGTCATCCAAACCTTCCGAACATTCATTGATATCTGTGAGATAGTTAATAAATATATTATATGCCATTGCTGCACTATACAAAAAAAGCAGTATCACTTAATTGCACTTTTATTCAAGAGTAACCATGAACTGTTTACAGTAACAAATCATTAGCATAGGAACTAACTTTCACATTCTGTTGAAGAACCTGCTCTATGTCGGTAGCCAGTTGCACAGACACATCCATAGCCACCAACTGTATTATAGCAGGATGTAGTACTTGGTGCTTGGCAAGGGCTAGGTTCAACACTACATTCATCCATATCTGAGAAAACACAGTTTTGCATTTTAATATTGATTACAATATTTGATATTCATGGAAATGCAAGCACAGAGTAAGTGTATAAATGTAAGATAGTGACACACAAATAATAAATAATTAACATTTATAGATAAAATACATATGTATGGTTTAAATGTATTCCTCCATTAAAGTTACTTCTGCAGTCATGAAAGTTATTTAGGATTTTTTCTATAATAACATTAACTATACAATATAATGATGAGAAGATGTTATGCAACTCTAAACTAACAAAGAAAATACCTCATTTAAATAATTTGTAGAGTTACACAACAGTTAAAATTATCAAAATTAGGATGTTTTACAAGAACAATATACAGACAAACCTATGCATTTTGTTTTGGTGGGATTACTGATGAAACTTTCCCTGCAGACACACATAAACTGAACTCCCTGAAGCCAGAAACACTGGTGTTTGGTGCTAGCTGTTTCACTTCCATCTTGTGTGCTGTCCGCATTACACGGATCTTGAGCACAGGGATCAGATGGTCCTACACGAAAGAAGCCAATAATTACATAATGACATGTCACCACTATCATCACTTAATGTGGTTAACTTATGCTAGCTTATGCGGCTACTCTTGTGCAAAGGTACACAAGAAAAAACTGTCAAAACTGTCATAATTTGTACTGCTTGACTACATTAAGCATTAGACAAACCAGGAAGTATTTTATAATTAAAACCCACCTGTTTAATTAGGCCATCTTAAGTCTTTCTTTTCAATAAACATTTTAAGTAATTTTACTAAAAATGTGAGGATACTTTATTCACTTTATTATACTTCCTATATTTTAAGGCATTGTCTGAATCCATAAAAGAAGCATGATTATTATCATAAATAAGCTGTACTGTGAGATTAATAATACCAACCAAATGGTTTGCAAGTAAAGTCGAGATAACTCAATGCATAACCACGTTTGCAAATACATTTTCCACTTGAGCAGATGGAGTTTTGATCATTTCTTTCTATACAGTCTGATGTACTTGCACATGTTGAATTGATTGCTGCAAATTTGGTACAAATTCATGTCAGTTAAATAACAATAAAAGAAAAGTTATAGGTGGACAAAAGGAAAATGAACAAAATATTCATTAAGTTGATTATGCAAAACTTACCTAATAGGCAAATGCCCAATTCATGACTATAATAATTTCCAGATGGACACTGACATGTGTACGATCCCACTCTGTTTATGCAGGCAACATCCGGAGGACACGGTGAACTGATACATTCATCTATGTCTAAAAGATAAATTGATTGACATGGATGATGCGATGTCGCTTGATTACAGGTGCGATGCAGAGAATGTTTTGAAACACAGCATATCTTTGTCACAGTTATGCTAACCTATTTCACAATTAGTTCCATTGTAGCCCTGCAGACAAAGACACCCATACGAGTTCACATAGTCAGTGCAGGTTCCACCATTTTGACATGGACTACTGGCACATTCGTCAATGTCTGTAATGAACTAACTGATATAAAAACTTCTGCATTTTTTAACTTGAGCATGTTTAATTCAAACTTGTTTATATGTTAAATAAACCAAAAGCAAAGCTGTGAGAGTAAATGTGACATGCAACAGAAAGGTCTACAGTGAAATTCATCATAAGACTACCAGAGAAGGTTAAAGCTTGATATCCTACATGAGTTAGAAAATAATAGGTTATCTATATTAAAATTCTGCAAAAGTAAAAGCGAAGGTTTAAAATCTAAGCATTTCTTATAAAGGTGTAAAATATAATGGGTTTCTTTATTTATTATAGTTAGCCGATGGACTGACTTATTTCTTGATCTGACTGGAAAACATTTCGGATAAGGGTAAATGTAAGCAGAGACATTCACTAACCAATTTCACAGTGACTGCCATTGTATCCAAGATGGCAGGTACATATGTAACCATTCACTTCATCAGCACAAGAGCCAGCATTTTGGCATGGTTGGCTGATACATTCATTGATTTCTATAAACAAAATCAAACAGTTGGCATGGACATATACAGAAGTGTGGAAACAGAGCAATAACTCCGATCAATGCCTTGTTGTAATCTACATATGAAAGGCTTCGACCATGAATTCTAGGAAAGAGTATACAGCACATGATGATCACGGTCTTTTCAACTTAATAAGGATGACAGAAGAAATATTATTTGATGTCCTATCAAGGCAGTTCTGAGTGATAATTCAACCATGTACTGCCATGAGATAAACTTGCAAACAAAGAGATAGCTCGATCACTGTTGACAGTTATAACATACCTATTTAGGTACTTATTTATAATGATGGTTAGTACACTATTGATGTTTGATCAACAAGAACATTTACCTGCAGCTTTATAGTTTTCAATTTGTCAAACAAGTAATCTGATTTGGTGACTTTTATAAGTGATTCCCTTCACTGAATTGAAATGAGTTTTATTTTCAATTTCCACTGATCAAAACATTTGATATACACATTTTATTGAATGAAGAAATTGTATGCAATTTGTCAGGGCACACCAATGGAAGAGTAGTAGGTTGATGAAGATATAATCGTTCTCTTAAAGGGCCTGATCAGGTAACGTTGGGAAGATACAGTAATGTACTATTCGGAATTATATAACATTATTTATGGAAAACGAGCTACTGATTTCAAATTTTTTTTACATCATTCATTAGAGCAATTCACGTGATTATCATATGATGATAGTGTTAAACAGTTCAATTGTTTTTTAACTGGCTCCACGAAGGAACATTTGCGATAATATTTGAGTACCTGGATGCCAACTTAAAATATCAACTGGAAAACATGAGTGATGGTACCTGTGATAGCCTAAGACTAATGTTACCCAGTTAAGACCTGTATAAGTGGATTAAATGATTTAGCCAGCAGGCCCCTTTAACTGCTTAATTTCTGGAAGCAAATGCTTGAAGCTATATTTTTCTATTACCAAAATCAATTTGCACTGGTACTACCATCTAATCATGTATGAAAATGCTATCATTCACTTTGGAGGAATAAGAAATGTACCGAAATATGCACGAACAAGATCACTCCCATTATGGGGTACTGTATGTTTGATAAACATTTAGTGTCTTCGAAATGTCTTCCGTTAAGTGAGAAGCTGAAACAGGTTATTGCTTTCTGATACTAGATATTACTATTATATAATTTATCATTCTGATTTGGTACAACACTTTTAAGTGTCTCCTGATAGAAAGAGCACTCCATTAAATCTCCATTATTATTATTATTATTATTATTATTGCAACTGTTATTATTATTATTATTATTATTATTATTCTAAACTGAAGATCATAATTAAATTAAATGTTTTCATACCTTTATAAACAGACTAATATGAAATACATGATAGCACTTGGAATAAACTGAATAAAGCAGGTATATTGGTGTTACTTGCTGAAGGAAATAGTGAAGCAAGACATACATTTGTCAAAAGCAACAACTATTAATGCGTGTGTGTATGTTTTTAACTGCATGCATGCTAAAGTAAATCTCAATCCGTTTGAATGTTTGCATGGAAAATATATGCATAGATATATGATATGGAATATATATATATATATATATATATATATATATATATATATATATATAGATACATAATAATGTGCACACGCACACACACACACAACCGTCTTTTATAAAATTCCTACATAAACCATAAACCCAATAACTTACCTGTCTCACAGTTTATCCCACTATAACCAGAAGTACACATGCAAATGTAGTGATTAACATTATCATTACATGTTCCTCCATTTACACATGGACTGCTGGAACAATCATCAATATCTGAAAACATTGGATATAATCAACCATGAGATTTGATATTATTAAATATTATGAAACATTTAAAAATTCCAATATAAGTTTGTGGATAATCTAAAAAAGTGTATTATTAAAAATAAGCTACTCCCCCCCACATACAATATTCTGGTTGAGTCATTTCATATAGCTATACTAGCTGTCAGCATTGATTACAGTTTTTTTAAATTTCGGCTTACACTATTGAATTATGTGTAGTATTTAAATGTTCCTCTTTTAGGCTTTATTTTGGTTTATCCATGCAGTTGCCTAATTATTATTTGAGTTGTTTGCATTAATCATAAAGTGAATTTGTTTATTTTAACATAATTCTAATTATATCATTCTATTAACCGCATTTTGTCCAAAAACAGGTTCTCCATACATCTTTTACGTATGTGTTTACTGATATATATATATATATATATATATATATATATATATATATATAATTAAATATCACAATAACAAGTATTGACTGGTACTTGTTTTATATGGAAAGAACTGGTGAAAATTTCCAATAAAGTCTTTGTTTATAACTTTCAGTGGATTGTGATACTTGCTTCGAGGTTTTATTTCTATACCTGAGATGTATGTCCATATGTACAAATCATGTTGGTAAACTGGAAAGTGCTGGACCAGTAAGTTACAGAATGCACTTACACATAGTCATTTCTTAAATGAATACTGAAATATGTTCTAAGTATTCATGTTCTAAGTATTCACAATTGTTCTAAAGTGACGGATCCATCATCCAGGGACATACCACAACCTTGAAGCTGAAACCAGAGCAGAACGCAGTGTACCAGAAGGCACGCCCTGTCCCGTATACTCTTAGGGAACTCGTGGAGAAAGAGATAGACCGATTTGAATCATCTGGTGTGCTGTACCGGGTCGACAACATTGAATGTGCTAGCCCGACGGTAAATGTGCCGAAGTTAAAAAACAGCAAGATGCCCGTGCGCTTGTGTGGTGACTACAAGCTGCTTAACGCCACAATAGACCTTGCCAACTAATTTTCGCGGGTTTTTACACTTCGGGTCACCGCCCAGAGCAGCGGAGGCGAAGTTTCGTGGTTTTCAACATAGGCCGGATTCTTGTTCTGAACATCTCGGTTTGAACAACGATCTACTGGGTAATACAATTGGAATTCAGATAGGAAAATACTTCTAGTGATAGATTAGTTGTTCAGCATATTCCATTATTAAATGTTGTTTAAGGGAGATTAAATATTTCTTTAGGGAAGTCCGCTAGTATCGGTTATCGCTTGAAAATTGAAATGGCGACAGACGGGGTTTGTTTACATTTTAAAATCAACTCATGGTTCGCGTTAATTCACAAGAAATAATACCCAAATGCAATATATTAATGTTTTCTATATTATTATAAATGACCAAAGATGTGTATTGAAGAAACACTATGGGAAAGCAACTACCTATACATAAATTTTCGCTACGAATACGGCAATCCGCTTGTACACGGGAATTGTGATCTGCGAGCTACCACATAGAACTACCTATTTAGTCAATTGTGTTTACTAAATCAGTTTTCTTTGAATAGAAATATACTAAATATCACCTTATCTTTCATATCCCTTTACTGACTGTTGGAATCGTGGAGTATTATCCCTGGCAATAATCGTTAAAATATACAAACAAATCTCGCGTCTACACTGAAAAGGAACGGTGATCCAGACTCTGCGATTAACGGGTCGTGTTTAGGACTCGATTATAGTAGTTCTAAATCCTGCCGCCAGATGACACTAGCTTAATTGACAAGGTCTATTGAAGATGACAAATACCCCCTTCCTACGGCCCAAGATCTGTTTGCTAATCTGTGTACATGTTGACCGTGAACGAATTACCGGTAACCTCACAGCAGTTAGCGGAAGCTACACGCAAGGACACTACCTTGGCCAAAGTCTATGATCACACTCTGTATGGATGGCCTAGGTCGTGTACCAGATATGACAAACTGTATCCATTCTTCATTCGAAAGGAGGAACTATCCATTGAAGATGGATGCATCGTTTGGGGCAGGAGACTTGTCATTCCATCGACACACACTGAACATCTACTTCATGAGTTGCACACAATGTATCCAGGAATTGTGAGGATGAAATCCATTTCCCGAAGTTTCATTGCCCGAAGTTTCACGGCAGAGAAATGCCCCACCCGCCGCACCTGTCAGTCCATGGCCATGGCAATGAATACATGTTGACTTTCCCGAAAAGAACAGAAAGATGTTCTTGGTTGTGGCAGATAGTGACTCAAAGTGTATTGACGTCCTCATTATGAACTGCACCACAGCAGGAAGCACGATAACAGAGCTGCGAAAACTGTTTGTTGCATACGGATTGCCTGAATCGCTGGTTTCGGACAACGGAGCCCGGTTCACATTGGAGGAGTTTGAGACATTCTTGAAGTTAAACGGTATGAAACATGTGTTGTGTCCGCCATACCATCCAAGATCAAATGGTTTGGCGTAGAGGAATGTGCAGACATTCAAAAACATGCTGGCAAAGGCAGACACTCGAATTCCTCTGCAGCGTTGGGTTTCTGACATTCTGTTTCAATACAGAAACACACCACACTGCATCACAAGCCGTATTCCTGCAGAACCGTTAGCAAGGTTAGACAGACAGCAGAAAGAAAAACAACATCATGATGGTTCACGGCCCGGACATATCTCGCTGTTTGACATACACCATGACATAAAACTGGATATTTAATTGTTGCAGTGCTGATTCGAACATTACCTGGAATTTGTGTTATTAATAAATAGTTAAGTTCTTCTTTTAAGGTTGGGCACAGATACTTACATTTAAACATGCATCAAACCAACATCTATTTCACGTAAGATGGACACAAGTGAAAATATTCGAATCTCATTCGAGATCATCATCATCAACTGTCCATCAGATTAATCGAAGAATAATAACATACCTGTTTCGCAGTTAGTTCCAGTGTAGCCAGCATCACAAGCACAAGTGTAGCCATTCACATCATCTGTGCATGTTCCACCATTCTGGCATGGACTGCTCAAACACTCATCTATATCTGTATTCAACAATCACACCACACTCACTAAACACCGGTAACTAATTCAATTTCCATCCACTTCACCCACAAATAATTACATCGTTATTATATAATGCTTAATAAATAGCCAATATGAGAGAGAAATACACCACAATATTCCATAATCCTTCTCAACAATAATATCTTTTCATCATTCTAAAACTCAACATATTTTCTAGACATCAATAAATTTAAACAACCCCTCATCAACGCCTTTTTAAGCGAAATATATTTTGCCATTCAAAATATGAAGTGTTGAAATTAAATTAGTATCGGAAAAACTTATTCAGGAATATTATAATGACACTTTCTTATGCAAGAAGTTTGAAAAGTTCAAAAGTGATATAGTATTTATTTCATAATTAACAGCATCATAACCCAATACAAAATGAACATTCATCTCCTACTAAATGCCAG
>JAODUP010002211.1:0-22935 GCA_025642065.1 Paralvinella palmiformis | reverse complement strand
CCAGAAAATCGTACGCGAATTTATCTACCAATATGGATGATTCCGGAAATGCCCAATCAGCTTATTAAACAGCGAGCCACTCGTCGATTCCTCAACGCCTACTAACTGGCTTGTTCAGTAGCGACTCCAAAACCTTCTTGTTATTAGCACTCCATCTGTTACCGAGACAGTTTCTAACTAAATGTTTTGATGATCCGCAGCGGCAGAAAGTTCTGTACTTTGTGCCATGCCCCATTTAATAGATTGAGTGTGCTTCATGGTTCTTAAATTAAACCAGCCAATTTGCTCTCTTCCCCAATGCTAGCACCTATCTGTAGTGTCCATTACTTAAATCCAATGCTGACCTGCTTTTTCTCGTTGGTCGTCCAACCACTCTATTGTCTTATCTCTCATCTCGAAATAAGACAACTCGGGTTTATCCACATTAAGCTGTCGGGTCTCTCTGTAGGACATTATCTTTAACCGCATCAGCCTGTTTGGTACTTCAAAGTCAACTAACGGTTAGCCTTCTATTTTCCATCAAACTGACAAACTATATCCATCAGCTCCACTAGCTTCAGAGATACATAAACCATATTGTCGCCCACAAGCTGATCAAAGGAATAAAACGCTATGTATACATGAGATGCAGTTTCCCATACAACCATCTTGTTCAAGATTTCAATATTTTCTCCAGATCTAAGCTACAAGGAACTAGACTACTAGAACATCAACAACTTCTTAAATTCTTGGAATTGGATACGCATCTTGACAACATTTGGTATTAAGTCAATGCACATGCGGATCTCCCTTGTCTTCTTATGTATATTCACTATCGGCCCAGCAAATGCACTAGTACACTCTCTCAAAACACCCTTTTCTATCCACTGCATCAGATATTCCGTTCGTTCCATTACTGAGGTGGCACTCTCCGGCATGGAACTCGAACTGTATTATCGTCTTTAGTTCTAATATGATGGGTAACTTCTGTATAACATCCCAGATTCCTCATTTGCTAAGGCACCCTGTATCCGTCAATTAGTTCGATCAGCATCTGACGATATCTTCCGCGAACTACTCCAATATCCATCCGTCTAGTAATTATTATGTTTACAATCATGTCCAGTTTCAGCCTTATGTTTTCTTTACAGCTTGAATGTTACCTAAAATACCAACAAAGTCTTTGGCCTCAAGTAAATGATCTTATCCCGAAAATTAGCGATCGAAAATGGAATCTGCCCCTTTTTGTCAACAACGACATATGCTAGACCAATCTTCAAGCTTCTGGGCAGTGTCACTGTATCTAGTTCTTCCACCACACCGTAATACAGTTGACCTCCACTCGCTTGACATACCGTATCATGTCTTCAAATCAGTATTTCATCCACATTAGCCAAATTGTTTTATTCGCTGAATATTTGGAGCCAATCACCCCAGGAACTGCCATCTTCCAGGCTGCCACGCGAGTATTAACCGGATGACGCAAAATGTGGAACCACATTCCACAGAGCTACTCCCCCAAAATTTCAGCATCCACCTCAAAATAACCAAGAAATGGAACCTCAACTCCTTGGGTACCACTCACTCATGGCATGTGTGAGATGACAACAAGTTCTTCTTTTAACATCAAATGATTCTTGTAGAATGTTTCCTCAGTGTGAATAATTGTCCTCCACTATCCAGAAACGTCGAATTTATCTACCAATATGGATGATTCCGGAAATGCCCAATCAGCTTATTAAACAGCGAGCCACTCGTCGATTCCTCAACGCCTACTAACTGGCTTGTTCAGTAGACGACTCCTAAAACACTTCTTGTTATTAGCTACTCCATTTGTTACCGAGTACACAATGTCTAGATTGTTGCCAGTATCATTCCTGGATTGAGGACAGTTTCTAACTAAATGTTTTGATGATCCGCAGCGGCAGAAAGTTCTTGTACTTTGTGCCATGCTCATCCATTTATGATAGATTTGAGTGTGCTTCATAGGTTCTTAAATTAATACCAGCCACATCTTGCTATACTCTTGCCCCAATGCTAGCACCTATCTGTGAGTGTCCATTACATTAAATACCAATGCTGACCTGCTTTATTCTCGGTTGGTCGTGCCAACCACTCTATTGTCTTATCTCTCATCTCGAAATAAGACAACTCGGGTTTATCCACATTAAGCTGTCGGGTCTCTCTGTAGGACATTATCTTTAACCGCATCAGCCTGTTTGGTACTTCAAAGTCAACTAACGGTTAGCCTTCTATTTTCCATCAAACTGACAAACTATATCCATCAGCTCCACTAGCTTCAGAGATACATAAACCATATTGTCGCCCACAAGCTGACCAAAGGAATAAAACGCTATGTATACATGAGATGCAGTTTCCACATCACTAACCATCTTGTTCAAGATTTCTAATATTTTCTCCAGATCTAAGCTACACAGGAACTAGACTAGACGTAGAACATCAACAACTTCTTAAATTCTTGGAATTGGATACGCATCTTGACAACATTTGGTATTAAGTCAATGCACATGCGGATCTCCCTTGTCTTCTTATGTATATTCACTATCGGCCCAGCAAATGCACTAGTACACTCTCTCAAAACACCCTTTTCTATCCACTGCATCAGATATTCCGTTCGTTCCATTACTGAGGTGGCACTCTCCGGCATGGAACTCGAACTGTATTATCGTCTTTAGTTCTAATATGATGGGTAACTTCTGTATAACATCCCAGATCTCCATCGTATTTGCTGAAGGCACCACTGTATCCGTCAATTAGTTCGATCAGCATCTGACGATCATCTTCCGCGACACGTACTCCAATGTCCATCCTGTCTAGTAATTATTATGTTCTACAATCATGTCCAGTTTCAGCCTGTATGTTTTCTTCTACAGCGTTGAATGTTACCTGCAAAGATACCAACAAAGTCTTTGGCCTCAAGTAAATGATCTTATCCCGAAAATTAGCGATCGAAAATGGAATCTGCCCCTTTTTGTCAACAACGACATATGCTAGACCAATCTTCAAGCTTCTGGGCAGTGTCACTGTATCTAGTTCTTCCACCACACCGTAATACAGTTGACCTCCACTCGCTTGACATACCGATGCTTCGATAATTTGCATCATTCTAGATGGCACAACTACCGAAGATTCCCGGCTGTACGACTCTTACAGCTGAGCCGTTCTACATTAGATACACAATATACCTCGTACATAGCTGGAACTGAGAACCAGAGATTGCCATATTGGGCATCACCTTATTATGTCTACAACTCACTACCATCCACATTAGCCAAATCTGTTCTTATGTCGCTGAATATGTTGGAGCCAATCACCCCAGGAACTGCCATCTTCCAGGCTGCCACGCGAGTATTAACCGGATGACGCAAAATGTGGAACCACATTCCACAGAGCTACTCCCCCAAAATTTCAGCATCCACCTCAAAATAACCAAGAAATGGAACCTCAACTCCTTGGGTACCACTCACTCATGGCATGTGTGAGATGACAACAAGTTCTTCTTTTAACATCAAATGATTCTTGTAGAATGTTTCCATCAGTGTGAATAATTGTCCTCCACTATCCAGTAGAAATCGTACGCGAACTTTATCTACCAATATGGATGATTCCGGAAATGCCGCAATCAGCTTATTAAACAGCGAGCCACTCGTCGATTCCTCAACGCCTACTAACTGGCTTGTTCAGTAGACGACTCCTAAAACACTTCTTGTTATTAGCTACTCCATTTGTTACCGAGTACACAATGTCTAGATTGTTGCCAGTATCATTCCTGGATTGAGGACAGTTTCTAACTAAATGTTTTGATGATCCGCAGCGGCAGAAAGTTCTTGTACTTTGTGCCATGCTCATCCATTTATGATAGATTTGAGTGTGCTTCATAGGTTCTTAAATTAATACCAGCCACATCTTGCTATACTCTTGCCCCAATGCTAGCACCTATCTGTGAGTGTCCATTACATTAAATACCAATGCTGACCTGCGTTTATTCTCGGTTGGTCGTGCCAACCACTCTATTGTCTTATCTCTCATCTCGAAATAAGACAACTCGGGTTTATCCACATTAAGCTGTCGGGTCTCTCTGTAGGACATTATCTTTAACCGCATCAGCCTGTTTGGTACTTCAAAGTCAACTAACGGTTAGCCTTCTATTTTCCATCAAACTGACAAACTATATCCATCAGCTCCACTAGCTTCAGAGATACATAAACCATATTGTCGCCCACAAGCTGATCAAAGGAATAAAACGCTATGTATACATGAGATGCAGTTTCCACATCACTAACCATCTTGTTCAAGATTTCTAATATTTTCTCCAGATCTAAGCTACACAGGAACTAGACTAGACGTAGAACATCAACAACTTCTTAAATTCTTGGAATTGGATACGCATCTTGACAACATTTGGTATTAAGTCAATGCACATGCGGATCTCCCTTGTCTTCTTATGTATATTCACTATCGGCCCAGCAAATGCACTAGTACACTCTCTCAAAACACCCTTTTCTATCCACTGCATCAGATATTCCGTTCGTTCCATTACTGAGGTGGCACTCTCCGGCATGGAACTCGAACTGTATTATCGTCTTTAGTTCTAATATGATGGGTAACTTCTGTATAACATCCCAGATCTCCATCGTATTTGCTGAAGGCACCACTGTATCCGTCAATTAGTTCGATCAGCATCTGACGATCATCTTCCGCGACACGTACTCCAATATCCATCCTGTCTAGTAATTATTATGTTCTACAATCATGTCCAGTTTCAGCCTGTATGTTTTCTTCTACAGCGTTGAATGTTACCTGCAAAGATACCAACAAAGTCTTTGGCCTCAAGTAAATGATCTTATCCCGAAAATTAGCGATCGAAAATGGAATCTGCCCCTTTTTGTCAACAACGACATATGCTAGACCAATCTTCAAGCTTCTGGGCAGTGTCACTGTATCTAGTTCTTCCACCACACCGTAATACAGTTGACCTCCACTCGCTTGACATACCGATGCTTCGATAATTTGCATCATTCTAGATGGCACAACTACCGAAGATTCCCGGCTGTACGACTCTTACAGCTGAGCCGTTCTACATTAGATACACAATATACCTCGTACATAGCTGGAACTGAGAACCAGAGATTGCCATATTGGGCATCACCTTATTATGTCTACAACTCACTACCATCCACATTAGCCAAATTTGTTCTTATATCGCTGAATATGTTGGAGCCAATCACCCCAGGAACTGCCATCTTCCAGGCTGCCACGCGAGTACTAACCGGATGACGCAAAATGTGTCCATTCAGATACCTCACTTCAGCATCCACCTGAACCAACAGTCCACCATATGAGATGACAACAAGTTCTTCTTTTAACATCAAATGATTCTTGTAGAATGTTTCCATCAGTGTGAATAATTGTCCTCCACTATCCAGCAGAAATCGTGTAATGCCAGAACGTTATCGTCAAGATTGCGATGATTCTAGCCGCTGCAATCAGCTTGATACAAACAGCGAGCCACTGTCGATTCTACACTAACTGGCTTGTTCAGTAGTAGATTGACTCCTAAAATACTTTGTTATTAGCTACCCATTTGTTACTGAGTACATAAATGTCATATTTTTATTCAGTATCATTCTGGATTGAGGACAGTTTTCAATTAAATGATGATTCGTAGCAGAAATTTTTGTAATGTGTTATGTTCATCCATTTAAGATAGATTTGAGTGTGGCTCATAATTTTAAATTAACACTGTTTTTATCTATATACTTTTGCCCTGGTCATATACCCATCGTGGAGGTCATTAAATACTAATGCTTGACTACGGTTTATTCTTGGTTGGTCGTGCCAACCACTTCTATTTTCTCATCTTTCATCTGCACAGACAACTCAATATCCAAAGCACAGGTTGGACTTTCCTCTTCTGTAGGAACTTATTTTTAACCAATTGTACTGGTCAAGTTATATTGTTAACGTCTGGAATTATTAACCAAAAATAAGTATAGAAATGGTTCAACAGATGACCCATAAGAATGTAATAATGAATGGTTGATTATTACCAAAAGAAGAAAGAGAAAAGGTATCAATCCACTGTATTTAATTGAAAGAGAAGTATGAATATTTTATTGATGACTGTGACCTGATTTGATAGTAAATATGATTTGCTTGATTTTTTACACAACAAAACAACAAAACAATAGTGGTGTCCTTTTGAGGCCTGGTTTAAATTGTTTCATAACACAAATTTACAATGATATTTACGGTATATTTTACTACCATTGTAAATCATCAACAAGAATAATATATAACATATTATCATATGATTATCACTTTTTTGAAATGTAAATATAAAAGACTAATATACAATATATATGCGAGTTATCTAATAGTCATTACGGTTTATTTAAGCTGTACCTATCACTACAACTATGTTCCAATCAGTTAATAAACTGTTAGCCACCTAATTTGTATACGATTAGAGAAACTATATGTCATTCTTATTCTTATCTCGTATAAGGAATATGACTAATTTATTCAAAGAGATCTCATATGGTCATAGGTATAGTAGTTTCACAGCCTTTAATCATATTTAAATATTTCACAATTATAATCAACATATAGTATTGAAGAAATAAATATATATTTCTTCTCGTTACCACAGCTGCTCCATTTCATTAAATCATTCCATTTAGTACTACTTTTGCTGAAATCAAATTTTGACTTTATGATCCGAAATAATTTAGTAATAAATACTAGTAAGCAACATTTTAGTAGGCTAAGTTGTTATATTTATATATTCTGCAAACATATATATTTAATGAACACTATTATTATTAATAACACATATATACTTATTTGTAGTATGTGGGTGCTTTAATTATTTTTCACCATAATGTTAATGAATTTAAATAATGAGTAATTTAATATGTATAATCTGTAAATTGAATGAAATATGTTTCATATTATCTTTATTATTATTATTATTATTAGTAGTAGTAGTAGTAGTAGTAGTAGTAGTAGTAGTAGTAGTAGTATTGTTGTTGCTATTATATTATTATTATTATTAATATCATTATTATTGTTGTTGTTGTCGTCACTATTATAATTATTTGATATGGTGACAACATATAATATCTTTGTTAAAAATCTACTTTCTCAGCCATTCATCTGTCCATTCAACATTTCTGGGATTGTAGCTCACGTTCTCACCTTTTCAGCATATTCTCATCTCCATGTCATTTTAGAAGGTGAATACCTAATAACACCACTCCTCTGGTGTTTATTTTCATCTAAAGTCCTAACATTGTACACCACGATAGAAAACGATCAATTCTTATCTATGATTTATGCTTAAAACAATTGATTTACATAACACAATTACATATATATATATATATATATATATATATATATATATGTGTGTGTGTGTGTGTGTGTGTGTGTGTGTGTGTGTGTGTGTGTGTGTCAGTGTGTTTGTGTGTGCATCAGTGTGTGTTCACATAACAATAATGACATCTATTAACATAATATGCTGATGTTCTTGTACCTTGTGTAATCCGTCAAGGATCGTTCTCGGCTTTCACATCCGTCTGATGTTGATAAAAAATTATCGAAGTGATGTTTGTCAGAAAGGTATTCCTTTCCTAATTTTATTATTGTCACTGTATCATCTTGCATGAAGTTTGATTTTCACCAATTTGACGACGTGTTCTATAACGGAACTGTGATGGTCAAGTATAGACGAGGTTTAGTTCGGGCTTACGACTGTCAGAGATCTTGTCTGTTGACTAAAGGATGTCGGGGATTTAACATGCAGTGGATTGATGATATAGCAGCTGTTGGCTATTGCGATCTGGTAGATATGAGACTGGCAAAGGCTTTGTCATCTAAGTCAAATTACAGCGTATACGGTAGGTATTACAACCTTTTAATATATCTAGGCGTGATTGCATGTATCCCTAAATATAAATAAAATAAAAATAAACATAAACATTGGTTGTCTATTATTTCTATTTTTGTAACTCATTCTAGCTTTACCTTTTTAATCATCTTAGAATTAAGAACTTCATCAACAATAGAATTATTTTACTTTTACTTGATTTCATACGTATCCTTTTAAATCCGATTCTAGCCCTTTGTCCTTCTGGAATGATATTTTACTCGACGACGAGTCGCTGTTACAAAGTCATCCGAAAACGAAAAAGCTGGTCAGAGAGTGAACTTCATTGCTCATCATTATATGACCAAGCTCATCTAATGGAGATATATGACTCAATACAACAGGAATTATTTAAAAATATGACAGAAGGTAATTAAAGCTGCTTGTTTTTATTGTGGGTCACTGATACTGACTTATACATATTTATGCATAAAGACATTAAATAAGATCTTTTTGATTCACTATTGATCCTATCATGTATGTTGATTAATTTGTATCCAAATGTGCTTTAGGTTAATTAAATTATAAGTAAAATGCACATTTTGCTTGGCTGGATATATTATAAATGTATGCACTATATATGGTCTATCCGGCCTCCCAGTCTTGTAAATGAAATGTATTATACACACTTATTGTATGAATACTTTCTGTCTGAGACGACACAGAAATTTATTCCTTAGGTATGACCATGAGATGGTTCAAAATGCACATAATTTTGTCTTGTGTAAAAATAATTGTATAATTGTATATTTGTTATATGTACCATCTCGAAATAAATATCTATCTATCTATCTTGCAACATTTGTCAAACAATGTTTCACTGAACTTCATTCATATAGGTAGACATAGAAACTGATTTAAACTCTGTAAATCTAAATAAGTAGGTATATCAACAAAGATTTTAATAATAAACTGACTTAGTTAATGAGTGGGTGAGTTCTTGAGTGAGTTGGGAATAAATATGTAAATAATCGTTTTATTATTTCATAGCTCTTTCAGAATGCCTATTCACTACTACTGGCCCAGAATACAGGGGACATCAGAACCACAACATTCGATACCAGAGGAAAGAGAATTGGACCTCACGATACCCTCATAACCATCACCGGTTGACTTCGCCAATGGGCTGGATTTTAGAAGAAAATTACTGTAGGAATATCGCCAACGGCAATGCACCTTGGTGTTATACGAGATAAATCAGGACAAACGATGTAAAACGTGGAAGTACAATACTGCCTGCAAGGAAATGCAAAATATTAATATCATTTCATTTACTGTATTTATGTAGATCCATAATATGTTTGTCTGTATATAAATGTTTCCGTTTTCTGAATAAAATTGCACCGATTCATAATAATAAAACATATGCAGTATTAACATCAACAGCCTAAAAGTTTATTGTTTCATTAATATAATACTATACACTAACTCCACAGATGGCGCAGGCCACAGTAATAATAATAATAATATTATATATGAATAACAAAGATTAATAATAGAGAGGGTGATAAATCGAGACAGACAAAGGGGGAGAAAGAGAGAGAGAGAGAGAGAGAGAGGAGAGAGAGAGAGAGAGAGATAGATAGATAGATAGATAGATAGATAGATAGATAGATAGATAGATAGATAGATAGATAGATAGATAGAGAGGATCTTCTTAATTTTATATTACATTTGTGTCTTACTTTTTAACCAGATTTTATTGAAACTAATCCGACTAATCTAAGCTTCGGACTGTGGCTGGGTGCCAGTAGAAGTACAGAAGGTGTAGATGTCGTCTGGAGCAGTACACTAGAATCCGTTATCAGTTCTAGTTACAGCAACTTCGAAGACGGAGAGCCTACAGAACAAGCTTCGGGGAAAGATTGTCTGAGATCTTTCCGTAATCAATGGTCTATGTCGCTTTGTTCCGAGATCAAAGCTTTTGTATGCGAATATTGAAGCTAGAAAATGTTGCATAGAGATTTAGGAATACTCGCAGAGAGTGGGGTGACGCACGAAAATAATCCTATAGGCCACACGTAGTTATCAACATGCCATTGTTATATATAACTTAAGATATGCTTGAAGGTTAAAGTAGAAATGTTACCAGTAAAATACAAGTCTCAACTTGAGCTATAGCCCTGGGGAGTATATTGTATTTATATCCATTTTGTTAGCTCAGTCTGTGTATATTATCTGACTACTTTATATAATATAAATGATCACAAGATGACACATTTCCTATGATTCTATTGTTCTATATTAGGGCAATATAAACATTGCTTTGTGTTGGTATATTATTTTGGCTTCCCTTTAGCGAAATTCGTCGAAACAGTTGTTTGAGAGGCTTTACTTGAATCGATCTCATCGAATATTTAGTTGGAGAAGCAGTGTGTTGTTTGTATGACCATTTCTTGTCCTTAACCCTTGAGGAAAATTAATATAAACATAACAAATCATGAGAGATATTCCTCATCATCGGCGCGTGAAGCATATTTTATTCAATTAATAGATTATACATATTGAAGTATATTTATTTAAATTAATCTAACATTGTAGGGAATATAATTCTAACACTCTTGTTCTGCTTAAATGTTTCGGCTAAATAGTCTCAAGATCAATTGAGTGAAATAGATGTTAAAAATCAAAATAAAGATTACCGTTCTCAGATTCAAGCTCCTAGGTTATTGCACAAATGGTAAATGTATAAAAGCGTCAGAAGTCAAATGTAAGAAAAGTGGAACTCTTGATGTCATGTGTGAATATATTATTAATGGTGATTTAATCAATATATTTGTACCTGGAATATTCATCCTGCTATAATTTACTACATCAATAATACACCAATCGATATTTTACTGTCACATTTATGCACATAGTAGGCTAAATGGGCGAATGACCTCCAGTTGTAATGAAGTGAAGTCAAAGATGAAACACCCATCAGATATGCACACGCCGAGAATCGAACACGGATGGTAGTGCTCTGAGATCCATCATGCTACCATTTGACCACGGAGGCGTCCACCAATCTATATGTAGGTCGATTATGGATATAGGGTGTAAGGAAATTATATTGTTTTTTCAAGTGGGGATACCATTTAATGTAAATGATAATTTTTCATTGAATCAGAAAGTTCAATTTTGATTTCAAAATACTGATTGAATTAATTCAATGAAGTTGGCTGAACTGTGGTAATAGATAAGATAAATATTTAATGCCTTATACTAAGAAAGTTATATATAATTGTGAAATCTTTAAGTATGATTAAACTACATGAGACTGCTAACTAACAGACATATGTCTGATGAGGCAGGTAAAATTAGGTCATAGTTTTAGACTCGAGTGTATTTGTGTTTGTCTGAAATTGACACAAACATGTAGCTATTATTGTTGCAAAAATAGATAATATTGTTTTTATTTGACACAGTTTCTACTCATTGTTAGTTGACCATATTGTTATAGTGAGAAAAACATTATGAGATTCAAACAAAGAGATAATTAATAAATAAACTTAAACTCCTTTTCTCATGCCGGCTACATCTAGTCGAACCAAACGAAAAACAAATTAGAAAAACAAAGATATAAGCAGGCCTAGAAATTAACATAATTTTCTATCAGGCAGAAAATACAGTTTCCTGGCAGCTTATTTCATGGAGATGTATAATTGTAATAGCTTAGCCATCCGGTCAAGATGCGGTTCTTATTTTGCAATGTTTGTGTACATTATGATGAAAAGAAAACAGTAATAAAATGTAATAATCATTCTATTAATTGTTAGCAATGTGTGTGGGGGTGTGTTCATCATAGCCAATATCATATGTAAAACGATAGATACACAGGGGAGTGGTGGTAAATAAATAAGTAATTTATTAACTAACAATATCATGATATAATAATACAATTACATAATCTGTTAAATTGTCGATCCATAAATGTGATGTTGTTAACCAGAACGACCAACATACTGTATTTTGGGTTGGTAATGTCTAGGAATATCAACACAGTTCCACAAGTAATAGCAAACAGGAAATATAAACACAATTTTATTCAAAGTCAGTCTATGGTTTCTCTGCTAATGTAATGTAATAAGCTATTGTGAATAACCTTTCCATTTTCTGTGCGTGGCCTTTCCCATGTTTTTCAAACCTTTATGATATCTGTGTTCTCAATATTTTGTAGTTTTAATTTGGCTATTTGCTTCTGTGTTGCATCGTAATGTTCCCGTGACTATCTAAGCTTCGGCGCAGCATCTTTCTTTAAATTACTTGTTCCTTCCTCAAAAGGACCTGTAGATTCTACTACATGTTTCTTACAAAGTTCACAATATATTTTCACAACAATCCCGTCTTTTGAATCAAATCTAAACAGCTCCCACTTTGGGGCCTTTAATCTATGGTTCTACTGTCTTCACTTATGTTAAATCCCTTGGTCGAGAGCCAGGCTGTACATGTATTAATTCATCGACTGATTTCTTGCATTATTGTACATCTACTCAACCTGGAGAATCAACATTATGCTCAAATATATTGTTATTCCAGACGAATGTACCAACTTTCAAGCAATCATATTTGCACTGAACGAAGTTTCTTACAATCACCCTATCAGTGCACATAATTCGATTAATTTACCAGCACTCTTCTGCTTTTTCTGGAAAAATATTCGTATTTCGGAATGGCGCTTCGACGCCATTTTTATTATGAGATCTATCCGAGCCGTTGTCAACCGCCAGTCGGCAGCACAAAGGCTCCACTGAAAGATAATGACATCCATTATGGTGGTCTGATTGAATAATATCGCCAACGTGTCACAGCTATGGACCAAAGAAAAATCCGTGGTATTTTCTGTAGTAATTTTATTTATCAATTATTGTCAATTGTAGCGCATTCTTACGTCACAACTACACAGGTTCCTATATTTCAGGTCCACTTTATTGGCTTATGAATCGGGCGTGATGTTATTGGCGTTTCGTACTTTTTGCGGCCTAATAAATCAGGCAGCAAATATTTGCTGTCTCACCAAATTCTAGGTGCCATTTTGGAGGAACTGGAATGCAACTGCTGCCTTTTATGCTTTTAATTTCGAAACCTGGTATAAGTGGGATTTTAGCTCTAATGTGAGGACTTGCATAGTTTTATATGTGTAAAGCAAATGAATTTATTTCGAATTATGTCACTAAATGAAGACATACAATACTCCATTCCGAAATAGCCGTCTATAGTCAATGTCACGTTTTAGAGAATATAATATTAAATTGTATAAACACAATGTACACAACTGCCATATTAGCTATAGTGATTTCTTGAGTTGGCCATGGCATACATTTCTACATTTCCGTAAACTCTCTCCGGGTTTAAAGAGTTTCAAATTAACGTTCGGCTACAAGGTCCATCATAATATCATAAAACATGACATAAAACAACTCTAGACAATGTATAGACTACCCTCGGCAGTTAATTTACCTTTACTAACCAACGCAGCACAAAAGAAGCTCCAAGATATTCACAAATGATGGCCTCAAGGAGGAGAATCTAACAGTGAAACACATAACTAAACCCTCCTTCTGCAACCTGTAATAATATGACCATTAGAGATATATCTTCCCAATTATTGTCATCGGCTGCATCACACAATTTGGGATTTTAAAAATGGGAATAATTTCAATTAACCAATTTTATGCAATCAGGTAATATCAATTCCATGGTCTCTTGGTAGCGCGTTGGACCACAGATCACTACCAACTGAGTTCGAAACTCGGCGTGGGCATATCTGAAGGGTGTTTCATCTTTTACTTCGCTTCGTTACCTTTGGAGGTCGCTCGGCCCATTTAGCCTAACTTGTGAACAAAAGTTTGAGATCAAATACTGTGATGCGATTCAGCAACCAAAATATGCATCGTCTTGTATCAACAAAAAGTACAGTCTAAGCCATTGCAGAAGATTTAATAATGTCTAGTTTAATTATTAAATTATATCGTTGACCACCTTATGAAGCATATTCTATTGCAAAGGATAAAACTTATAATGGAAAGTTAATCCAAATTAGAGATACCATGCTTCTAGGACAATAAGTCAGTACTTCCTGAAATGAAGAAACAACTGATATTATTTCTTGTCCTACAAAATCAGTGAACCTCTTATGAACTAGCCATTTGATTGAAGAAATAGATTTATATATAAAGTTGAAGCGTAAACATTAATTATGAGATAAGTAAAAACATGTAGCTCATTTTTTCACCTCATTCAGTCTTGGCAGCAGTTATCAGGCCGCATAATGATGCGGAGAGGGAGAAAGAATAACAAACATAATCCTTTCACTGCATGTGAAGTTTGCTGATGTTTGTTAGAAGCAATAATACTACTCGATTAACAATTTTATATAATTATAATAATAATAATAATATTAATATTAATATTAATAATAATGCACGTTTATATAGTGCCAGAACCAGGTAACCCTGTTCTAAGGTGCTGTACAGTATTGTTATCCCTGACTCCGACTTGTTTCCACCCAACACACATCTCAACTCCCAAGGGAGCATAAAACGCTTGCTCCCATTAAAGGCGCAAAGCATTACTCAAACACATAATCATCACGTCCAGTCAGGTTATAATTTTTATGATTTTATGAAAGAGTGAACCAGTTGCCAGATGACAGCATTGCAGATTCAGCAACCTCGAACTCGCGACCCTTCACCTACTAGTTCTTCACTCTAACTAAGTGCACCATCACAGCACATTTTCTTAATCTCTCTTTTCGGTTTTACTATACTCAGTACCAGTTTTGTGATGTGTAGTCTCTGTAATACCAGCTTTCAGTTCAATCATATAAGTATTTGTATTAAGATGCTACAGATTTATCTGTCCGGCATTTGTAAGGATTCTCAAGTGAGATTTCATATAAAGCCCATAAACAACTCAAAGATAGAATACCAAGTATTATCTTAGGACACTTCTCTATAGACAAACAATAATTGATTTATATATCTGTTTGAATCCCATTGTTTCCTCCAGTTAATCATTTCAACATCTGTTTTAATACAACATTCATCTTCTACATCTAGCTTTTGATTAAAGAATGATAAGGCATTGAAAGCAAGCGTTTGATTGGCAAAATAATCGATTTATTTTATTCATCACAGCTAATGTGAACTGTTTTCCCAAATGACGAATACACTTCATCAGATAAACCAGATACCAAGCAAAGGTTCAGCAACATCTTTAGTATGTATATATCGAGCGGTTCTGCCTCCGTGTATCTGGTGGCATAATCCATCACTGTCTCTTTAATCTGTGACCCGTTCAGGTGTTTGTTTAATTGGACTACTTATCTACAATTTCTACGCATATAAATATAGTTTCTATTGACATATTTCCCAAAATAACCTTTGTTATTTTCTATTTGGGAATAATAGATTGACACGAGCTACGTGATGTGCAATATTGTTTTGTCTCCATCCATACCTGACCAATAGAAAGCCAACTGTATCCGGTTACCAATTATCTGTAATTTCATATGTTCATTCATGTTACTGTCATATCCTACTGTGATTTCTTGTTCAAGTATACGTGTAGGCACACGACATGCTTCCCTTTCAATTTGGCGATTAAAAATAATAGTATAGAATATTATTCTAATCACCAAATCAATGATATCTTGTCCAGACTCTTGTGATTTATTTGACATTGAATTAAATTATATACAATATGCACCATCAGTGAGTGAGTTACATTGTCAATTAAGCAGTCTGTCTGTTAGTTTGTTAGTCACATTTACTCAATCGTTCTCTGTAATTATATTTGCACCTTTCGCTGCCATTGATGTATGGTTTTCTAATTGTTCACCTCATTCTATTAAATTTGTCATATATCGATATATAAATTGGCTACCCACAATGTGTGTCCAACAACTAATGACTATTATTTATCAACGCTACGCCTTTTATTTTCACATGATTATAAGTTGTAGAAGTTGATTCTAGTCGGGTGTTTCATTGTAGCAGTTCTATGTCTGACATCGAAGCATACCCTATGACTTAACAGGTAGTGGATTTAAGCGTACAATCTAAAGCAATGGCAGGTCTGTTAAAATCACTAACCTTGGAGAACGCCGTCCAATCTGAGAAGTAAAACATCTGAAGCAACGTCTAGAGCTATCTGAGAGTCAGTGGAATGTCTACAACGTTCTATTCTGTGTCATAAAAGGTAACAAACAAATTAACTAAACAGAACTAAACAGAACTAAAACCTTCATTGATAACCAACATAACATTTCGGACAAAGCTGACATAGCTAATAAATTCAATAAATATTTTTGAAAAATTGGTCTGACAATACTTGGAACTGTTCCACTACCAGGTCTGAAATTCGGTAGTTACTTACCTGAAATACCAGAAAATTTATTCTATCTTTCAAACTGATTAAAAGTGTTGATGAAGATATATCTATACCTTTAACTCATGTAGTAAACCTGTCATTGGCATCTGGCACTGTACCGAATACCAGGAAATTTACTACGGTTATATAAATGTTTAAAGTGGAAATAAGAATACGATTTGTAACTATTGGCTAATAAGCATAATATCTGTAGTCTCTAAAATCCTCGAAAAGATCGTTGCTAACAAGTTGGTGAAATTCATAAATAGTACAAATTAGTACTATGAGCACCAATATCACTTCCTTGCTGGTCACTCTATCATCCATCCGATAATTCACCTATTAAATAAGGTTGATCATGAAAATGATGCTAAGGATAATAAAACTTATAATGGCAGTGTTTCTTCATCTAAGCAAAGTTTTCGGTACTATTAGTCATAAAAGTTTACTGACCAAACTTGATAGAATGGTCATTCGTGGAACAGCAAAAAAAGCACTTTCACTCATGGTACTATGTTATCCTGGAAATTGATACAATGTGGAGTGCCCCAGGAATCTACCTTGGGCCCAATAATATTTTTATTATATATAAATAACATTAGGCGAGTTACAAATTTCCCTGTACTATTACTATCATCTGCCAATGTACAATACCTTTACACTAGAATAAACAGTGAATTTACTGCGCTCAGGTAATGGTTCAGGTCAAATACACTTAATGCCTAAATGCATTAATAACAAAATATATTATATTTCGGCAGCCCTCAAATAGACAAATACCAGAAAATAGACACATTATAATTAATGGTCAGATCATTGAAAGGATCAAATTTCTGGAAGTAAATATAGATAATTTGATCGTATTAATCACATAGACAAGAAAATATCCAGAGCGAATTATTTCCGAAGAAAGGTAATTATTATCCTCTCTAAATCAGCTATGTTAACAATGTATCACATATTAGTGCAATGTTACATTAATTATGGCATTTAAATTTGTGGATCTACTGCCCATATCTGCAAGATCTCTAAGCTATAAAAGAAATCCCTTCATATTTTACACAGGAAAATGTACCTGGAGCACACTGAGCCACTGTATAAATATAGCATAATTCTAAAACCATAAGAAATTTTTCGTGTTAATTGCATTGTTTTCATGCATAAACTTAAAATGCATAAGCCTCCAAATTCCTTCAGAGAACTCAACTATTTTGTACCTTCGGGTCGACCTCTTCGAAAGATTAATGGTAACTTTTTTTCAAACAATTTACCTTTGCATAAATTATCCAAAATATGGAATCAAAGATATCGAGCCATCAGCCCGTTAATATACTAAGGAAATCATTCAGAGCCCAGTATCTGAATCAATATGCCAGAAATATTACATGTTATAACACTAGATGTCGCCACTGCTTCCTTACTCTACTAATAAATTAACAATTGTTGTTACTTTGAGTTAAATGGCTGAGGGTGTATATTCTGAAGTGTATTCTGATTTTCTCTATCATGTTTGTCTTGTATAAACGGATCTTTTTAGGCCTTGAAACAAACTCCAACATTGACATATTCTGTTTATTTTAATTTTTACAGGGGGGTTCTGGAAGACGACCCTTGAGTTAAGCATCTCCTGCACCATACTTAAGGATGTAATTATAATTTGTTCAACTGCATGTGTTGTGGTATGCTGAAAATAGATTCTTTGACTTTGACTTTCACTATACTAATTGTTAACGATACAATATGTATGGCCTATGGTTTTGGAATATGTGGGCTTGTAATGTGATGGGGTGTGTGATATTCGAGCGTTCACGGGAACTGCTTAGCATTGAAATGTTTTGCTTGTAGAACCTGGAACATTTATGTCATGAACAACAACTCATGAGTAGTGTCATTATATCAAAACATCTTTATTGAAGTTGACATAAGAGAAAATAAATTTAGTAGTGTTAATCATTTTTTGCTTGTAACACCGAATTACGTTTGCGACATCCGAATAAAGATGTGTGATTCCGTATAGTTCTGGTTGTGTGGTGAGGAAGATATTGGTCAAAGAAGAGAAGTACTTGAATGATGCAAAATATTGTGTTGTGATCAATAGCACTGTTATTCGGTTACCTGTGATAAAGATAAAAATAGATACAAATTGTATAAATGGGAATGTTGAAGCAATGTTAATGACTCTCTTTATCTACGATCTTGTGACTGGAACGTTTGTGGATCTGATTGTGTTGTAGTGACGTGTATAATGAGTACTACCGTATGTTGTATGATAATATGTAGAACATCTTTACAAATAACTACACTGTATTTGAAAAGCTCAGAAAACTTTCAAAACTTTCCAAGTTTTAAATGTAACTGAAATATACCCTGAGATAAAAGTGAATACACTAGTTCAATGATAAACAAACGGCGCAATTCTGGACAAGGTCACGACATGCATTTTAAAGAACATTCCTGATAAGAGTTATCACTGGTTTTGTTATGAGAATAATATTCTATATCGTTATTTCCAGTCGTCAAAGTGTAAGTTAAACAAGATAGTGAAACAATTTGTGGTGTTTAACTGACGTGTTATAAGGTAATGACTGTAAACAGATATCGATTGATATTACGGATTACGTGTCCACGCATTATTTCAAAATAGAAAGTAATGAAGATTCTTCTGTGAACTATCCGTATAATAGAAATTCGAATTATGTATCGACTTTGAAGGTTCACTTACACAAAGACCTGAACGGGTTACAGATATATAAAGACAATAATGGATTATGACACAATATGCCTCGAGCTCAATTAACATCAACATTGATGACTAACATAAATAAACGTTCCACAATCAAATATCTGAAGTACGTTGACATCCTGGTTGAAATGACTCGATGTAGGAGATGAATAGGGATTTTAAGCTAATGTTGAAATACTTACTAGCTGCCATTATAGAATGTAATGAAACAAATGATCCACAATATTTTGACTTCTCTGATAACAAGTTTTCAGGTTTCAGCATTACTGATAAAACTATATATGTAGTCTACTGGATAAATCTTGAAAAGTTGACTGGTTTTGTGGAATAAGAAATTATTTAGTCAATTCAAGAAGTACGGTCTTATTATCTTATAAATATGGTATCACTCAATTGGATGAACTTATCTATTGTATGTTTCATCCTTTGTTTGAACCTTTGATATATAGTATGTTCCATGAGGTGGGCAAGGCTTATACTGCACTGAATCGTATCGCTGTATTTGATCCTGAATTCGTACCTATGCTATAACCCGTATGCCAAAGTTGCCTCAAGTTAAAATCGAATTTCAATTTAAATACTATAATGTTGTTAAGTCAATTAATTAAAAGAATTGTTATGATACTAATGACAACAACTACAGTAATAATAATAGTAATAATACTAACAACCACAATAATAATATCACCTTAGAAAGATTAGCATCACACATACACACATACACACACACAGACACAGACACACACACACACACACACACACACACACACACACACACACACACACACTAACACACACACACATCACACACATACACACACACGACAGCACACACACAAAATATATATATATATATATATATATATATATATATATATATATATATATATATATATATATATAAAACTAAGCGATTCGAGGTTCTTCTGAGAATTCGATCCGAATAAAGGCTTTTTCCTTAGATCGTTTGAAAACTGCATCAGTAAATCCTCATCGAAAATGTTTTCAATTCAAAGAATGGCCTTTATTCTTAAGAACGTGATTGCAAATTTCACTCGAGCAATGCGTATCTCGATGTTACCTATCTCGATGTTACCTATACATTAACACATGACATCAGGAGTTTCTGTAGAATGTGGGTGCTTGAATTATTTTCCCTACAATGTTAATTTAATTTAAATAAATATAACTTAATATGTATAATCTGTAAATTGAATGAAATATGTTTCACATGCTGTATTCTTTTATTATTATTATTATTATTATTATTAGTAGTAGTAGTAGTAGTAGTAGTAGTAGTAGTAGTATTGTATTGTTGTTGTTGTTATTATTATTATTATTATTATTATTATTATTATTATTATTGTTTTGTTGTTGTTATTGTCGTCACTATTATAATTATTTGAAATATGACAACACTATAATATCTTTACATAAAAATTCCATTTTCCCTCAGCCATTCATCTGTCCATTCAATACATTCTCTATTGTAGTCTACGTTCTTATCTTTTCAGCATATTCTCATCTCCATGTCATTTTAGAAGGTGAATCACTCTAACAATACACTACTCCTCTGGTGTTTATTTTCATCTAAAGTCCTAACATTGTACACCACGATAGAAAACGATCAATTCTTATCTATGATTTATGCTTAAAAACAATTGATTTCCACATAACACACTACATATATATATATATATATATATATATATATATATATATATATATATTTTGTGTGTGTGTGTGTGTGTGTGTGTGTGTGTGTGTGTGTGTGTGTGTGTGTGTGTGTGTGTGTGTGTGTGGTGTGTGTGTGTCAGTGTGTTTGTGTGTGCATCAGTGTGTGTTCACATAACACACGACATCTATTAACATAATATGCTAATGTTCTTGTACCTTGTGTAATCCGCTAGTCAAGGGATCGTTCTCGGCTTTCATCCGTCTGATGTTGATAAAAAATTATCAAAGTGATGTTTGTCAGAAAGGTATTCCTTTCCCTAATTTTATTATTGTCAATTGTATCATCTTGCATGAAGTTTGATTTTCACCAATTTGACGACGTGTTCTATAACGGAACTGTGATGGTCAAGTATAGACGAGGTTTAGTTCGGGCTTACGACTGTCAGAGATCTTGTCTGTTGACTAAAGGATGTCGGGGATTTAACATGCAGTGGATTGATGATATAGCAGCTGTTGGCTATTGCGATCTGGTAGATATGAGACTGGCAAAGGCTTTGTCATCTAAGTCAAATTACAGCGTATACGGTAGGTATTACAACCTTTTAATATATCTAGGCGTGATTGCATGTATCCCTAAATATAAAATAAAATAAAAAATAAACATAAACATTGGTTGTCTATTATTTCTATTTTTGTAACTCATTCTAGTTTACCTTTTTAATCATCTTAGAATTAAGAACTTCATCAACAATAGAATTATTTTACTTTTACTTGATTTCATACGTATCCTTTTAAATCCGATTCTAGCCCTTTGTCCTTCTGGAATGATATTTTACTCGACGACGAGTCGCTGTTACAAAGTCATCCGAAAACGAAAAAGCTGGTCAGAGAGTGAACTTCATTGCTCATCATTATATGACCAAGCTCATCTAATGGAGATATATGACTCAATACAACAGGAATTATTTAAAAATATGACAGAAGGTAATTAAAGCTGCTTCGTTTTTATTGTGGGTCACTGATACTGACTTATACATATTTATGCATAAAGACATTAAATAAGATCTTTTTGATTCACTATTGATCCTATCATGTATGTTGATTAATTTGTATCCAAATGTGCTTTAGGTTAATTAAATTATAAGTAAAATGCACATTTTGCTTGGCTGGATATATTATAAATGTATGCACTATATATGGTCTATCCGGCCTCCCAGTCTTGTAAATGAAATGTATTATACACACTTATTGTATGAATACTTTCTGTCTGAGACGACACAGAAATTTATTCCTTAGGTATGACCATGAGATGGTTCAAAATGCACATAATTTTGTCTTGTGTAAAAATAATTGTATAATTGTATATTTGTTATATGTACCATCTCGAAATAAATATCTATCTATCTATCTTGCAACATTTGTCATCAAACAATGTTTCACTGAACTTCATTCATATAGGTAGACATAGAAACTGATTTAAACTCTGTAAATCTAAATAAGTAGGTATATCAACAAAGATTTTAATAATAAACTGACTTAGTTAATGAGTGGGTGAGTTCTTGAGTGAGTTGGGAATAAATATGTAAATAATCGTTTTATTATTTCATAGCTCTTTCAGAATGCCTATTCACTACTACTGGCCCAGAATACAGGGGACATCAGAACCAGACAATATCTGGGATACCATGTCAGAATTGGACCTCACGATACCCTCATAACCATCACCGGTTGACTTCGCCAATGGGCTGGATTTTAGAAGAAAATTACTGTAGGAATATCGCCAACGGCAATGCACCTTGGTGTTATACGATAAATCAGGACAAACGATGGGAAAACTGTGAAGTACAATACTGCTCTGGTAAGTGTGAAATGCAAAATATTAATATCATTTCATTTACTGCATTTATGCGGGGATCCATAATATGTTTGTCTGTATATAAATGTTTCCGTTTTCTGGAATAAAATTGCACCGATTCATAATAATAAAACATATGCAGTATTAACATCAACAGCCTAAAAGCTTTTATTGTTTCATTAATATAATACTATACACTAACTCCATGATGGCGTGCGTGAAAAATAGTAATAATAATAATAATATTATATAATAATAATAAAAGATTAATAATAGAGAGGGTGTGTGATAAATCGAGACAGACAAAGGGGGAGAAAGAGAGAGAGAGAGAGAGAGAGAGAGAGAGAGAGAGAGAGAGAGAGAGAGAGAAAGAGA
>JAODUP010002132.1:0-15876 GCA_025642065.1 Paralvinella palmiformis | reverse complement strand
TTGTACGTAATCATCTTGTTTGAAGTGTTCGCGGCACACCACGCTGGTGGCGGAAGGCCGCCACAGCTGTCCCTTTTAGTCTTCTACTCGACCAATTGCAATCACCCACGCCTTGCATCTTGCCCTATCTGTGGGAATCCCATGACCCCCTCTGTTATGACAACCGTAAACACAACAACAAGTAGGAAAGCAGATTCAACTGGCTTTGTATTTGTTTATCAACCTTGACCAAGTAAATAGTAGAACTGGAAGTTGGCTTTAGGACAGGCTACTGGTGCCCCTAGCGACAATTACTGCGTATTCCGCCATTTTTGAAAGTCTCTCATTGTTACTGCATCCAAAAACACATGTTTTGTATCTACCGGAAACTACATCGAAATCAGATCGGACACGAATAATAGTGTATGTTTACATAACATTCGTGGTCGGAATGTATGAATGCCTATTATACCGGCCCCTTAATAATAATAATAATATAATAATATGTGACATTTATATAACGCCCTAATCAGCTAGAACAAAATATCGTCTCAAACCTGAGTAAATACTATGATTTATTCGAACCTAACAGCTAATCCTCATACGTTTCCATTCATCACTAAGTGAACGTTCAATCACGCCTAATTTAGAATCCCTAAGTATATGCTGTTAGGTGTGGTGGGATAAAAATTCCAAATTCAAATATTTTATTTGGCAACTGACACATAATATAGGATACACATAAATTTAATTTTATAAAAGTACATTACGTATATATGTTGCCTGGTGTTATTTGGCCAATTGGCTGTCTTCCAATAACACCATCGCTAATGCTAGTTTGAATCGCCGCGTTGTTTTTTAGTTTTTCAGTTTTATATTTGAAGTAAAAAACGGTTTCGCTGGAGCAGCATGCATATCATAAGAGACATCTAATGGTTTATATATATATATATATATATATATATATATATATATATATATATATATATATAAACATATATATATATATATATATATATATATATATATATATATATATATATATATATATATATATATATATATATATATATATATATATATATATATACATACTACACTTAATTGTACACATACTTTACATGCAATAATACTACAAACAAAGATATATATATATATATTTATATATATATAAGCATGCATACGAACCGGTACATACACACTAGACTTGGGTCAGTTATTATATCATATTAAAATATATATTCGCAAAGTAGTCACTATTCACATTTATAATTCAACCAAATTTTGTCGAAGACTCATGCAAATTATAATTTCAATACGTTAAATTTTATATTGGAAAACATTGTATTTACACAGGTAACATGATTTTTATAACCATTCATTAGTATATATTTAATATGCATCCTGAAATGTGCCATGAGTTATCTTATAACTGGAGGAGTTAAAAAAGAAACGCCTATTGGAGTCATGAAATATGAATATTTAATCATTTAATATTGTACGGATAATGCATCATCTGCATAGAATAATATTTTGTTTAGCCATACTAAAGGTTGTCATCGCCAAAAAGCCAAACATATTATTTATATTGGCCGATGATTTTGGCTGGAATGATGTTGGATATCATGGTTCTGAGATCCAAACGCCTTTTGTGGATAGTTTGGCAGCTACTGGCATTAAATTGAATAATTATTATATACAACCAGTATGTACACCATCTAGGAGCCAACTGATGTCTGGAAGGTACCAGGTGAGTGTTGGTATTTGTGCTGATTACGTCTACATATAGCGACAATTATAGTGGATGCACGATCAGTTCATTTGCCTTGTTAGTTTTGGGTACTAGCTACTGCATTGATTTTATTAATTGATCTATAGGTATATCTATATGTGTTGTCTGACTTACTTTATATCGATAAATTTATCGATTTGTCCAGAACAAGTTATTTTTACAGATGGGTAAAATGATTATCATGCAAATGTACATATCTTATTATGCCTTAGGTGTCAGTTTTAGTTTTAGAAGGATGTTAATAGAACTGAAAAAGTAGCCTGCCTGTCATCATCATCATCATCATTATCATCATCATCATCATGTCTCATCATCGTCTTCGTCATTATGATCGTCTTTATCTAACAATGATTCCATATAATTATTTCGGGGCACTTATTTGTGAGCTTATAATTTAATTAGAAAAACCAGTTCGTACCATATCAATTCGTAGAAAGATAAAACCAGTTCGTATTTAATTATATATTAATATAGTTAAGATAGTTTAACCATATTTTATAATTTTTCTGGACTATTCTATTTACTACATAAAATAAACGGCAATAAACAAGTGAAACTTCTTGACAAAAGTCTTGGTTGCGGACGTACGATTCAAGCCTACAAAATTGTCACAAAATGTTGTTGATAAGAGAAATACCAAAGTTCCAATATTCCTAATATTAATAATTGGTGTTCATGGTCATGGAATCATGAATGTAGCCGAGCTAAGCAATATTAAAGTAACTGAGTTATATTTTATAATATACATCCTTTACCCGTATCAATTTAATGTTAATATTGTTCTCTAACTTAGAACTGGTCATATGGCGAAAATGCCCACCCGTATTAGACAATTCGTAGCACATTTCACGCAGTCAGAGAGTTATATCATAAAAACACATATCATCGCCCACACATACCTTTCCAGAAGATCAACTTTTCTTCCTTTCAGTTTCTGCGTCTTAATTCCCCTTTCAGTTCAGGAATCGTCATCTCTCCGATATCCTTATTTGGGTTGGTTGACAGAATTAGTGTTATTAAATGATGAACAGAGATACTATTATATTCGTTAAGAGCGGCAAATGAGAATCAACAAGTGAACCGGCTAACCCTGGCGCCCCCGGTGAATAATGATCCTGAAAGTCCCTCATTTGTGAAGTTCGTGTGCAGTTGAGAGTCTTTGGTTGTGTTGTGAAGCTAGGTGATATATCTAAGTCGTGTTTTGTATAGGATTAGGAAGGATCAATCATAGTTGTGAATATAACTTGGGAAATGTTCAATTATTGTATAATAATCAAACTATGTGATTCTATATTGAATAAATGACTTTGTTTTCTGTATCATGTATTTGTAGTGTTCAATAGTGTATTTTGGTATATATATATCATTCGTGATATAGGTAAGAAAGTATTAATTTGAATGTTTGGCAGTTAATCGTCATACGTCATATAATCAAATCGTCCAGTCATCAAAAACGTCTAGCAATAAAACGGCAGATGATGACCACAAGTCCTTTTGTCTACGTCTATACCAGCACATTATTTAGGTTAATGATATTCTTATTTGTTTGTAGTTCAGCAACATACATACCCCGTGGTTTTACAGGAGGTTTTGGTTTATATTTATGTTGTTTTGTTTTTGTTATCACAGCAGCGTATGTGTCATCAGCAATAGGACCAACTGGTATGAGGTGTATACAGTTATATAAGGTAATGGTGTGAAACGTAAGTATGCTATTATACTAGAAATATAAAACGGTTTTACAAATACATTGAATAATCTTATTAGCAGAATTCCAACTAAATAAGATAACACCTGTTTCTTCACAGCAAACCATTAATACATTACTTACAACTATTGATTCATAGATGTAATTAGATAAACACATAATATACGGTGAACACTGAGTTAAATATATTGTAGCAATACCTTGATCCTGATTTATGTTAGGTGAACTTCCGTCTGTAATCGTTGTATGGTTATTATATATTGTGTCATTTCATTAATTGTAGGTATTACCAAAGGAAGATATGAATATAGAAATATGCAAATATTAGAGGTAATGATTTATACTATTTATATAGATATATTTATTTAAATGGATGAATGATATGTTGACAATTGGATCGAAACGGTGATCAATGTATTGTTTGATAATAACAGTTTACCAAGAAGTATTACGATAAATAAAACACATCTATCTACCTTGATTTGTGTTAGTCTTTCCTGAAAACTAAACAGTAAAATAACTAGGAAATAAATGGAAAATAGTGAGACAGACATTGTAATACGTTTGAACTTAAACTCTCATATGAACTTTATTATGGCAGTAATATATGAAAATAACAATATCAGTAATACAGTTCACTGGACTGGCTTAAATGTGTATACTATATGCTGCTAACGACTATTACGATTAACTGAAATTGAATAAAACCAAATAACTAATTTGCATTAATACTCTGATTAATACATTTAACTCATGTTACACCGGGGCGCCTCCGTGGTCTAGCGATAGTGTGTTGAACTAAAGATCACTACCACCGGTGTTCGAATCTCGGTGTTAGCATATCTGAAGATTTTTTCTTCTTTGACTTTGCCTCATTATCCTTGGAGGTCGCTCGGCCCATATAGCCTGCATTGTGCACATATATGGCCGAAAACATCAATACAGAGTGCACAAAAACAGGTGAATAGACTTTAAACATTTCCTTTTTCTCACTCACTCACTGAATAACTCACTGACTGACTGACTGACTGACTGACTGACTGACTGACTGACTGACTGACTGACTGACCGACTGACTGACTCACTGACTCACTGACTGACTCACTGACTCACTGATTCACAGACTCACTGATTCACTGACTCACTTGACTCATTGACTGACTCACTGACTCACTCACTTGCGCGTTCACTCACTCACTCACTCAATCAATCAATCACTCACCCACCCTTGCCCCCACCCTCTCACTCACTCACTCACTCACTCAACCCCCCGCCCACCAAATGTTTAATATGGCGCAACCAACTTTGGAATAATTCCATTTGCATAATAAATGAAACAATTTCTGTCATGCTTCATGAAAATCTGTAATATTTGAAAAAATTCTTCGGTCAGATTTCAGGTAGCAGCTCTTGTGGTTCGGTCACCATGTCAACACTCAAATGTTTCACGGATGTCACGGTCTCAGCAGAGGGAACATCAAGTGTATCTTCGGGGTAATCTCTATACCAGATTTTCTATTCCAAGCACATCAAATCCAACGTGACACGCACCAGTAAATCCATCGATCGATCACTTGCCAACGACCACGTAGTGCAAATTCCTGGCACTCTGCCACAAGCCACATCATACTACGCCTTCCCCATAACTAAGCATCAGCTGAATCAATGGGTGTTACTTAATGCTCGGTGAGCAGATTTATGTTGTTATGCAATCCAATAACTCAAACAATAAATGTCAAAATATTTCACAAAAGTCACATATTCACCTTTAAAAAGAACTCACTATGATCAGCATAACTTCATAAACGGTATGGCACATATTTTATACTGTTGTGAGTTGAATATATAGAATTAATCATAAACTCTTTTGCACAATGAAACTTGTGGTAAATCACTTCGAAGTAACTCATAAATAATAGGAAAATATGAAAAACAGAGTTCACAATAACAGGTGAATAGACTTTAAACATTTCTTTTTGCTCACTCACTCACTGATTAACTCACTCACTGACTCACTCATTGACTCACTGACTCACTGACTGACTCGCTGACTCACTGACTCACTCATTCACTGACTCACTCACTGACTCACTCACTCGCGCGTTCACTCACTCACTCACTCAATCAATCAATCACTCACCCACCCTTGCCCCCACCCTCCCACTCACTCACTCACTCAACCCCCAACCCACTAAATGTTTAATATGGCGCAGCCAACTTTGGAATAATTCCATTTGCATAATAAATGAAACAATTTCTGTCATGCTTCATGAAAATCTGTAATATTTGAAAAAATTCTTCGGTCAGATTTCAGGTAGCAGCTCTTGTGGTTCGGTCACCATGTCAACACTCAAATGTTTCACGGATGTCACGGTCTCAGCAGAGGGAACATAAAGTGTATCTTCGGGGTAATCTCTATACCAGATTTTCTATTCCAAGCACATCAAATCCAACGTGACACGCACCAGTAAATCCATCGATCGATCACTTGCCAACGACCACGTAGTGCAAATTCCTGGCACTCTGCCACAAGCCACATCATACTACACCTTCCCCATAACTAAGCATCAGCTGAATCAATGGGTGTTACTTAATGCTCGGTGAGCAGATTTATGTTGTTATGCAATCCAATAACTCAAACAATAAATGTCAAAATATTTCACAAAAGTCACATATTCACCTTTAAAAAGAACTCACTATGATCAGCATAACTTCATAAACGGTATGGCACATATTTTATACTGTTGTGAGTTGAATATATAGAATTAATCATAAACTCTTTTGCACAATGAAACTTGTGGTAAATCACTTCGAAGTAACTCATAAATAATAGGAAAATATGAAAAACAGAGTTCACAATAACAGGTGAATAGACTTTAAACATTTCTTTTTGCTCACTCACTCACTGACTAACTCACTCACTGACTCACTGACTCACTCATTGACTCACTGACTGACTCGCTGACTCACTGACTCACTCATTCACTGACTCACTCACTCACTCACTCGCGCGTTCACTCACTCACTCACTCAATCAATCAATCACTCACCCACCCTTGCCCCCACCCTCCCACTCACTCACTCACTCAACCCCCAACCCACTAAATGTTTAATATGGCGCAGCCAACTTTGGAATAATTCCATTTGCATAATGAATGAAACAATTTCTGTCATGCTTCATGAAAATCTGTAATATTTAAAAATTCTTAAAAACCGTCAGATTTCAGACTTCAGAATTTTTTGAAACGTATGTTTAAGGTGAATGGAATCCTTGAGCAAGAGTTGATGCGTGTCTGTCGGTCTAAAGAAGAGTTTTGTTAATAAACCATTTTAATTTTTTTGATCTTTAAAAATGTTTGTATCCAAGAAATCTATTTTCTGCTTATTTAATGTAGT
This sequence comes from Paralvinella palmiformis, assembly GCA_025642065.1. Taxonomy (NCBI): domain Eukaryota; kingdom Metazoa; phylum Annelida; class Polychaeta; order Terebellida; family Alvinellidae; genus Paralvinella; species Paralvinella palmiformis. The sequence goes on along the minus strand of JAODUP010002132.1, from coordinate 9,001 downwards.
TTTAAGTCTAACCGGCGGTCCCTGATTATTTAATCTATCCCAAAATACCTAATAAGCCTTTTCTCCATGGGGCCACATCATAAATATATCATCTAACTGGTTTTAAAACTCTGGAATAGCCATGTATATGTCGTCATAATGAGTGGTCCCCTCCTCGTCTATTGAAGTGCCAGTAGCTTGAATATACCATTGACCATTAAAAATTATTTTTTTATTGTTTTAATGAAAATTGATGGAGTTGCATTATGCCATCATATAAGGGACCTTGGAATTGAAGTGCTTTACTCACTGCATTAAGCCCTTAAGCATGGTCAATATTTGTATACATGCACTAAAAATCTAATGTTATAATATTTGTTAATATTTCTGCAAACGTGGTTTATGTTAACTAATAGTACGTTTCTTGGCTTATTTAGACACTAACCAGTCTTTCAAGGTTAACTGGAATGGATGTTATAGTTATATTTTTAATATTTCTAATGGTTTGAAACATGTAGGGATATTTTCCCCACTATTATTCTGTATTTATATACATGAATTATGGTACAAACTTAAAGTTTCAAATGTTGGATGTTATATTGGCAATGTGTTTCTTAGAGGCCTTGGGTATGCTTACGATTTAGATTTATTGTTTCTAAATAGAGGTTCAGTGAGTATTATGCTTAACATTTTTGAAGATTTTAGTAAAGAATATGACATTGTGTTTAACTAGAGCAAGATTATCTTATAATCCATGATGAGAGAAGGAAGTACCGGACTATGGCACCGCTATGTTTGAAATAATGTTATTTCTATTGCCATACACAACGCAAAGCGGGATTTGATTCTGAGAACTATTTATGTCATGGCAAAATATGTTTTTTGTTCAGTTGAGGTCCGTGCCTTTATGTTTCGCACGTATACTACCAGCTATTATGGATTACCTCTGTGGTAGTTAGATTCTAATAGAGTTAAGCATTTTTATGTTACATGGAGAAATTGTATCAGGAAGATATGGAATATCCCCGTTATATCACACCGAAGTCTATCAAATCATTTATGTGAAGGATATGGCATTGATCTTGAACTGATGTCACTATTTCATTTGTGGGTATCAGTAATTAAACATATGTATGTGGTATTGCCAAATCCAAATCTATATAGAGTTTGCGATGTTACTGCCACCTGGTGAGTATATATAATACCCCATAATTTATTTATATCACACAATAACTCAGAACTGCATATATGTTACAGTTAATCTGTATAATCATATTATCTGAAATGTTCAGGTAATACTTCTATTGCTAATCGAGAATTAAAATAGATTACCTAAAGAGTTCTATACATATTAAATTTCTATACATGTTACTCGATTATACAGATTAACTGTAACACATATATCCCATTAAATCACATCCATATATAACACACAATATCTCATCCATATATAAACCCCAAAATACTCAATTGATATATGCCCCATGACAACACATCTGTAATTACCCTACAATAACCGACCTATATATGCCCCACAACATCTTATCTATATATACCTCCATATTATCCCAGGCTATTTACAACTCAGAAAATCCCATATGGCACAATCTTATCAACATATACTCTACTAATTTTCATTAATATATACCTAACCAAAACTCACGCATATGTATCCCCCCACACTATACCATCTATATTATTACAAATAAAAGCAAATATCACAAGGCATATGACATGCTGCAGTTGAACAAGTTCCGTTTTCTGTGCTTGGAGACTACATTTCCCGGTCCACACATTCACGAAAGGTTTATATAGAGCTGTACATTCCATGTACTACTTGCATCTTTGGAGCGACGCCGTTTATGTGTTTGGTCTAGTTATCCAGCATTTAAATAACTGTAGCAGGCACATTGCGCTCTTAAAGCATTATATGTACTCTTGGCTCAGGAATAGAAACACTGCATCGCATCTCTTGCGGTGGCATTGGATACAGCTTGGGTGGTTGGTGAGTTTTCTGTAACAAACTTTGTTGTATATATAATTCACCTTAGTTGTTGGTGGGAATATAATTATCTTGCAAGGCTAACTTTAGTCTCCTTGTCATTAATAAAACCCTATATTATAAGTATATTTTGTATAGCAGACATTAGGTCTGATTTGAAAAAGTTAATATATAGAACGGCAACTCAGCCATAACGGTATGCTAAAGCGCCGATGTAAATTGTCACAATAGTGACGAATAGGACATAGTATTTATTGAATGTGTATGATTATGAGGTATTTGACCCTCCAGCAAATATCACAAGGCATATGATATGCCACGGTTGAAAAAGTTCCGTTTTCTGTGCTTGGAGACTATATTTCCCGGTCCCGGCATTCAAGAAAAGTTGATCTAGAGCTGTATATTCCATGTACTATTTGTGTCAGTACGCCCTTAAAGCATTATAAGTACTCCTGACTCAGGAATAGAAACGGTGGCGAGCGGTGGCATTGTTTTTTTAAATATTGTTCCTCATCATATATACAATTAAGACAAAAACACAACCAAACCACTTTTATATATGCAACCACTCAGACAAATATTGTTAGAATTGTTATGGTATGGCAAGGTCCAAATTGTACATATTTTAATTCTGAATTTTGTTCTTTAAAGCACATGTGATGCTTTATGTACTTCTTGTCGTATTTAATGTTAGCATAAGTCTAGTCTGACTTAATGCCATATATGTATGTCTAGCTTTCCATCTATCACCATGTCATTCTCATTTCACATCATCTCATACCTTCACATTTAAGTTTGTATGTATACTTTAACGAGCTTAAAGACATTTTATTTTATCTTATATTATCTTAACCTGCGGCGCGCACCTCAATGGTGTAATGTTGTCAATCCATAACAGTCCACAATTAATTATATTTAGAATTGTAACGTACTGGAAACAGTTTAGAGAATACACCAGATGGTCAAGATTGTATCTGTGATTTATTAATAATATATTTGATGACAATCTAAAAACATTACATTGGCGACGAGGTTATTCGAACTCTATCTGTGTTAATCGTTATTGGTGTGTACACTATGAGAGGTGCATTGCCAATATTTCCAACGTTTGAGTGTGAAGACTTAAATAATACCGGTCCAGGTTGCACGAAGTGGTTGAGTCGTTTTGAAGTGTTGTTATCCGCCACGGATGTTTGTGATACGGAACCAGAGAAGAAAAGAAAAAAAGCTTTGCTATTGCACTATATGGGTGCAGAGTGCTATGAGATTTATGAAACTTTGAAGAACGAAGAAGACGATTATAGTGCTGTCAAAACGAAAATGAATGACTATTTGGTGCCGAAACATAACAGTGAGTTTGAAAGATACATTTTCAGACAGTTAAGTCAGAAAGAAGGTGAGAATTTGGATCAGTTTTGCACAAGATTAAAGCAATTGTCTGTCAATTGTGACTTTACAGAAGGCACAGTGGAAAATGAAGTAAAAACGCAAATGATTCATGGCTGTACGTCCAAAAGGTTGAGAAGAAAGGGCTTGTCAAAACCTATGGAAGATCATGGTAAATCAATGGAGCTAGCGCTTTCTCAGTCTCATGCAATAGAGGGTGGAATGACAGCCGAAACGTCAAATCGTGTGCATAAACTAACTGGCGTCAAGGGAGGAACAAGACGCAAATATTTGATGAACAAACAGTCTGAATAATCATTTGACAGATGTTCTAGTGGCTCTCGCACTTGTTTCAACTGCGGTGATCAGTACCCACATGAAGATGAGTGTCCAGCAAAACATCGTCGTTGTTACAAATGTGAATCGTATGGACACTACTCGAAATTTTGTAAGCGAAAGTTTCGAGAACCAAACAACATGATAAGTTGCACAAGAAGTCTCGAGAACAAACACATAAAGGTTCTATCAGCAACGTCGCAGGTAATTGTGATAGTGGTTCTGATTATTCATTGGCAGTACGAAAGGGTGAGGAGAACATTCCTGCAATTAACATTCAACTAGCTGGGGTAGATGTTATGATGTTCATAGACAGTGAAACTAGTTTAAACACTGTGAATGTGAAAACTCATCAAACATTATGTGAACATTCTAAAGAATTTTGTGAGTTATCAAAATCAGACACAAAATTATTCCCTTACACATCCACCGAAGCATTAGACTTGAAAGGAACATTCAGTGCAACAATTACATCGCCTAAGACTGGAGTAAACTTTGATGATGATTCTATGTTGTGAGTGAAGCTAAAAGCTGTTTACTGTCTTATGACACTGCAAAGCCGCTGAAATTAATCTCATTCATCAATGCTATATAAGATTCAAGATTAAATGTGACAAATAAAATTGTACATGATTTTGATTCAATATTCCACGGGCTAGGAAAACTGAAGGATTTCCAGCTACAACTGAATATTGATGATACAGTGGTACCTGTGCATCAAAAACACAGACGAGTTCCTTTTTTAACAAGACCGCAAGTTGAAGCGGCAATTAAGAAGCTATATGAGGATGACACATGTGAAGATCCTTAAAATACGCCGACTCCTTGGGTGTCACTTATAGTGGTAGTACCGAAGCCACGTGATCCTGATAACATCAGACTGTGTGTTGATATGAGGGCTGCTAACCAAGTCATAGGAAGAGTCAAACGTCCAATGCTAAATGTTCATGAGTTGATACATGATCTGAATGGTTGTTGTGTATTTACAAAATTGGATCTTAATCAGGGCTACCACCAGGTAGAGCTGCATCCTGACAGCCGATACATCACTACGTTTAGTTCACATCTAGGACTGCATCGTTACAAGCTTGTAAATGCCGCCGGTGAAAAAGTTTAACAAATCATTGAGCAAGTGTTACATGGGCTTGATGGAGTAAAGAACATTTCTGACGATATCATCATTGCCAGTCGGAATGATGTAGAACATGAGAAACACGTCCGTGCATGTCTGGAAGGTCTCTCGAAGAAGGGCTTAACACTCAATCGAAATAAAAGCAAATTCTTCCAATCCTCTGTGGAATTCTTCGGCAGCATTTTTAGCGAACATGGTGTTTCGCCAGATCCGAAAAAAAGTAAAGTCTGTTCGTGATGCGCCGAGACCGACAGACAAGCGACAGGTGAAGTGTATTCTAGGCATGGCGAATTACGTACAAAGATACATACCTGGTCTAGCCTCTCTTGTGAAGTCACTCAGAGAGCTCACTCGTAAGAATAGTCTGTTTGAGTGGACCAGTGAGTGTGAAGATGCCTGGTTAAAATTGAAGGACAGTTTGACAAGTGATACTGTCATGTCGTACTTCAATCACAAGTTAGAGACCGAGTTAGTGGTCGTGCATCACCACATGGTGCTGGTGCTATTTTAACCCAGATACAACCCACTAGAGATGGCCGTAGAGATGTTCAAATTGTCGCATACAGAGCGAGAAGCTCTAGCTGTTCGATGGGGAGTCGAACATTGTCATCTGTATATGTATGTCATAAAGTTTACAGTGGTTATAGACCACAAAGCATTAGTCAGCATATTCTCAAATGTTGTTGCTAAGCTATCTCCTCGCATTGAACGATGGTGTTTACGTCTACAGCAATATACATTTAACACGGTGTACCGACCCGTGAAGAAATGTCAATATACGGAAACCTTTCCAGTGAACTTAATGTTACAGAGAACGGAATTATGTTACGAGGACACCGGGTTGTTATTCCTGTGACGATGAGGCGTAAAGTTGTACAAATAGCTCATGAAGGTCATCAGGATTAGGTAAAAACAAAGTCCCTGTTGAGAGCTAAGGTGTGGTTTCCCTACATGGATAAGCTCACCGAAGACATAGTGATAAACTGTGCTACATGTCTGTCGTCACTAAAGATGAACGTTTACAACCGTTACAAATGTCACAGCTAGCTGATAAAGCTTGGCAGTCTCCGTGTGTTGATTTTTGTGGGCCATATCCAAGCGGAGATTATTGTCTAGTAGTTCTTGACGAATATTCACGATTTCCTGTGGTGGAGCTGGTGAGATCCATATCAACCAGAAGTGTAATCCCAGTATTTGACAAAATATTTGCAAACACACGGAATGCCAGAAACATTACAAACTGACAACGGACCGCCATTTCAAGGATTTGAATTCCGTAAATTCATGCAATATTGTGGTGTACGTCATCGCCGCATTACGCCACTGTGCCCAAGATCTAACGCGCAAGCAGAAAACTTTATGAAACCTTTGAACAAGGCAATTAAAAGTGCTACTGTGAAAGGGAAGTTGTGGAGACAGGAATTGTACAAATTCCTACGAAATTACCGCGCAACGCCACATGTGACAACAGGTCGACAACCTGCAGAACTCTTGTTTGGTTTGAACATAAAAGTGCTATTATCCGAACTATTCATTCGAGTTGAAGATAAAGAACTGCAAACTCGAGATGCAGAGCAGAAACAGCAGCAAAAACAGTATGCAGATGCCAGAAATTGTGTACGACCGAACATTCCTCTCCATGTTGGGGATACAGTGTTAATGAAACAAACGAAAACGGACAAATTGTGTCCAGCATATAATCCAGCACCACTGTCTGTAGTGCAAGTGAAAGGGAGCATGATAACAACAAATAGTCCTGTTCTTGGCAGCAAAACAAGAAATTCATCACATTTCAGGAAAGTGACTGACAATGATGTTACACCTGAAACCGAGTCAACAATCGAAAACAGCGATTATTCGCAAGACGTGCCAGAAATAATAACAGTGAACAATGATGAACTTAATCAAGACAGTAGTCATAATTCAAATGTCTCAGCAAGTCGTCCAAAGCGACGCACCAGAATGCCAGCAAGATATAAAGACTTTATTTCTAAGTGATATATATATATATATATATATATATATATATATATATATATATATATATATATATATATATATATCTAGATTATACAACTATATGTGTAAGAATGAAGCTGAATGGAGTGAATGTAATTATGATGTAAAATGAAGTACATTGTTCTGTAAGATTTTATAATTTGTTTTATCAGAGTTAGTTTCAAATATATATATATATATATATATATATATATATATATATATATATATATATATATCACGCACACACACACACAATAAAAGCACATAATTATAGATGCACATGGTCTCTACGGTCTGAGTCTGGAGCATTCTTAGCCATACCAACAACACGTGGAGTGACATACGATCATATATGTTTCAAAACGGCTGCTGTAACCTTATGGAATAATCTTCTAGTTACTACCAGAAAGTGCAAGACCCTTGATATCTTCAAAAAGAAGATAAAAACTAATCTTTTTTGTTTCAGCTTTTCCTAGGTGAATATATTATGTATTTGGCTGTAAAGAATTATGTATTTTTAAAGATGTTACATCCATTTGACTTATTTATTATCAAGCGCCTTAAGGTAACCTTTTATAGGTTATAGAGGGCGATATGTAAATTTTGCATATTATTATTTATTATTATATACATGGAAATATAATGTTTATTTAAATAAAACACATTTCTTAATGTATAAGTGAAATAAAATATTTCTTCAGAACAATAGAAATTGTTATTGATGATGATATTACTCTCCCTGTTTATATGTTCGATATATATATATTATTGTTGACATTTTAGTTTTTACTGTTTTTGTTGAGGTTAATTATTAGTTTACTGGATTTTACACGGATTTGGTGAGTTGTTTATCAGTTGGTTTTGCTAACGAGAAACTTTATGTTGTTATTGTTTATGTAATTGTTGTTATCATAAAACCATACCTTTAATTCATAAAACTAGCCGTCTTTCCTAACAGGAAGTAAAGGACAAGGAACAGAATAAATCCCCCAGCCAGTACAACTAGTACAAACAAAACCCGACGACTAATTACCTGGATAATTACATATAAAACACACAACGTACATTTATTTTCTCTAATTATTTAATTATCTAGTTAAACTATTTAGTTTCAGCAACCTAATCTACGTTGTTCGTCTCCCAGAAGAAATTAGCCTAAAACGTGCGAAGAATATGTTAACAAATTCACATAAACTTAAATACTTGAAAAACCTCATTCGAAATTTGTTTGCCTAATAATCAAACGTGGAAATCATTGATAAAAAGGACTACTGTGAAAATAAGTTATATATGAGATGTGAACATTTCTCATTCACTAAACACGGAATTTCTATTTTCTGGTCTAAAAAAACTACAGACCTTCCCTGGAAGTCAAATGATCAATCAATATTCAACAAAATAAATGATATTTCAAGAAACTATACGCAGCATCATGTTTCATGACAATTCATATTACTAAATAAACAAGTTTGGTACAACTTATTTATATTCCTGCCGGAAAAAAGATGGGTCAAGTGTCCTAGAATTGCTATAGCTTCGAAAATATTATCTGGAGGTTTCTCGACCTCTCGAGTCAAACTGACTATTTTAGCACTAGTCCAGGCACTTAACAACGGTGTTTATCAGTTTATTCGGATCAATGTCCCTTAGAATGCTTAATCCGATTAGCATAGCACGAGGATTGTGGAACTTGTCACGAAATGCTGGCCATTTACTCTGACTCAGCTTAGTGATAAGTTCGGGATTCTGTGACACTAAATCTGTGACAGTCTTGATCATATTGTTATATTCCTTATCCCTTTATCGATAGATTCTACAAATTTTATCACGGTGAACTCTCTGACCTTCAATACCTTACAGAGTTCAGTTAACTTTGATGACATTGTTTTAATAATATTCTTTTGACCTCCATTCTCCTGTTTCGGGTATTCTTGTTGCTGATTGGTGGTTGGTATGAGTGTTAGCGATGTTGCCATGGACACTAACTGGACACTAACATTCCGCATAAATTCGGGCAGATTGTCAGGTAGCAGCTCTTGTGGTTTGGTCACCATATCAACTCTCAAATGTTTCACGGATGTCACGGTCTCAGCAGAGGGAACATAAAGTGTATCTTCGGGGTTAATTTCTACACCAGATTTTCTATTCCAAGCACATCAAATCCA
>JAODUP010002128.1:0-16080 GCA_025642065.1 Paralvinella palmiformis | reverse complement strand
TAGAATTATCCAATTTTGGAATAAGCAACACACGACAATGTTTGGCAAAGTAGTAATAATCAATAACTTTCTCATCTCACAACTAGTCTACCTCATGTCCGTCTTATCAACATCACCGACACAAACAATGAAGCAAACAGATGCACAATTATATACATTTCTTTGGAGCAACAAGACCGAACGCATTAAAAGAAATATATTGCAGAACACCAAGGAATCCGGGGGCGTATCAATGCCAGACGACATTACATTAAAAGATAAAGGATTAAAGATAAGCTGGGTAAAGAGATTAATACAGTCAAATTATTTAGCAGAATTTATATATAAATCAACTTGGATAACTAATATTGACATGTGGAAATGTAACCTGAAACCAATGTACTCCTCCGGAAAAACCTAAACAGTTCAACAGAGATATATTTAGTGCGTGGGCCTACTATACACACAATACACCAGAGACAGCATTATATATTACTATTCAATTTATTTGGTTTAATTCCAATATTATAATTGACGGAAAACCCTTTTTAATAACCGTATGTATACAGTAGGAATAAAATATGTTAAACAATTACTTGACGAAAACGGAAATATTCCAAATTATCAATATTCTATCCATAAATATGGTAACAATGTAAACTATCTGAACTATTTTAGTATAATAGATACTATCTCTACCTCTTGGAAAGTTAATCTAATCGAAAATAACAAAGATACTGATAAACACACTACATATACACATTCAATTGATAAAATAATTAACATAAAAAGTAAAATATGTAAAGTAGTATATAGGAATATGCAAAAATCAATCGTACAATTGCCAATTAAAGTTTTTGTTAAATAGAGAACGTATTTTCAAGGTGAATTAACCATGGAAGATTGGTTAAATAGTTTAAAGCTTATATTTATCTGCATTATATTCGTAGAATTGCATTTGTTTCATTTCAAAATCCTGAATCAAATTTGGGCAAATAATGAGGCTCTTTATAAATGGACATTAATACAATCGGATTTATGCAGTTTTTGCAATGAGGATATTGAAACAATATATCAGACATATTTAGAATGCGAAATTTCCATTTTTTGGGGGGACACACACAAACATATATATATATATATATATATATATATATATATATATATATATATATATATATATATATATATATATATATATATATATATATATATATATATATATATATATATACAGCAAACTTCATGTCGTATACCGATAACAAATCAAGAAATAATCCTGGGTTTTAAAGGAGATAAATTTGTACATTTTAATGTTATTTATCTTTTGGCTAAGAAAAAATTGTATCAATGTAGATGTAGCGTAATCTTCCCGGGAATAGAAATGTTTAAAGCACAGTTGTATAATTTAATTGAAACAGAGAAAGTAATTTATATAATGAAAAACCAGCGGGATAGATATCCCGATAGTTGGGGGGAACTTCCTGGTAAATAAAACCCCGCAAACACATAACATAATTTTGTCATATTTTTATTGTACCATGCATTGTAATGTAGAACATTGTATTTATATATTGTTGAATTATATGTGTAGCTGGATGTAATATGTACATGGATTGATATATTAGAGGTGATAATAAAAATATAATTAAAACAAATATCCAGCCACAATGGCAGTTTTTTTACCGGGTCTGGATCAGACTTTATTCTCCATGATTTGGGTTTCTAAGACGTAGTTAAAAGGCTCACCTGCGATATTCTAAATACTGCTTCTTACTGGTTTTAATTTCAGTAATTTACCTATGTATATGAACCGTTTATTAGCTGGATTTCATTACCATTCACACTCCTGATTAATTTATCTACGGCTTCCCGGACTAGGCGCCATTTCAATGCTATCCAGCTCCCCGTCTTTGTCAGTTATTCCCTTTGCCCATCCTTCGACACCTCATAGTTCCCTATTTAGAACCAAGGTAAATGATACGCATTCAACGTTTTCTGGTAAAATCAGGGACTTTGTCTGTGCGCATCTATTGCAAATATCGATCACAGTACGATGACACCCTGTAGGAAGAAACTATTTATGTCCTAACACCTAAATAGTATTACATACCTGAGCTGTCACGGTGTAACGAATACAAAGCCGTTGGTAAATAAATTTGTATCTTTTTAGCATTCTAGCCCTTCAAAGTTTTTTTCTGTACTGGAGCTGTACAATAAACATTTAAACCATATATTTTAGCCTTTAATACCTACATTATGCAGATCTGAGAGCGTTGTGTATTATTTTCAGTGCCAGATCGAATCATGAAGTAACACGCCCTATTATACACGTTAGTAAGAAATATCTTCAGAGGAAAGACGGCGACTAAAACCATCAGATGAATAAATTAGCTGTTAGCTGTTGTTGTAGCCCCATATTATCTCATTAACATAATGTGATGTCGTATACTCTGGGATTCAGATGTTATCACGGACATGTTACAGCGTGTCTTCATTGCGGCGCTTAACTTCATAAGAGATAGAAGCAATTGAAGGGTTCTACGGCTAAGTTTAAATATGAACATATCAGAAATAGGGAATGTTACCTCGGTGCCCATGGAGAGACCAGAAGCAAGAAGCTGTTTAATATATGGCTTGATCACCGAAGGGGTCATAACATGGTTACTTATGGCAGTGGGTACAATAGGTAAGGGTATTTTAACATACATCAGTTAGTAAGTGCGTGTGTGTGCGTTAGAGCGTGTGTGTGTATAGGTGTGTGGGTGTGTGCGTGAGTGCTTGGTATATATATATATATATATATATATATATATATATATCTGTGTGTGTATATGTTTGTGTGTGTGTGGTTGTGTGTGTGTGTGTGGATTAGTGTATTTTGTTTTCAGATTTGGTAGTTAGTATTCTGCTTTTTATAGGCATCCAAATACATTTACATACATCTGTATTTGTATACAAATGGTCCACTAGCTATTGTAGAATATTGATTACACCGCGGACCAGAATGTTATTGTTATATCCTGAAGAATGCATTACAGTATGGTGTTGCGACATACAGCTGACCAAGAGCTCTCTGTATGACTAACTATAATGGTGTTCACATTGTCTCCGCAATCTTGAATCATTTTACTGTATTTCTATTCACAAGCAATTGTTTGTTTATTGCAGGCAATTGCTTGACATGCATGGTAGTTTGGAAGGATCGCAAGACCTCATCAATGTCAATCCTGATGATAAACCTAGCCATTGTAGACACACTGGTTTTGTGGATTTGGGCCAATCAAGTGGCTGTTCAAGCGTTGTGTGCGGTCACTGGTTCATGCAGCCACTATGAACTGATAAAGCCCTTCCTATGGGCCTATCTCTGGCCAGTCGGCGCCACCGTTCAACTGATGGCTACTTGGAGCATCGTTTCCATAACATTCACGCGCTTCGTCTCCGTCTGTTGGTCGGCGCGTGCCACTCACCTTAACAGCCGACGGAAAGTGATTATCAGACTGTGCATTATGTACATGTTCTGCTTAATCTTCAATTTACCGAATTTTTTCCGGCTGCACGTCATCACCGACGATGATGGTCGCCCTAGACTAGCAAAGTCAAGAATAACATCAAGTCTGCTCTTTATCTATGGCTACCAGGTATTCCTCTATTATCTGGTAATCTACATAGTCCCTCTAACCCTGGTCATCTACTTCACTGTAAGACTGTACTCGAGTCTGAGACAGTGGAATAAAAAGAGGGAAGATATGACGGCGAAGGCTCGAGATAATCACGACTTGACCTTCTCTCTGGTCATCGTCGTCTTGGTATTCGTCATTTGTCAATTGGTCAATCCGATTCACAGGCTACTGGCAGCCATCTATCCGAAGACCGAGAATGTATGTGGCTCCGTCCCCTTCTATTACAAGAGCTGGGCAAGTATCCTAGTCAACTTCAACTCGGCCTCAAACTTCTTCATATTCTGTCTCTGTGGGATAGGGTTTAGGCGTCGATTGATCCAGATGTGTTGTCGACGGGGGAGTGTTGAGCCGAGTCACTTTATGTGAACGTCCAATCGAGAGTTGGGAATAAACAGTTTGGGAAACGCAGGCTTAAATCGGATTCTAATAAATATCGTGGTGATTTCCAGCACAGTGCTCTACCCAGGACACCATCGGAATGCCTTTAATGTATAGGTAGATATAGGGAAGGATAAAGAGGACGTGCAAAGTAATTTCCATTGTATCCCTGAACCGATAATGTCCGAGTATTGGTAATATTGCTAATAATATATGTATCCGTTATCTGTTGTTTGATCTACTGTATAATTGGAGAAGGTAAATAAATATTAATATGAACAGATGATAAATTGTAGCTGGCCTCTGTTTTTAATGCTATTTTCATGAACTGGAGGACTTCCCCGATACTGTGACGACTAATCTAACCGTATTAGCTATAATTATAATATATTTCATTCGAGAAAATCTCACCCCAAAGACATTATTTGCACAGGACAATGTGTTATAGGAATAACTTGTATTATGTATGGTTATGCATGTGTGACGTGCGGGTACGTGTACAAGGAGGCAACAAATAGCAATAATTGATGATTCTTTTGTTTATTCTATCACATAATTCCTATTAATTAACAAAGCAATAAAACTAGGTAGTTCTTGGCCAATCCGTGCAACATTTTGTGACATGACACAACTGGAATTATTAATTCTTTGACAGAGTTAACAAACGTTTTCTAGATCGATTTATTTTATTTACTTCGTGATTGAAAACATCACCTCGTATGAAGAAAGTGTCGGATAACAAAATTGAGATTTAAAAAAAATAATCCAACAATGTTATTTACATATATTATTTAGTGTTAAATTCAAACCCACTCTGATCATTTGACAGTACCAAATTGTACGCACGTTTTGTATTCATCTTCACTATCCTATGTGGTGGATTCCCTGGTGGTCTAGCGGTAGCGTGTTGGCCCACATATCACTACCACCCGTATTCGAATCTCGGCGTGGGCATATCTGAAGGTTGTTTCATCTTTGACTTCGCTTCATTACCTTTGAAGGTCGCTCGGCCCATTTAGCCTACCTTGTGCAGAAAAGTGGCCGTAAAACATCAATCATCATCATCTTTTTGTGGCTAGAGTATCCTAACTTTCTTAAAAACATTTCAGGGTAACAGTTTATATTTATAATATACACCTATCCAATCCGTGTAGTGTACAACATACATGGCAAATTTACCAGATATCTCTAGACACGTTTCTCAATTGTATTGGAAAAAAACTGCCCCGAACTAAACGGTCTGACATCACAGTTAATTTCATTGAACCACAACAGATTTACACCACCCACGGGGTATCTTACATGTACTCTGTTACACACCCCATAAACAACTTTGAATGTCTTCAATCCATAGCTTGCAACTGTCAGCAACCTGGTTACGCAGTTCCGTCAAAAGGTATGTTGAAACCTCCAATTTTTATTCGTTGACATGTACTTCTTCAAACATAATATTCTGTAGGTCTGCTAGATGTTGAGTCTTCCGACTAAGGGCATCAGAATTTGCATTTTTATTCTTCGTCGACTTGAACTTGATAGTAAGCTCAAACTGTGCTAGCCCATCTAGTTTCTACTGCTCCCAACCTGCTGGAGGTTAACACATAATTAAGAGGATTATTGTCAGTGTAAACTCTAGTCTTAGCACCAACCAGCAGATCACGAAGCTTCTCAGTTACGGCCCAACCCAAACACAATAATTCTAAATTAATGCTACTGTAATTATTATTTTTTCTCTGGAGCACGTAGAGGTTGAATTCTTCTTTACAGATTGACAACTGTCAACAAACTGATGCAAGTGTCTGCGCTTTATGAAGAATGAAGAATAAACCGGCAATAATATCCAAAAAGGCCAAGAACTCTGTCCCCGTCTTTGGTACCTAACAATCTCGGACTGCAGATATCTTCTCTGGATCAGGTGAACCTTCAGTCTCAGAAATTATGTGTCCGAGATATCTTAATTTTCTCTGGAAAAGATAGCAATTATCTGATTTAACTTTTAAGAAAGGTTTTCAGCCGCTGAAACACCATCCTGGGACGATCCAATGTTTCATCATATGCTGCTCCAAATACAAGAATACATGAAAGTCTCGGGGGCATTATATAGTCCAAATGGCATACGAGTGTACTCGTATAAACCACATGAGCCCACTCGAAATGCACTTATCTCAATATCAGCTTCCTCCATTTTTACCAGATGATAGCCTTGGATGAGATCTAAACTACAGAAATACCGAGCACCCTTTAACACCTCAAATGCTTCTTCAATCCGGGGGAAAAGTAAGCATCACGGATTCTCTTGGAGTTTAGAGCACGATAACCCACACACATACGTAATGTTCAGTTATGTTTCTTGACTAATACCACTAGAGCTGCATATGGGCTAGCATATTCTCGATTAATGCCACTACCCAAAGCCGAACTTATATACTCCAGAACCTCTGGCCACTGTTGCAGCGGAATTTTACTATGTGCAATACGAATAGAAATAACATCAATTGTGTAGATGCGATGTTCACCACACCACCCTAGATCGCTAGAATGTTTACTAAATATATCCTGATGCTCATCAGCCAGACTCTTCAACTCTTGTAACTGATCGTCTAACACGTTTTCTGGAAAGTGTATTCTTCTGGATAAACTCTTCTCACAAGCTCATTCAATATTTCCATGACCAACTTCTTCATATGTAGCAGGTACTAGAACAGGCTCTAATTGACCCAACTTGGGGTGAGGATTTAAATAAATATCTTCTCTGCTAAAATTCACCACAGAACATGGACCACGTACAGCTTTATCAATGGAAACAAGAGTTCATTCCACTGATATTCCTCAAGGAAGAGCTGCAACTTCCATCTCTTCTATGACTCTGCACCAAATAAGTCCACCAGTTGATGGTTGTAAGTGAGCCTCTACTGTTGCCATAGAATGAACTGGAACTAACATAGATTTTAGGCAGGAAGCCTGTGCTCCACATGGCTTCCTGAATTCATTAGCAACCCAGTTTTGCTCACACAAGGCCAACAGTGGTCCCCACTTCTCTCCATTTGAAAAAAAGATGCAACCTATTACAAGTAATAGGTTCCGACGCACAAACAAGAAACTAATCTCTGCAATAAATTTCCCCAATATTGCTACCTCCAAAGGCACACACCCAATAATTGGTACAGCCAAACTTTGACTAGCCGAAAGTTACATTAGTTCAGACCAGACATGGGGTAAATTCCACTTTGTCAATTCCAATTCCACTCAATTCCATTTGGTCAATTCCAATTTCAATTTCACATTAAATTTATCAATTCCAATTCAATTCCAATTCCGTTTTTTCCGACTCTTTTTTGCCTAATATCTTTTATCATGAGTAGGTACTCCGAGCAGGATTGTCATTGAAGAAATAGTTCTGAAATAAAAAATTTATTGGTAAATTAATTTGTGGATTAATTTATTTTTGCCAGTCCTAAACATTGAACATGGGTAAATTCCTAAATATCAATATATCTATATATATTACAGTCTTGCTATTTTGGGGGGGACAGGTTTTGGGGGGTGTTCCCGACCATTTTTAAATTTGGGTTTAAATGCAATTACAGTCATGTATATATATATATATATATATATATATATATATATATATATATATATATATATATATATATATATATTGGGGAAAAAAGTAGATGGACCACGACATTGCCGCTCTCCTCATCAGAAAGGCCACCATCATCCCAGGCATTGTTTACTTAAGAACGATCCATACACCTGCCACTGAAATCAGTTATCATATATAACATTTTTTAAATATTCTACTTCCAGAGGCTGTGCTCAGTCAGCGACAGCCTGGGCCTTAATACGCACGCACGCACACACACACACACACACGCACACACACGCAGACACACATGCACGTACGCACACAATGATGCAAGCATGCAAGCACACAAGCACACAAGCAAACAAGCACATACACAAGCACGAAAGCAAACACGCACACAGACACACACACATGGTATCAAAGTTCTGGATCAATTTGGTTCAAGTTTATTGGTAACACCAAAAAATTGCAAAAGTCTAACCAAAAGGCGCTTTTAGCTAAAGAGATATTTGATTATATCAAGTGGTGGATCATATTCTTGGGTGCATCACCATGTAAAGGTGTATTTTGTAATCATCAAAGATGTGTTTATACGTTCTGCTTAGTTCTATATGCTTAGTTCCGCCAAGTAGGGGTCAGATCCTGTGTATACTTTCACAACCCTGCTGGGTAGTAAACAACTTAAATATGGTAAGTTTACAAAATATCTCAAATGGTTATTAAAACAGTTAGGTCTGGGGACAAGCTATAGTAGTCACAGTTTTAGGAGAGGAGGGGGAAGTTGTTGCTCCAGGTTGGCATTCCAGGTGAGTTGAAAACATTAATTAATTCCTAATAGCAATATCTCTATTTAGATTATGCTATGTGGTGGTGTCACAATATTGTGGGCGGAACACATGGTATCCAGACCATTTAACTGGTTAAACGCTCACTTTGGGTGCCATGGGGGATCTATATATATATATATATATATATATATATATATATATATATATATATATAAGGAACCAATGGGAAGTTCCGGTGGCCTAGAAGTTAAGCACCCGACACTTGGTACCAACGGTCACAAGTTCGATCCCAGAAAAGAGGTCGAAACTTTCCCAGAGATTAATTTCTCGGCTCAGAACATCAGGTTATTTCGGCTCCATCTTTCCGTATTGCTACCCTGTGAGTGGTGGGAAGGAGTTTCTCAACTACTCCAACATTGAGGCTGTGCTGAATAAGCGACAACCTGAAAAACGAATGGTCAAGGAATCAAAGTTCTGGATCTTTTTGGTTCCAGTATATTAGTAACACCATTTGTAAGTGTTAACGCTGCAAAAATAGTAAATTCATTTGTGGATTAAATTGTTTTGTAGAAAATTTCAATTCCAATTCAAAATTTCTCAATTCCAATTCAACATTTCTCCATTCCAGTTCCAATTCCACTTGTTTTTAAATAATCAATTCCAATTCCGGAATTGGAATTGGAATTTACCATCAATTCCAATTCCGGAATTAAATTGACCCCATGTCTGGTTCAGAAACATCAACCAAAGGTATATCATTGAAATACTGTTTATAACATGATTCACTCTCGGTGAACAGCTGTGAACCAGAAGGTGTGAGTAATGATATTGCCTACCGATTCTTAAATATTAATTGTGGAGAGCACATGATCAGGCATGGACTAATAAATCGAAACCAGATGAATAAATGAATCTAATTATGACAGAGTAATAGATGCTATAAATTGGTCAATATTTTTGTCAGGGACTCACTCCATTTCTGTCTTGTTTATGCGGTGTATGTTTACATATTCACGGTTGGGAGAGCCAAGGGACCTCCATTGCCTGTGTTGTTTGAGAAAATCATTACTACCTGCTCACCATGGCGTTACGCTTGGTTTACCATCAACTACGGAAGATTGAGTGTGCTATTCATTTTCAAAAGTTCGCAATGGCCCAGCTAACAAACGATAATATTCAGGATGCATTGAAATCTGATAAATTATCAACTGACGATATTCTTCCCCTGTAAAGTAGGACATACAGTCAACAAACAGTGCAACTGCTGACCTACAACTGTATAGAGAAGCGCTGGGAGAAGCCAATACCGGACAGAGTGATGACATTCAAGTGTAGAAAAAGTCGGGTATGAGATATATCTTAAAAGCCTGGGTATGAGAGATAACGTGATCATTCGCTTTGACTCAACAATAGTTCCAGAGCTATTATTGCTCGTCTTCCTGATAATGACCAGCGTTCACTCGCATTTCATAATGCCAGTCGATTCAATGATAGCCATCACTACATATACCATCAGATACCATCATCAATAGCCGACTGAAAACAACTAGTCTTTCCCGAGTACAAGACTCTAAAAAATGACAATCGAAACAAAACAGTCTTACACCAAGACAAGCTGTTTGTCAAAAATAAACTACAGACGCAATTTATGAGCAATTCTGTGAATCTATTTTAAAGAAATAGGATATAAATATGCATCAATTATATCTCCATCTAATAAGCCATTTCAGCATTATATTCAACATACTAATTGTAATTCATTCTTTATGGTGCCTACAGATCCCATTGAAATTTCAAGAATCATAGCATCTCTCAAACCTAAGATAACTTCTGGACATGACAGCATATCCTCAAATATCTGACACCACCAATTTCTTTTTCAATCAGTATTGTAATAAATAAATACTTTCAGACTGGAACTGTGCATAGAAATATGAAAATTGCGAAAATATACTGATTTTCAAAACAAAGGAAAAACTATAATGGACAACCACAGACCCATATCTATTTAAGGTCGCTTTCACAGATAAATAATTATTATCTTTTAAATCATTACAGGGTTTTTACAGACATTATTTGGGGTATTATTAAATTACATATTATTTGTACAGCGCCTTTGAATGGCTCCTGCTAGTAAGGGCGCTTTATTAAATATACATTATTATTATATCACTGCTTCCATCAACTTCTAAAATATTAGATAAGATTATGTGAATTGTGCAAAAATAAACATATTCTTTTCGGAGATCAATATGGCTTCCAAGGCAGTGGCAAACAAAAAGACCACAATGTCAGTGTTTCTGGATCTTTCCAAGGTTTTTGATACTATAGATAATTATACCTAGGCTGGATGTGGTTCAGGAACTACCTGACGGAAATAATACAGTTTGTATCGTACACATACATAACCTCTATTCAATGTGACCTCATTTGCGGAATCCCACGGGGAATTTTGCTTGTTATTAGCAAACGCTTCACATTGTGTGTACAACCTTATTTATTTGATTACTATAAATATTAGACTAATAACGATCGTTAGGCACAGGTCTTCATTCACCTTTGTACAATACCACAAATAATATGCTTGTTGATATATCTGTAACTATGTATTTATTGTTATAGTTATGTATCATTTGAAATAAAATTACTTACCTACTTACTTACTACTAGAATGGCGTTATCACATTGACCATATTACCAAAAATATTTTGCTAAAATATACAATCTATTCTACGAAAACATATATGTCGGTTGAAAGCCTGATATCCTTGTATTTTGGTTTTGTTCACGCTTAGTTACCGTATAGAGCAACAATATGGAGCTCTGCGTATCAGTTCAGACGACATAAACTGGAAAACGTAGAGAAAAGGCTATCCATAATGTATGCAAGGCTAAATAGGATACACATAGCCTACCTCTGTTAAAGCATTTACGCGTTCCTCAATTTGCTGATATATTCAACATACATCTAAGTAAATTTAAGTTTTTTCTATATACTAAGGGCTTGCTGAATCATTAAAAAACATATTGACAGCAAATTAGAGTATTGTTCCCCTAAAACTAGACACTGTCTGGACCCTCACGTTGTTACACGTCTAATTTACTTTATTCCCAGAACTTTCATTCATTGTGCGCCAAAAGTTCGGCTTGACCTACCAAATAGCATAAGAACTAAAACGTCTGTTCAGTTCTAAGGTGAAACAAAATACTTCATTAATCTATATTAATTCTGCTTGATTAATTTTGCCATACTACCACCAACGCATTATTTCCCCCCTGCGGGACCGGGGTTTAGAATAGGCCCGTTGTACCCCTGTATGTCGTAAACGGCGACTAAAAGGGGCAATCTGTTTGCCGTAGGTTGTGAACCGTAGCGGGAGAAGAGGGGATCCTGGTAGTTGAGCGGTGGAAACACCGCAACACACTACTTTGGCTCTAATTTTCTTCTAAGACGGGATGTCAGAAAGGCCTGATCTGCCCAATCGGCTAGTCACGTTCAGCCCTGGAGGGGGTTGTTTTCGGACCTTTGGTCCTTAAATCCTCATTTACCAGAAGACAGTGGCTGATGGGTCAATCATGGAGGATGGTGTTGCTTTGGATAATCGAGTGGATGCTACTTCGTCACTCGCTTCTCCCTTGTAATACTGTCTTCTGCGGGTATAACACAACTGTATCCTTGGTGCACAAGTGCTGGTTACCACACCTCTGTGCACCCCCTCGTTCTACTCCAAGGCTGGTGGGGAGCATTTGTGCCGAAACTAAATCTTTTAAAATATGGACCCCCCCCCCAAAAAAGAAGAAGAAGAAGAAGCGGGACTTAGAAGTGGACCCTTCTTCGGACAACGAGGAATCCACCATTTTTAATAATACAGGGCACGAATAAAGACTTTAGCTTGGGGAAGCTAAATCCTTTTGCCAATGAAAAAGGTTTAAAGGCTTGGTTGGAATGCCAACATCCGTGAAAAAGCTCCGATCTGGAGACCTCGTTATTGAATTCTCAAAGAGGAGCCATTCCGATAATCTGTTGCGTTCCAAAATGCTGGCAAACTGTCCAATACATGTTGTCCCACATCGTAATATGAATTCCAAAAAGGGAGTCATACGATGTAGGGACCTCGTCGACACATCTGAAGTGGAAATATTGGATAATTTGTCAGCACAGGGAATTACAGAAGTAAGGAAGATTAGTGTCCAGCGTGATGGTCGCCGAGTAAATACCGGCACCATCATCCTCACGTTTTGACTCCCTGTCCGTCCTACTTCTGTAAAAATCGGATTCCTTAAGGTGAAGGTTGATGCCTACATCCCTAATCCACGGCGATGTTTTAAATGCAAAACTACGGACGAACAACCCGTTATAGCCACAAAACAAATACAATATCTTGGAGGATATTCTGAATGGGTTGTCCGTGGACTATGATAATCTAGGTCATAGTCCATCGAGAACCCTTTCAGTATAAAACAAAATGTACCAGTCTATCAAAAATTGGAACTGTAGAGGATTTAGACGAACATAAAAATGCTAATGAGGGACTAAACGTAATTATTGTTAATAAGTATTAAGCTTTTCATATATGTTCTGAAGCCATTGACACTAGAGCCTCTTGTGGAGCCACCATTATTATTACAAATCGACCCCCACCGACAAATCAGTTTAAAAGGATAGTCCACCTTCATTTCAAATTTGAGGACTAAAAAAGCTATACTTACAAATATCATAATGTCAAAATGTGTAAACCCACATATTAAATAATCCAGTTCAAAGTGCTGATTAATCGACTTTTACTGGCCTGTGGCTGCCGCCATTTTGAAGCTAAACAGAGACCGGAAGCTCATGAATGCTGATGTAACTTCAAAGTATCTGGTTGACCTGAAGTATGTAGAGCCTGTACAAAAGTATGTAAACAAGTGTGAGCAAAGAATTATTCCCGAACATAACTCAGTTATTTGAAAATTACGTCATGAATGGCATACAACTATATCAGTTTGAGCCAGAAGGAATCTGACAAGAGGAAGATAATTCAAAATGGCTCAGATATTAGCACTCAAGAGAAACTATAATCTGCGTCAGTCTAGAGATCGCCCATGATAAGTCAGAGCATTTCAGTTTTCTCCTTCCCGCCTTCCAGTAATTTGGATTATTTCCGTATATCAATGATATCAGGTATATTTCGTGATTATTATTGTGGAATATTTGGTTACTGTTCTAAGCATTACATACTTAAGAAATATGTTATGAGGGTGGAATGTCCCTTTAAAGAGCAATCTGTAGGCAGTTGATGTGACGCTGTCACGCCACAAGACCATAACATTGTGTTCAATATATATTCCACCAAGCTATCCACTTGGTGAAAATGAACGGGATGAATTAATAAGCCAGCTTCCTTCCCCATTCATTATAATTGGGGATATGAATGCCAACAGCACCGTATGGGGAAATGCACAAAATAATAACAAGGGCAACACATTAGAACACTTCACTGAACACAATGAGCTGTGCTTGTGGAATGATAATACACAGACATATATCCATCCAGCAACTGGGTCAGCATCTGCCATAGACTTGTCCCTGTGCAGTCCATCATTATTTCTTGATTTTGAGTTGTCTGTGCATAAGGATCTCTGTGGCAGTAACCACTTTCCAACATTCTTGCATTACAATAATAAGGCAGTACTTTTAAATACACCAAAATGGAGTTTTAAAAAGCAGACTGGTACAAATTTAAATATAGCCAAGACATTAATAAAACTACCTTTAAGAATATCAGAGAAAACCGCTGTGAACGTTTTACATCAGTGCTACATTTAATAGCGGAAATAACGATACCAAAATCCTCTACAGTTCTAAGAAAACCCCACAAGTCCTGGTGGAATGAAGAATGCGAGAAAGCCCTGAAACAAAGAAAGAGGGCCTTAAACCAATTCAAAAGAAATCGCTCCCAAGAAAATCTTATAAATTACAAAATAGAATACTCCACACGGCTCGTCAGGTCATTTGCAGAAACATGCCAAATTCTTGGAGGGAATTTGCCTCCCAATTAAATAATAGAACCCCCCCTGAATACGATATGGAAAATCATAAAGAAAATCTCGGGTAAAGTACAATGCCCTCCAATTAAACAAATAGAAGAAATGGGAGCATAATTATAAGCATAAAAGAGATCGGGAATACGTTGACAGAAACAATTGCACACAACTCATCGGCAGAAAAAAAAAACACAAAATTGCCTCATCAACTTGGAATGGTGGTGATTTCCCCTCCCAGTGGAGGGAAGCCACCATCATCCCAATTCCAAAAGCAGTAAAACTCTCTCCGATCCTGGTAATTACCGTCCAATTGCACTCACAAGTTGTATATGTAAAACTTTTGAGTGGATGGTAAATACCAGGTTAGTCTGGTATATTGAATATCATGCTATTCTCACAGCCCATCAGAGTGGTTTTAGAAAACATAGATCTACCACACACCAACTAATCAAATTAGAAATGATAATAAGGGAGGGATTTATTATTAGGTAACACACTGTGGGAATATTTTTCGATTTAGAGAAGGCCTACGACACAACATGGAAATATAGAATACTAAAGGATCTTTATAATGCCGACTCCGAGGCAATATGCCAAAATTAATTTCCAAATTTTTGACGGATGAAACATTTCTGTCCGTGTTGGTAACACCCTCTATGATTCTTACAAACAACAAAAGGGTGTACCACAAGGAAGCATCTCATAAGTAACACTATTCAGCATGAAAATAAATAACATAGTTAAATGCTTGCTGAATGGTGTTAACTTTTCACTATACGTAGGAGACTTCCTGATATGCTACCAGTAAAAAGTTCATAGAAATAATTCTCCAGGTGTGTCTCAATAATTTAGATAATTGAGTTGGTGAGAATAGCTTCAAATTCCTTGGGATAATATTCGACAGCAAGCTCTCCTTCATTCCACACATTAACTATTTGAAGGCTAAATGTAACAAATCAATAAATCTGTTAAAAGTCGTATCTCGATTTGTTGGGGGGGGGGGGAGATAAATCAACACTCCTCCATGTGTATAGAGCAGTAATTAGATCTCAACTTGATTACGGGTCGATTGATTAGGGATCGGCTCGTAAATCATACATCAAAACACTGGACCCCATTCTCCACATGGGCTTGAGAATAGCCACATGGGCATTCAGGACTTCCCCAGTAGAGAGTCTGCCCGTTGAATCTAATGAAGAATCTCTCTACTGACGGAGAGAATGACTGTCTCTGCAATATGCACTTCAATTAAGTAGTTCTCCGGCAAACCCTACATTTGATATGGTGTTCAACCCAAAACTCCAAGATAACTTATGTACCCTGAACACCGAAATTTCGGCGTTGGAGTATAGTGTTAATTTTGATCGCAGTATAGCGCCACTTTTTTTAGCTTGATGTAGACGACACATGTGCGAATATTTGCAGCTGTTTCTGGATTTGATAGGAGAATTATTAGTATTTTTGTGATTTTTTTAAGTTAGAGATGTCTCGTAAATATTTTAGAATTCGTAATTAGGATTGTGTTGTGTATGATGGGCTATACATCCGATAATTCGGATGTAAGCAATATTAGTAGCGGACAAGACCGTGACCTAGATGTCGGTGTGCAATCTAGATCATCAGTAAACGAAGATTCAGG
>JAODUP010002134.1:0-15855 GCA_025642065.1 Paralvinella palmiformis | reverse complement strand
ATCAGGCCAGATAGTGTAATATGTTTGTTTTGTGACAAAACATGCATATCTCTCGTGCCGATGAGACCAAGGTTAACTATTGAGAGTTTAAAATTAGTTATGACATCATTATAAATTGTCCTTCAGTCGTCGATATTAAATATCCCTAAGATGACTTGCTTATTACGTGGGATTATGTAGGTGATAAACCGTACATTGATATTATGTGGGTGCTATCCTCTCTGCTGAGAGAGGACATTGGCCTGAGTCAGCCAATAAGACTAATGGTAACAATTAGTTTCTTTTGATATCGTCGTTTGAGTAACCATTCCGTATTCCATTGAATCCTTTCATCATCCTTTTATACAAAACTTGTAATCATTTAATTATTTTCCCCAGGGATCTTATTATCTCAATGAAAGTTTAGTTTGAAAATAAAAAAGGAAGAGACGACATTCGGAGACAAACTGGAAATCATTTAAATATAAAACTGAATACTTCTTGATTATCAACTGTTCATATTCAGTTCTGCAAACTCCTCTGAGGCGCCTTCGTGGTCTAACTGGTAGTGTGCTTAGCCACAAATCTATAGCATCTGGGTTCAAACCCCGCGGAATCTATGTCAAACGTGTGTTTCATCTTTCTATTGGGATCAGCGAAAGCCAATGATTCGGAAACTATATTTTTCCAGATTGGAATGGACATGAAATGGATGATGATGTTTGCCGGTCTGCAGTTGTTGTTGTCGACACAACAAAAGGCGATGGGTTAACTAGCTTTAGGATGTTTACATGCTTTATATCCGAGTTCCATAGTGATTGATATTTTTAATTAGTAAACTGTTCTCATTTGGAATATAGAGGCTTGAGTTATGATCACTAACTTTGAAGAGCTGCCATGATACAAAAGTAAATATTCCACGAGTTAAAGAAAAAAAGCCACCTAAAAGTATTAGATTACTGTAAAATAGTAAATTAATGTTAAATAATGCAATGTGTAATTGCCTGAATGTTTTTAAAGAGAATATTTCGTAAACATTTGACTTATATGTTCGCTAAACTAATAGAGAGTTTCCCTGTTGCCTTAATTACACATATAAGCTAAAGCGATAGTTAAAAGAATTGTTTGGTTGAAATGACGTGACCATATTTACGTATATTTAATATATTTTGACATTATTATCGGTTTGATCCATTAATAAGTAGATGTATGATAAATATTCTGTTAGATATATCTTTCTTTTACATTATCATCGCTAACAAATATGGGGGTTCATCTAATGTATATATTTGTTAATATATAATATGTTAAACTATTATTATAACAAAATTCTGCTTTACAGAAAACTAGGACACTTACTTTCATTAAAATAAACAAGTTGAAGCATTTTCATTTTTATCTCAATAAAAGAAAATTGTGAAAACGGTTCGCCATTAAACTTTTGTTTTCTAAGGACTTTATCTCTGAGATTGGCCGTTGTGGTCAGAGTTTAATTTTTTCTGATTCTGGATCGCAACAATCCGATGCCATATTCAGCGTTGTAGAAACAGTCCTTTTTTATATGGACATAAACAACATTAGTCAATCCCATGTAGCCCCATCCCATCAGGTTCATTTAGAGAGAAGTAAATATTTGACAGGCCTCATTGTATGGTATTTATTGACAGTAATATTCCCCTGGCTAATTTACTTACTTCATGCCTCGTGTTCATGTGTTTAGCCTTATCTCGAATATTATCTTTACTCAGACAACAATAAACAAGAGTTATCACGTGTTATTGTTACCGAGTAAATTCAAAGACTAGATTAACACGAAATGTTATAAAGGTTGGATGCAGAAGGGTGTATATATATATATATATATATATATATATATATATATATATATAAACACACACAAACACACAAACATGCATTTACACGCATTTATATATCATTAGCAAACAAAGGGAAATAAGTTATTATATTAAAATAATTACCATCACACACAAAACATATTATAAGTACACATCACACAACTCTTCACTTATAACAGCTGGTAACTTTTCTTCTCACTACGATAGCAAGTAACTAGGCCTACGTAGTCCAAAACCAGGTCACGTCAGGTAGTAAGACATCATGACGTATAATTTGTTTTTCTTTTGCTAACAGAATATAGATAATCCTCATATCGATAAGAAAAAGCTTTACTCCTGAGAGATTAAGATTAGTAATAACATTATCGGCAATTGACCTCGGGGTATATGGATTATATATATATATCTAAAATTGAGCGGGCTGGTACATGGGCGTAAGTAGGTAATTAACTCAATGTATGTGCTTGTGATGTGGGTGTTATACTATCACTTTAAACGGGATAATATCATACATCTATTGATATGAAATTGTTTGTTGAATGGACCAAAGGAAAGCAATTAGCACAAAGATGACGACGTATTTAAATAGCTCCGTTTAAATATCGCTCTGTTGTTATTATTGTTGTTGTTAGTGTTATTGTTGTTGTTATTACTGTACTAATGTCTTGCTATAGTTGTTACAATGTATATATATTTATTATGTTATATATATATATATATATATATATATATATATATATATATAGAGAGAGAGAGAGAGAGAGAGAGAGAGAGAGAGAGAATAGCATAGACCATGTTGAATCGGTGTTACTGTTAATTTTTTCAGCTACCAACAAATAAAAAATACTTCTGTCAAACTAAGAGGTTTATATCCCTCATTTTCATTTATACCATTAAAAAGAACTCGGCTACAGTTATAGGAAGTTAATTATATCAACAAAAGGTGGTCACAGTACTGAGAGAAGAGATTTTTTATAAATTAATAAATCCTTTTCTCTGAAGGCCACTCTAATTGCCGGTATCTGAACGATGATAAATTTTGTATATAAATACACACGCGTACAGGCGTACACACGCTTACGCACGCACACTCATATACGTTATAACACACACACACACACACACACACACACACACACACACACACACACATATATATATATATATATTTATATATATAAACACAATAAAATACAGACCTCAAAACAAACGTAAAATACAGAATATAAAGTTTTGATCATGATGGTAATGATAATGGTGATGAAGATGATAATAATGATGATGATGATGATGATTATGACGATAATGATGATTCATATAATAATCAGGTCGATTTCTTTCTGATCTCTAAAACAAATAACAAATTATTCAACCCATAAAGTTTTGTCGGTACATTAAACTTTATGAGACACATCCACATACCTTTATCATTTGGCTGACATTAGTCAATCAACGATTTGAGAATTCTGTAAATTGGTCTTCAAAACTGAAATGACATAGCAAGTTCAATGTTTTAAGAAAACAATATCTGCTTGCTAAAAACTATTTTCTTACCTTTTATCAATATCTTATTGGTATTTTTACTTTTGGCATCCAGTATTTATTTATTTCCTTTTTGTGATTGTTTTACACAAAACTCTACTCTACAGAACCCACGTTGAAAATATTTCACACAAATGACATGTTCTAAATAACTTCTGTCGTATGCCCAGGTGTGACAACTGAACATATACCTACTTTGACATATTAATCAACAAAGATCCAGTATTAAATATAATATTCTTAACAAGGGACGATATATTTCATAATATATCGTTAAGATAGTTTCACTAATTGTTTGCGTTATTTCAGTTTCAACACAGAAATTAGTTTTTCCTGCATCTCCTCATGTATCTCGTCCAGAACAAACACCGTGGAAGATCTTGGGATTTATGTTGTCATTAATCCAAAGCAACTTTTGGTGCACAACGTTTTCCTGTTTTGTTCTTCATATATTAAACAAGCCTAAATAATTGTTATTTAAACAACATTAAGAATGTTGTCTTTTTTATAAAGCGTTATAATGATATTATTATTATTATTATTATTATTTTAGTAGTAGTAGTAGTAGTAGTAACAGTTGTAGTAGTAGTAGTAGTAGTAGTAGAAGTAGTAGTAGTATTAGTAGTAGTAGTAGTAATAGTAGTAGTAGTAGTAGTAGTAACAGTTGTAGTAGTAGTAGTAGAAGTAGTAGTAGTAGTAGTAACAGTTGTAGTAGTAGTAGTAGTAGTAGTAGCAATAGTAGTATTAGTAGTAGTAGTAGTAGTAGTGATAGAAGTAGTAATACCAGTGGAAGTGGGAGTAATATTAATATTGCTATTATTATTATTATCATAATCGTCATCATCATCATTAGCAGCAGCAGCAGCAGTAGTAGTAGTAGTAGTAGTAGTAAAAGTAGTAGTAATAGTAGTAGAGATAGTATTAGTAATACTCTTATCAATGTCATCACCATCATTACGAATTTCATCATGGTCATTGTTTTTCGATTAGTTGACAGGCTAAGATTTTCATTTTGCATTGTCAAATGTTAAAAATAGCTATGCTATACACGTGGAATATGTTTTATTGAATTTTTAAATGTATATAAACATTTGAATACAATAAGACAAATTCAATGTACATACAAAGTACACTATAAAGGAAATGCAAATAAGCATCATGCAATAAAGTGATAGAAATTAATTCACAACCATGAATATAACTTTACACCGCATGGAAATGCAAATAAGCATCATGCAATAAAGTGATAGAAATTAATTCACAACCATGAATATAACTTTATTACAAAATGATAAAAGAAAGAACGATACTGATTACCAATTATGCCTTTAAGTGTCCTTATAAAGTAAGCTATGTCAGACCAAATACGGGAAAATAATCACTTATGTGATTAAGGGGAAAAACTATCAGTCGTTGATCTTTATTTGTATCAAAACAATGGGTCGTATTACAGGTAGGTATTGACAATTTTATGCCTTGAGTAAGATACAATCAGATGAGTATCACTGAAGTTGACAATATTATTTTTGTTATGCAAGAGTCATGTGAGTGCATTATAATTAACTCGATTAACTGCCTGAATGGCTTTGTTCTGAAGCACTTCGGTTTTCCTTATACAACTTTTTGAAATTCCCAAAGTCAATGTAAATGTGAATGTGAATTTTATCATCAACATTCGGATAACTTGGATAGATATTTTGTACAAAATTAATATTATTTTGAAGAAAACATAAATGCCTTTGCAGTGTATAAATTATTATTAATTACAAAGATAAATTTAAACCAAGTTAATGACAAGTCCTTCAGACCATAATATTTCAAGTTGTTTGGTAATAATATCTAAAAGTAGCGCAAGAGTTAGGTCTTTATTAACTATCTCGGGTATTGTAGAGAACACACACACCCACAAAGAAGAAGTCTAATTTAATTGTGTCAAAAGCCTTCGATATATCTAAAAGTAGCTCACATATTTGTTAATATACTTAAAAGACATGTTTAATTTATTTCAGAAATTTACATGATAATTCATCAAAGCCAGTAGTCTTCTTTCCATGTTCGTTGTGTTTATTATTTTATAGTGTGTCTAGCATAAAATTGAAAACAATAGTTTCTATTAGAAAGATAACGATGTATAATATATGTCTTTTGATGCTTATGAAAGGAAACGACCAAATAAGAGCCAACGTTGATAAAGTGTGAACAAAAAAACCGATTACATACGAGTGAAAGATTTAAAATGTTATCGCCATTGATAGTGAAATTATTAATTATTTCAGACTTGTTTTGAAGTTTCCCAATGACTCCCTGAAGCAGTTTCCACGTTTTCACAATATGAAGATTATAGTTTTGAATTATTTACTACATGTGCCTAGTTGTGTATAATTTACTAACTGTTGAAGATGATTTCAGCAGTCTTTTTGTCATCCAGTGTTTATGTATGACATATTTAAAAGAACATTATACAGATGTTAAATAGCATATAATATTATATTATTGGATATTTAAAAATATGACTTACTCATTTATATCGCGATTAAATTTTTAATGAAATAAGAAAAGTACAATTAGGTACTTACAGAAGATTTAGGACGCCACTGATTGCTTTAGTCTAAAGTTTTGGACATTTGGAAAAGTGATAAACGGGGGAAAAAAAAGAGGAAGACAAAAGTTATTATAGAAGCCTCTTATTAAATAAGGCTAATGTCATCAGATATTTTCCATTTCCACATTGTATCTCGGCGTTAGAACAAGCATCCTGTATTTAATCATTACTATCGTTTACATAACCAACATTGCCAGTATGGTATTCAAGTAATGTCTCCCACACAAGGTCACTTTAAGGCGAATAAATGGATGCGTTCTTATACAAATGAATTATATATATATATAAGGACACCAAATTAACAAAGTTCTGAAATCTTACGATATGGTCGTAAGCTGTCAGAATAAACAAAAGCCTATAGTTGACTAATTAGGTTATTCTAGATTGGAATTAACCGTCTTGTTTACAGTTATGCATATGTTACTAATACAGTCAAAACTGGAACCGTGGCTTAACACGAGTTAGGAGAACAAAGGGGGCGGATCCCAGTTCGCATTCATTACATCCGAGATGCTAATTGACTTTGCCATGTTTATGTTTTAAGTCATAATTACAGGCTTTCTGGGACTGCTAAGATGCCATTAGTGAACTTATTTCATCAGGATTCTGTTTTGTTTTGTTCTTGTTGCTGCTGGTAAAGTAATTACTGATGATGACAACGTGCTTTTTTCAGTTGCAGTCCGTACTCTTTGGAATTCACTCTCTCAACATGTTAAGTCATCAAATAGCATAGTTACTTTCCGTCACCTATTCAGACTCGCTTATCCTTCCTAGGTTTCCTTGCCAACTGATCATTGTTTATGAACTTTACATCGTACCTGGACTATGGGTTTTCCCAACCCCTGTAGTAAGTGTGCAACTGAGCTTGATTCTTTTTGATGATATTGGCGTTATAGATATTTTGTAATTATTATTATTATTATTATTATTATTATTATTATTATTATCATCAAATATTATTATTATTATTATTATTATTATTATTATTATTATTATTATTATTATTATTATTATTATTATTATGGTGACATATATTTTATTGTGCGATAGCTTGATATGCTTTCTCCATAATGAACTTTAACAAAATATAATACTCCATATTGACTGAAATGAAAACAACTAGAATTTATTGTGTACCATCATAATGACACAGTAGCCCTGTTCGAAGACGAGTTGACATTTTTAGAAATTTCAATACATGAATTTTCTGTCTTTATTAGTATTTTGTGATATTACGGATTAAAATGAGACTTGTTTTTCTTATCCGCAAAAAAAAACTATTCTATTCTTTCTTTAGCAGAAAATGTTTTCATGTAAAAATAAACCGCCACTGTAATACTGCAGAAAAATGGCAAAAAGCATTAAATAATGCAAATTATGATTGCCTGGATTCGGGGAAAACATTGGTTTAATCGGGATGTATCCATTAGAGAGAAAATAAAAACAACGTATGGGTAATCGGTATTTTGGGTCTGTTTTTGTCCTAGTTCAGGTAACGTATTCTTGAAAGCTAAACAAGATTTCCCTCATTTTAGTTACCAATTCAAGATAAATAAATATTTTAATATTTGCATGTTTGAAATGATGTGAAATTATTTTATATTTTATATTTTGAATTTTATTAGATTGATCAGTTTCCTTCCCTATTAACTATATACGCCATTAATGTTATAATAGGTATGTCTTCGATTTACCTCGTCATCGCTTTTAGATATACTGGTTCAGATCATTAATCTATTTGTTTCATTCATAATTTGTTCAGAAATTTAGTGGATTAATTTACATTACTGCCAAACTGGGTCATTGACTTCCATCCAAATAAATACATTAATGCATTTTAGTTGGCTGTTTCATAAGAATTTCCCTCTAACATTTGTTCATCATTAAATTTGCATCAGGTTTTCTTTCCGCATATTTCTTCTCCATATTTTTCCCGAAGCTATATTGATAATAAATGGAGCAACACTTATGTTATTTAATTTGGTTAATGGCCATAAAAACGATACATTTGTAGCCTAGTTTATAGATATGACCTTTAAGGAGAATCATAGAGTGATAGACAGACTGATTGCCGTCATTTGTTTTCTTGCAGATAGAAAACCATGAGTTACAACCTCTAACGTTCTGCTGCTAGAGTTAGCTATCGCCTACTATGTACGACTAGACGACGATGCACGTGATTTGGAGATATTTCACAACAACATCTATATTGTTACCAAGGTACAGTCTGTCTGTTTTCGGATAAAAGACCATAAATTTGAATCAAAAAGCATACTGACATTATGTTAGCAAAGATATAATAAAAATAACCTGTTTTTTATTATTAAAAGCATAGCAAGATATTCGGTGTTCACCGAATATTAAATGACTGGGTAGTGACACAGAAATTTAATAGTCGGTGAACACCGAATATCTTGCTATCTTGCTATGAGGTAATATGCATATTACCTGAAATGTTCCCGTAATCTGTATTAAATCTCAGTTGGCAATAAACATATTACCTCAAAATATCAGGTAATATACATATTACCTGATTATACAGATAAACTGTAACACTCTGGATTCAGTCACCTGATCAAATCTCCACTGCTTGCATTAGCATTTCGAGGTTAAATGTATCAGTGTCTTATTTCCCACTACTAAAACACATACAAATACAAACATACAGATGCACACAAATATAAATGTCATATGATGAGGGGGATTCTGATGATGGTGATAAAATATAATAATATCAACATATTCAAACCATGAAACTCTGTCGTAACATAAAGCGTTGATAACTTAAAGATTAAACGATAGACAATCCCTATACCTATCTCTTCTAACTACCATTACATACGTCAATCGAATGGTTTATAAAGTATGTCTTATTGGTGGCAGTTCAGGCGTGGGGGGGGGATGTAGAAACTAATATTACTCTACGGTTTGATTTTGGGTTGTTTGTGAATGAGTTATACTAGCACCAGAATAGCTTCTGAATTTGTCAATACTCTCCAACTGAAAGAGTGAGCGAGTGAGTGATAAAGGGAGGAGAGAGAGAGAGAGAGAGAGAGAGAGAGAGAGAGAGAGAGAGAGAGAGAGAGAGAGAGTGAGAAAGGGAGAGAAAGTTATATATATATGTAAAAACTATACAAACATTTCATACGCCCACATGCAAGAAACTGCTAAATTCAAGAATTCGATGTTATTAGTGGCTAACTTTAAACATCACAAACGGATTTTGTAAAGTAAATATTCCTCCGAGTTTCTGAATTAATGTACACATCGGAAAATCTTAAACAAATAGAGGCTGACGGAAAAGTCACTTACCGTTTTAAAAATAATGAACTTTTTTATGTATAATCTATTTTATTTATAATTTATGGTATTTATTTCTGTGTGAGATTTAACATGGAAAAGAATACGACTGAGAAAAGAAGAAAGATTGTTCAATTGGTTTTTGGAAACAACCATTCCGTTTTGCCAACAATGGGGACTAAGACCGCCATTTTAATGTCACAAATAGCCTTCCGCTACTAACCATCCGAAGTGTTATTCAATATTTTCAAGACCAAGGGTATATTTCCAACTTGCAACAGTCTGAATTGGCCACAACTCAGCGAAATATGAAATTTTGCAATAGAACCTTAATAGGCAATTGGGCATTTCCCGTAAATCACCACAGCGCACATTGAAGGAATTTGAAGGACACTGCTTGGAACACAAGAGATACAATACAGCTTATTTTTCGAATATTCATTGGCAGACTAATTTCTAGTAGAACGGAAATTAACTGGCCAACACGCTTACAAGATTTGACAGTCCCTGATTTGTTTCTTTGGTGATCATTTTAAGGAAAGATTTCAGATAAACAATCCACAAATACTCCAGAAGCTGAAGAATAATATTGGGCAAGAAATTAGAGCGTTGGAGCCAGAAAGATACCGACTTCTTATCGAACACAGTCTAGAAAGGGTTCGACTCTATGAAGCTGAAGGAACGGAGAGTGTTTGGAGGATAAAATATTCCACGATTAGTCAAAGTAATTTCTTTACCTTTCTAATTCGAAGGTTGTTTAATTTTAAAATAATAATACTGTACAGCGCCTCAGAACAGGGTTACCAGGTTCTGGCGCTATATAAACATGCATTATTATTATTATTATTAAGTGACCTTTGCGTCACTCCATATAAGGCTTTCATTAAAACACTAATAATAAATTAGCAAATTAGTAATGGTGTCAAGGATGCTGATGATGGCGGTGGTCATGATAATTATATTGATTATCATGATGTTCATAATGATTGGGATGGTTATAATAATGGTAATATTAATAGCATTGATAGCATTAATATAAATATTCGTAGCAAATATTACGATTACGATTGATACCAAATTTGTCATTAGTTACGATAAATGTAGTTCTTTTGTTTTCAAAAATAAAAGTTTGATATGAGAAAACTGGGTAAATGTTCAACGTAATCCATAGAATTCACAATTCAATTAAGCTCATGTATTGAATGCTTTATGGCAATCAGATTTGGGGTTAACTGTGGTTACTATTGTATTGCAATTTGCTAGAATATACACGTGACTGCGCGTCATCGTAGCTGAGACAATATTTATCAGAGATATGACAACGAGGAGTCAAGCCTCATGGCTATGAGATTATTGTCATATTAGGTGAAAGTTGTCATATTGTTCCCACTTATTAGTTATAACACAGTTATATGGCGTTTATTAATGGAATAGTAAACTTCAACGTTTCGTTACCATTACAACTATTATTACCATTGATCCAGTAGCACTCCGTTAGCCACAATTATCTCTGGATATATATGGTAAATAGATTAGAACATGTAGGCAATACTTTTCGATACCGTAATGATGCGTTTTGGTTATCAAACAATTCGCCAAAAACATGACAGGCACATAAATGCCAGAATCTGTTGGATGATATGGACATTTTCTTTTATGAACATCTGAAGGAAATTGGCTGGATCGGGGAAAAGAAGCCACTATTAGACCCATAGGCGTAATAGATCCCCAATATGTTGTCATCAATTGCAATAGGGAAGCCATACTGCACTATTCTGTAGACCAATTTGAAGGATTCTCAAATCATCCATTATCTAATGCCAAAACCGATGGAAAACTATTTGGACGTATCTAATGTCTACATTATTAAAGTGTTATGCAGCACATGAGTTTACCTCTGAGTAATAGATTCATCTTGTTTAATCATCATCATCTTCATCAATAACATCACCATCATGACGATGATGATGATATATCACCAGCATCATTATCTTGTGCGTGTCTCTCTGTGTATATATATATATATATATATATATATATATATATGTGTGTGTGTGTGTGTGTGTGTGTGTGTGTGTGTGTGTGTGTGTGTGTGTGTGTGTGTGTGTGTGTGTGTGTGTGTGTGTGTGTGTGTGTGTGTGTGTGTGTGTGTGTGGATGGATGGATGGATGGATGGATGCTCTTTATTTCCCCTTCCGGGAGTACATAACAAATGTTATCAATAACAGTAACTATATATACAGGCATTTACACACATCTATATGATAAAATGTTCATTGCTATGGGAAGCGCTTGTCTAGCGCATGACCTCCATTAGATATATCAGTTCATTTCCAGCTATACAACAAAATTCAATGTAATTATCGATATCATTAAATAAAGAATTATTTTTTGATAAGATAGTATCTAGAAAAACTTGGTCTGTAGAACTGAGCAATTGAACTTCTTGTTCACAATCTAATGTGTCAAGAATATTGTCCCAGGCTTTAGAGCGTGAATCAACTATTCCTTCGCACCTCATTACATAGTGTTCTACGGTATCGGTGTACTCCTGACCACATACTGTACATATACCAGCATTGTCTAACTTCTCTGGGTAGGCCAGAAGCCTCACAGTATTCATCAAAGATTTTCGACATTCCATTTTACATTTTATGACTGAGTATAGCACACTAGGACGTAGCGATTCATGAACACGCAGAAACCTATGGGCTCCTTTGTCTACAAGCCCTGCTTTCCATCTTCTCTGTTCGTGGGTTAGGATGGCTTGGCCCACTATTTGTGACCACAGTTTCTTGTTTTCTAAAGTGCCTCCTGTGAGATAAGATAGCACATGTCCTGTCATATCATGCTGGATTATCACCGACCATAAACTGTATGTATAACTTTTCATGTCAACTGTTTGTGGAGCAAATATGATAAAATACAACTGGGAAAGAAAAATATATTTGATTAAATTATCCGGTGGTAGACTACACATTTTATAAATAAATTTCAGTTTGCACTTGTCAATAATCCCTGCTATTGTTGTCCATCCTAAGAGACCTCTCACTATTTCATCGTGTGTCCTTCTATGTAGACCTTGGATATGCTTTCCAATACGCTTCTGAACTGTTTCGAACACGTTTAATTCTCTTTTGGGGAGATCACCCCAGACTTCGCAACCATAGAGCATAGAGGGTATTAATAATCTCTGCCACAGGTTCTACATGTCAGTGGCGACAATCCCTCTGAATGAAATCCGGAAGCCTTCAGCATGCCTAGGTTAGCGTAACCTTTGTTGGCCATGGTAGTTGTCCTGGCCTGAGATGAGCCATCTCCAGATATTATAATACCAAGATAATTATATGATGTCACTATCTCTAGCCGTTGATCACCGAGAAACCATTGGTAGTTGTCAATATGTTTCAGCTTTCTATCACCAAACACTATACACTTGATCTTACTTGGTGAGTATTCCAGGCGCCATAGCCTGCCATACATATAGGCATTGTCGATCATAGTTTGTAATCTGCGCGGGGTCATAGAGAGCAAGAGTGTATCATCCGCCATAGTTGGGCTGCTGATATCTCTGTTATGAAACGTCAGTGGTTGTGTTGATCCTCTCCTGACAAATGAATGAATATCGTGATAGAAAACTAAGAAGTAGAACGTCGATAATAGACCACCTTGTTTAATACTTCGTGATATTTGGAATACACTGGAAGCTTCACCATTAGTAGAGATATGCGCTGTACTCCCCGTTAACCAATGCTCAAATAAGTTCCATAGTTTGTGTTTTATTCCAAGATTCCACAATTTCACAAGAAGCCCTTGCCAATTTATGACGTCATATGCACTTTTTATGTCCAGAAAACAGCCATAGACTTTGCTACCACGAAAAACTGCATCACGAATTGCCTCCAAGACCATGTATGTGAGACATACACAGTTTGTCTTCTCTCGGCCTGCCTGTTGCAGGGGAGGGGGGAATTCCTTGTAGGCAAGCCACGGCTTTAAACGATTAAGCACTAGTTTCTCCAAAATTTTATTCAAAGTCGGTGTCAATGACACTCCACGATAAGAGCCGACTAAGTTCCTGGGTTTGTGTTTTCCCTTATATAATGGAATGATCACACTATGTTTTAGGACCTGCGGAACATGTGTAAATTTAATAATATTATTGTATAAATATGTCAAATGCTCATATAGCTTATATCCTCCATATTTAACACATTCATAACTTATTTGGTCGTATCCTGGAGCTTTGTTGTTAGGGAGGCCTTTACATGTATTAGCAATCTCATTAATTGAGAACGGTTCCAACAGGGTGTTTGTTGGGTCATCTGAGCTATTGGACAACTGTTTGATATCGCTCAACTGCTTACATAATATATCAGCATGATTAGAGTCATAACGAGCCGATTCACTTGCCTGTTCATTTAAGAGTGCCTGGTATTGTCTTCTCCACATCTCACACAGTTCGTCTTGTGACTTGTAAGTTATTCCATCAACAGTGATAGCAGTACCAGATGTTGGTTGTCTTTTCGGTCTTACACGTTTCCATAATGTTTTTATATCCATGTTAATGTCATTTTCCACTTTTTCATATTCCTTTTGATAAAATGTTTGTTGTTTATCCTCAGACATGCGGGCAAACCTTCTTTTTGCAGTTTTATAATCAGAATACGATTCGTGATTGTTATCCCGTGGTTTGCCATGTCCAATCCAAACGTGACGTAAGCTCATTTGCTCTTTGTGGAAATCTTTAAGCTCATCATCCCAAAATTGTGATGATGTCGTAGATGTAGATGGCGTTAGCAGTTCTACTCTGGGATTTGAAATATCTTCTCGTTTCTTATTCACAATAGAAGTCTGATTCTTAGATGGTGTCGGCTGCTCTGTTCTGTCATGAATATTATTATCGGCTTGTAATACTGCTGGTGCTCGTGATCGTGTGAGTTCCAGTATGTTGAGCCTTTGTGTCAAGTTTGCCATGTTTGAGCGATCGTTGTTAGCTCGTGTATCTCCTTGACTACGTAGCTCCCGTATTTCAGCTTTAAGCTGATTACAATTTTCAGTCAGATTCTTCACCATCTTATCCTTTTCCTTGACACACTTTTCCAGCGTGATCACACGTTGTTCGAGATTAACATACGAGTTTTTAATGTCAGCAATTTCTATCCTAAGATTACGAACCAGTTTTGTATCCTCCTTTATTTCTCTTATGTCTTCAGCTAATTTATCACGATTTATTATCATCTCGGTCAGGAATTCACGGCAGAATGAGATAATTGTGTGTGTGTGTGTGTGTGTGTGTGTGTGTGTGTGTGTGTGTGTGTGTGTGTGTGTGTGTGTGTGTGTGTGTGTGTGTGTGTGTGTGTGTTTTATGTTACATATAATAAAGGCGTGGGCTCAGGTTTTCGTGATGTTTATAATTCTTACAGAATTATGATCAAACGACTACTACCTAAATAGAAAACAAATTTTATATATTAGTACATATATAACGCAGCTATAACAGGAAATAAAGCATATATATCAGTACATATAATATCTATTATGATAATAATTCTAATACCTAATATATATATAGAACTAATAGTATTTTCACTCAGCCCAAAATAGCACGACTAGTTTCGGTTATAAGAAACCTTTATCAAGTGCATGTGTCTAAAGTATTTACTTTGCCAGCAATATTTATACCAGAATTCCCTAGCTAGTTTTAAATTTCAAACCAGAATCTAGAAACTGTTAGCCTGTGTAGCCTTTGTCTAGAACGAAGCGCTGTTACTATAATCAAAACAACTGTTTTGATTAGAGTAATTGAAAATAAATCAACTTTCCAATTTTTCTTTCATAGCTGTAAATATATCAAAACACACATATTAATAGTAATTAACTGTGTGTACTGAAATCTAACTGCTGTCAATAATGAATGTTTGTTGAAGATTCGGTTGAGATCTACTTGCTTTGTTTTACTGAAGTAATTACTAGGGCTGAGAATATTTATACTTGGGTTTAAGTTGTTTTACTGGAGATGTGTTAAAAGAAAACCTATTCAGAGCTCCAGGTGTGTACGTATGCATGTTCGTGTGTGCGTGTGTGCGTGTGTATGTGTATATATATCTGAGGGCACAAAGAAAATAATAATTGTTTTTATTCATTATCATTTTCATTAATAATACCACCATAATCACGATTATGATGATATATCACCAGCATCATTATCTTGTGTGTGTCTGTGTGTGTGTCTGTGTGTGTTGCGTTATATATATATATATATATATATATATATATATATATATATATATATATATATATATATATATATATATATATATGTTTATGTGTATGTATGTATGTATGTATATGTATGTCGTGGATGCGTGTGTGTGCGTATCTGTGTGTGTTGGCACTTCAGGGGCCATATTTATTTGATATAGGTAAGTACTTGTCATCCATTGAATGGTCTGCTATTTGTTATAACAATTGCATACAAATAGAACAATATTTTTAAACAAATATTTACATTAGACAAAGTATGCGAATGATATGCATTATATAGAATATAAAGTAATCTATTAGTTAAACTGA
>JAODUP010002131.1:0-22034 GCA_025642065.1 Paralvinella palmiformis | reverse complement strand
ACCCACGGCAAACAGGCAATCCCTTTTAGTTACCGTTTACATCATGCAGAGGATACAGCGAACCTATTTTAAACCCTGGACTCGCAGGGGGTCTTCCCATGGTGAAGCTCAACAAGTTAAAATAATAATGATAACAATATTTTATATAGTGCCTAATTCAAATTTAATTGCTCTAAGGTGCTTTACATTTAAAACATAATTAAAACACATTTTGAGCTCATATAGCTCAAATACATTTCATACATAATAAACTGGTTTAAAATTATAAATATGCCAGTTTAAATAAATAGATTTTAAGAACCTTACAAAATTAGTTTTTACTTGCTGCGAGTTTAATGTGGTTTGGCCATTTGTTCCACAACCTGGGAGCTGTGCTCGGAAGGATTTCTCCCTATTCTTTGCTGTATGACTGTTTTGTACCCTCAAACTGAATAGGGCTCAGATCGGAACATTCTGACTGGTATATATGTTTCGATCAGATCGCTTAGATACAGATGTGCTGTTCCACTCAACATATTAACTTTATGAAACAAGATCTTGTACAGTGATCTGAAACGTACAGGAAGTCAGTGCAGCAGGAACAAAACTGGTGTTACATTTTTCACTTTTCGAGTGCGTGTCATCAGCCGTGCAACACAGTTCTGCACTCGCTATAGGCGGTTTGTCAGAGAGGGAGATATTATATAACAATGCATTGCCATTATCCAGTCGGGAAATAATAAGGGTTTAGATTAACTTCTTGCATGTTTTATCATACCTCTTCTCCATTCCTAGAGTATTATCTAATATAAGCACTTCAACCACTTCCCCATTTCTAGAATAGTATCTAAAATAAGCCCTAGAATTTTGACAAACATGGAAGAATTTATATAACTGAATTATACCTTAATGCGTAGATTCTCAGTTTTCTGTACCAGTTACCTTGGATGAGAAAACAATGAATTACGTATTGTCTTTACTATTGTCATTACGTATTATGTCTGCAATATAAGCTTCAATTGAGGATGAAATATCATCCTATTTATCACATGGCTTCAAAGTCATATACACTTGTGTAACATCGGCATAACAATGATTTTTAATATTATGTCGTTCAATAATTTTACCAACTGGTTTGGTATGCGTACGGTAATTCATTGGTCCTAAAACGGATCCCTGTGATACACCAAAAAGAAGCCCTACATCTGGTAATGTTTTATCCGCTTCTGAAACACACCTAGATCTGTCGGTGAAGCCTTTACCTTGATTCCAAAGGAGAATTATAAACGCTTCAGTAGCATTGGGTTATATATTACGTCGAAAGCTGACAGGGATCCTTCATCAAGAATCTCAGCAATATCACTGTGCACTTTCAAGAGAGCAGTTTCTGTTGAATGACCTTTAAGATAAGCAGACTGATAAATGTCATTGACCTATTGACAATAGTTGTTATCAGTGGTAGAAGTTGATCCACACATTTCTTCAAAAGCCAAGTAGGCAGTGGATCCAAGTCACATGACTTGTTCGGCGACTTGATTATTATCTCCTTGACCTCAACCTCAGAAGTCGGTCGAAACATTTTGAGCATATTTCCATTAAACATAATATCTACATTCATGGAAATATTGCTGGTAGTATTTGGGGTATCCGAAAGGGGTATTTTTTTCCAGTTTCATTGCTAAATATCCCCACCCACCAAGCAGTCCAACAGGGGAATGGATGACATATACGGTTTCTACATGAATTCACGAGGGCTTCAGTAGTAATATACGCCCAGAAGACAACATTACTGGGGCAAAGTAAATGGAGAAGTATCATCCACTCGATTTCCCAAAGAAACACCATCCTCCAGGGTTGACCCATCAGCCACTGCCTTCTGGCAAGTGAGTGTTAAGGACCAAAGTTATGAAAACAACCACCTCCAGAGCTAAACGTGACTAGCGGATTTGCCAGATCGGGCCTTTCTGACCTGCTGTCTTAAAAGGTTCGTATATTTCAAAATGTACCATTAAGGAGGTTCAACATCAGGTTATCTTTGCTTTCTCCGAATCTTCTTAGTTTATTGGAGCACCAAGGAGTTTCTGGTCTCACGTGATGATTTTTTAACACGAAGAAGCATAGGGATTTATGATACTCTGGACGGCTCAGAGAAGTTTGGCCACCCAAGTTTTTTCCTCCAAATTCCCTGGTCCATTCGCCACCGATACCCGGGCCCATTCGCCACTGAAGTTTAAGCCTATATTCGCAACTCACAATGAATGAAAGAATGTGGTTTTAAGGCACACCGGAAACAATGGTCAATGTGTGCCAAAATTAAATAATGGTTTACATTATAACCATAAGCTTATTTTTATAGGAATATATTCCTCCAGACAATAAAAAAACGATATACAATTAATTATATATAAATAACCCCGGATAAATATCGTTAAATGCTTTTCTAGAGTAGATCTTTCAATAAGATGACGAATCCAAGCTTCCACCAATAATTAATTAATCATATGTAAATCCTACATTAAAATAGTTTATAAATACCAGTTTCACGTAAACATTGAAGCACTACTTTGGCATTAATATTTCTAGACGTTTATTTAAACTTGAAGCGTTGAAGAATTTTGTTCGGATGTTATTAAAATCAACAAAGTGGAGGAATATATGTTCCACTGTGAGAGTTTGGCGGCACGGAATACAGAACGGGGGATCATCCCCAGCTAACAAATACTTATGTGTAAGATAGGTATGCCGTATGTGTGCACGAGATAAAACTAAAACCAGTCAGCCATTCTCCAAGGACAGGTTTAACAGAATGTAATAATTTATAAAATATTTCATCGTCTCAACGTTGCTGCCATTTTGTTAGGTAGTGTGATTTTAAGGTATGCCTAAAGTCTGAGTGGGGTAATTTGTTTCTTGTAGTATTAAGCTGAAGTGCCCGTTTAACAGTAGCATCAGCCTTTCCATTTCCCTTTATGCCTATCTGACTTGACACCCAAGAAAATATAGCGTTGTTTTCCCCCATTTGTAAGGTCTGTGTATTTGTTAGCAATTTCTAAAATAATACCATTGTCGAGTTGTAGACTTCCAATTGCTTGGAGGCTGGATAATGAATCGGTGCAAATGACAAATTTATAATAGCTTTATCTATCTATATATTTGAAGGCCAATACGATGGCTCGAAGTTTAGCGCAGAAAATGGAAACTTTATCAGGTAGACATTCTGACAAATAGCCTCTATCAATTATAGCAGCGGAACCAACTCGATTATATTTCTTTGAACCATCAGTGTAAATAATTTGAAATAGGGATATGGGATATTCCTGTTTAATTTCTGCAAATTTGATAATGAACAACTTTTGGGCTCGTGTCTGTTTTCTGGATGAATGGAAATCGTATCGGATAATAGGGAATCTTCATATCCCATTTTGGTTTTCCATGAATAATATTAGTAGCTATATTGATTGATGTTTAAATTTATATTGTTCAGTAAATGTTGGATGCATATTCCAAAAGTAGGTATTGCAGTTGGTTTATTTTCAAAGGTAGTCGTCAAATTTTCTTGATATGTTGGGTTCTGAGGATGTGATTTTAGTTTAAGTGTATATTAAAGTGATAATATTTCGCGTCTATTACACAATGATGGTTCATTGGCTTCCACATAAAGGCTTTCCATTGGAGATGTACTGAAATCTCCCAAGCATAACCCCTATCATTGATTTTGTATTGTATCTAATGATTTGATGTATGATGGTCGTGTCGATCCATATACAATACATCCATAATATAATTTGGATCGAATTAAAGCCCTGTAAAGCCTTAACAAGACTTTGGGATCAGCTCCCCAGTCCATGTGCGATAATACACTGAGAAGGCTGATAGCGTTTTGACATTTTGTTTTTAAATATTTTATATGCGGTATAAGACAATTTCTTATAAAATATCACACCCAAACA
This sequence comes from Paralvinella palmiformis, assembly GCA_025642065.1. Taxonomy (NCBI): domain Eukaryota; kingdom Metazoa; phylum Annelida; class Polychaeta; order Terebellida; family Alvinellidae; genus Paralvinella; species Paralvinella palmiformis. Next base: position 18,105 of record JAODUP010002131.1, on the reverse strand, counting down.
TTTGTATTCGTTTAAAACTGGTATTAGGGTTTCATTTATTGTAAGGTTTGGTTCTGGATAAGGTGTGGGGAGGTTGCAAATATGTAAACACACAGTTTTGGACATTGAAAATTTAAAACCATAGGCATCTGTCCATCTTTGCTGTCTGTTAATTGTGTGTAGGTTTTACTATGCCATTTATGTTTACACTAAATAGTGTGAGAGATAAAATGCTCGCTTATGGCACACCTTCTTCTTGATCATAAAAATTAGATCTTGTATTTCCTATTTTGATGGCAAATTGTCGAAATGTTAGGAGGTTTGATATGAATAGTGGCATCAGGCGTCTCAACCCTGCGTCATGATGCCATACTTCCAAGTAGTATCGTATGCCTTTTCTAAGTCAAAAAGTACTGCCACCATGTGTTCCCGTTTAATTAATGCTTCTCGAACAGCAGATTTCAATCTAATAATTTGATCAATAGTTGATCGATTTTTCCTGAAACCACTCTGGTTTTCTGTGAATATATCATTAGTCTCTAAAATTCAGACCAATCTATCATTTACCATGCGTTCCATGGTTTTACAAATACAATTGGTAAGTGCAATAGGACGATAATTGGTTGGAATGGGTATGACCATTGCATCTCTCCAATTAGGTGGAAATTGGGCCGTCTCCCCTATCAGATTGTAGTTGTTCAATAAGGTTTGCAATTATAAGTGTTTTAGTATTTGGTAATGAATAGTGTCTGATCCTGGTGCTGTCTCATTTTCTTTATGAAGCTAATCTTCCAGTTCTCTCAATGAGAAGGGTTTGTTGTAACGTTCGCTATTAAATGAGTGAACCTTTAGTGGTTTTCGCTCAATTCTGGTTTTCTGTTTTTGAAATGTTTTCGTATAATTACTAGATTCTGAATGTTTAGATATTGTTTTTTCCAAGGTATTGGCAATTTCGTTGATATTGGTTATTTTATTACCATTTGTCTCTAATTGTTTTATTCCTTGCCATTGTCCTTTACCAGTTATCCTTCTTATCATGTCCCATGTTTTTGTTATTGGAGTTCTGTTGTTCAATTTGGAAACATAATTTTGACAACTCGTTTTCATATTTTGTTTAAATACCCTTCTGGTCCTGTCGTATTGTTTTCGAAATTCATCCACATGATATCTAGTTGGTCGTTTTTAATTTTTATCCAGTGCGTTCTTGGCATTCTTCACTCTACCAGGGTTTGTTGAGTCTTTTTGGATTTGTAGACGTTTTCGGAATGATTTGTTTCTGATATGTTGTGGAGTGTAGTAGTGTATTGTTCCATAGAGTTTTCAAAGTTTTCTGGTTTTAAGTTAAATTTCCACATTTTTTCAAATTCAAACCAATCAGCTTTCCCCAATCACCATCTTTGTAAATTATAATTTTGACCTTTTTGTTTGAAATGATGAAATGTTGGTGGTCACTACCACAGAGATCTTCATGAACTTTCCAATTAATATCTAGAAACAATGATGATGAGCATAATGTAATATATAATGTAGAAAGTGTACCAGTTGCAGGATGAATATATGTGGGTTGTCCGTCATAACATATGTTGTGCAATGAAATGTTCTATGTTTCTACCCTTATCATTAAGATCTTGACATCCCCATAAAATAATGTGAGCATTCATATTTCCAACTAAAATATATGGTGAAGGAAGCTGGTCAACAAGTTGATTTATTTCTTTAGTATTTAGTATAGATGTTGGAGGTAAGTAAACTGAGCAGATAGTTATTGTTTTGTGGACGGAAATAGATACAGCCTTTGCCTGCAAAGATGTATGTAAATTAATTTCTCGGCGTGGAATATTTGTTCTGACTAAAATAGATAAGCCACCAATGGGTTTACCATTGATGGCTGGGAATAGTGATTATATGAAGAATATTTACGATTGTCTATTGTTTTTGTTTGGTCAATACTTGTTTCTTGTAGAAAAGGTATGTGCTTCTTTGAAATTTATGCAACATTGAGGTGCTTTTCAAGTGGTGTCATCATGACTCCCTGTGCCATATGGGCACATGTGAGCTTCCTCCTCCAATTATGTTTATGGTGTCCGAACCTTTGATAGATGAAGCACCTCAGTGGGTTTGAAATTTGCATTTCCAATGGCATATTCAAATATGCTAACTTGATACACTTGGGCAATGCAGGAAATCCAACTGTAATAAACAAAGTGTTGGTGTCAATGATCTGTCCTTGTTTTGTTTTTAAATTTTAAATCTTTTTACAGCAACTATGCCTTGCTGTTTGGCACCATCACTTTCAAGAATCTCCTCATCACTACATCCCTTCAGGTCTCGTGTTCTAATAATGCCTTTCTAATAATTAAGGGATTTGTGAGAGGAGACTCTCATTTGCATATCTACTATCAGTAGATTATCGGAGTGAGAGTTTTTGTCTACCTCAATCAGCACTTATCCAGAGCGCAATCGAGTGACATTTCTCACTATTCCTTCCAAACATTGAATACCCCTGTGAAGAGCAAGGAGATAATTTAAACAGTGGTCGACTACTGTCCATAGATTTCATCATTAGGAATATCGTCCAGCAATCGATAGTTAGGTCGGTATCATAGACTATAGCATTCTGTTCTCTTGATTTTGTTTTGTTTGGGGGGCGGGGGGTGGTTGGTTTAAGTGGGTTTTTTTTCCAGTTTCATTGCTAAATATCCCCACCCACCAAGCAGTCCAACAGGGGAATGGATGACATATACGGTTTCTACATGAATTCACGAGGGCCTCAGTAGTAATATACGCCCAGAAGACAACATTACTGGGGCAAAGTAAATGGAGAAGTATCATCCACTCGATTTCCCAAAGAAACACCATCCTCCAGGGTTGACCCATCAGCCACTGCCTTCTGGCAAGTGAGTGTTAAGGACCAAAGTTATGAAAACAACCACCTCCAGAGCTAAACGTGACTAGCGGATTTGCCAGATCGGGCCTTTCTGACCTGCTGTCTTAAAAGGAAATTAGGGCCAAAATAGTGTGTTGATCAACTACCAAGATCCCTCTTCCCCTCCTACGGGTCGCAACCCACGGCAAACAGGCAATCCCTTTTAGTTACCTTTTACATCATGCAGAGGATACAGCGAACCTATTTTAAACCCTGGACTCGCAGGGGGTCTTCCCATGGTGAAGCTCAACAAGTTAAAATAATAATGATAACAATATTTTATATAGTGCCTAATTCAAATTTAATTGCTCTAAGGTGCTTTACATTTAAAACATAATTAAAACACATTTTGAGCTCATATAGCTCAAATACATTTCATACATAATAAACTGGTTTAAAATTATAAATATGCCAGTTTAAATAAATAGATTTTAAGAACCTTACAAAATTAGTTTTTACTTGCTGCGAGTTTAATGTGGTTTGGCCATTTGTTCCACAACCTGGGAGCTGTGCTCGGAAGGATTTCTCCCTATTCTTTGCTGTATGACTGTTTTGTACCCTCAAACTGAATAGGGCTCAGATCGGAACATTCTGACTGGTATATATGTTTCGATCAGATCGCTTAGATACAGATGTGCTGTTCCACTCAACATATTAACTTTATGAAACAAGATCTTGTACAGTGATCTGAAACGTACAGGAAGTCAGTGCAGCAGGAACAAAACTGGTGTTACATTTTTCACTTTTCGAGTGCGTGTCATCAGCCGTGCAACACAGTTCTGCACTCGCTATAGGCGGTTTGTCAGAGAGGGAGATATTATATAACAATGCATTGCCATTATCCAGTCGGGAAATAATAAGGGCTTAGATTAACTTCTTGCATGTTTTATCATACCTCTTCTCAATTCCTAGAGTATTATCTAATATAAGCACTTCAACCACTTCCCCATTTCTAGAATAGTATCTAAAATAAGCCCTAGAATTTTGACAAACATGGAAGAATTTATATAACTGAATTATACCTTAATGCGTAGATTCTCAGTTTTCTGTACCAGTTACCTTGGATGAGAAAACAATGAATTACGTATTGTCTTTACTATTGTCATTACGTATTATGTCTGCAATATAAGCTTCAATTGAGGATGAAATATCATCCTATTTATCACATGCCTTCAAAGTCATATACACTTGTGTAACATCGGCATAACAATGATTTTTAATATTATGTCGTTCAATAATTTTACCAACTGGTTTGGTATGCGTACGGTAATTCATTGGTCCTAAAACGGATCCCTGTGATACACCAAAAAGAAGCCCTACATCTGGTAATGTTTTATCCGCTTCTGAAACACACCTAGATCTGTCGGTGAAGCACGACCATATCCAAGTTAAAGCCTTTTCCTTGATTCCAAAGGAGAATTATAAACGCTTCAGTAGCATTGGGTTATATATTACGTCGAAAGCTGACAGGGATCCTTCATCAAGAATCTCAGCAATATCACTGTGCACTTTCAAGAGAGCAGTTTCTGTTGAATGACCTTTAAGATAAGCAGACTGATAAATGTCATTAAGATCATTGTGCTCTTCTATACCCCTTGCTACTACATTTTCAATAAGTTTAGAGATGAAAGGAAGGTTAGAAATACCACGATAATTCCAGGTCTCTTAAGCAGCGGAGTTATGGTGGCTCATTTCAAACACAACGGCATCACTGATTCATCCATTGACTTATTGACAATTGTTGTTATCAGTAGTAGAAGTTGATCCACACATTTCTTCGAAAGCCAAGTGTGGCGTGGATTCAAGTCACATGAATTGTTCGGATACTTGATTATTAACTCCTTGACCTCAACCTTAGAAATCGGTCAAAACATTTCGAGCATATTTCTATTAAATATTATATCTATATCCCTGGAAATATCACAGGCAGTATTCCGGGTATTCGAAATGATCTTATTCCTGATAAGTGTTGTTTTCCTCATGAAATAATTACTGAACTTGTCCGCCAAAAGTTAATTTGAAGAGTTTCTTTTGATTTTTTCCACATTTCTCTCTCTTTGTGGAATAGAAACACGTCTTCTCCTTGTTGAATAGTGCATTAATTGTTCTACATAAATCCTTGTATATTTCTAAGTGTACCATTGAGGAAGTTCGGCATGAGGTTCTCTGCTTTCCTCCGAATTGTCTTAGCAGATCTAAGTTCATTGGAGCACTAAGGAGTTTCTGGTCTCAACATGAACAAGAAGGAGCATGGCGATTTATGATGCTCTCGAGATCTGTGTTATAGAATTCTACCAGCTCATAAATTGATCCTTCACAATCATTCAGGTCTTGAGACGACAGAAGATCCCCAATAAATTATTTAATATTTGTGCTACGATATTTTATGTATCTGATTTTTCTTTGTATGCAATCGGGCTTATTCGTATTAATAACGAACTATACAGCCAGATGATCGCCGAAGTATTTACCTTTGTTACCACTGAGACAAGGGTCAAACATAGAAGGAGTTCCTGCTATGATGGGACTCGATTCTGTAGAGATGACTAAATCTAGTGTATGGCCTCTTATTTAAGTTATACTGTTGACATGCTGAGTCAATCCGTGTGAATTCAATATACTGCAACATCTATGAGCTTCAACAATAAACTTAATGTCAACATGGACGTTTAAATCACCAGTTATTATGACATCATATGGGATAATGTTGTCTATGTATTTAGACCATTCATAAAAAAGAGTTTCTACAGCCACTTTGTTTAGAAGGGAGAGGACGATATATAATACAGAACTTAACTTTAATCATACCTATATTTATTGTAAAGTCTATATTTTCAACATGAGGTATATATCTCAGTTATCTCTGACTTACTCACTGTCGCAGTCAGTCCGGATTTGTAGAGTATGCCTATATCACCACCGCGTCTGCCAGTTCTACGAGGAATATGATTAAACTCATAACCTGCAGGAACCAACTCATTTATAATGAGCTGACCAGTCTCAGTTCCAAGTCACGTTTAAATAAGGATGGTGTTCGAGTTGATAAGTTGTTCTAGGAAATGGTGGCTGATTATGGTGTCCCGAGATCCCCAATTTTCGGAATTAGCATTTACGTCTCCCAAAATCAAAAGTAATCAAAGCCAGAAGTAGCCTCTTTGGTATTGAAAAGGTGGCCTAGAAGGATTCTTTGTGGAAGCCATGTATTTCAGTAGTGAGTGTCTCCCTGTCTTCAGTAGCTTTGGCTAGTGTGTAAGGGTTGTGTGGTACATTAAACCGGATTGTGTTGATTAGTCCTCGAGAGACTGAGCCTGATTTGAGTAAGTGAGGGTTGTGGCAAATGATGTAGCCTGGTATTTCAGCTCACCGTTTTGTACTGGTCAATGTCTCTGGGAGGATAATTATTTCTTGAGGGCTGTCTTGGATTGCTATGGAATCCCCGAGTGATCTAGGAGATGATAGAAAATTATTCTTGTTGATTGTGGGATGATGATTGGTATGTGGTCGGGAATTCGATTGCCTCCTGATTGTCGATCGTGATACTGATCTGAAGGATTGGAGGATTTGATCGGATTTAGCCGTCTGTTGAACGGTAGCTAGTCCTTCCTATGAGTATTGGCATAAATGTTTGGGCGGGGTTTTCAGCAGATTCCCCACTGCATGCATTGTTTACCACAGGAATTGCACATGCACCAGGTTAGCTGTTTCTGTAACTGTGATCGTGTTCGGTTGGTTATTCTTTTCTGTGTTGTGACAACTGTAGTCAGGTTCTTAGTCACCAAGTTTTTGAGTGGATGACATTCTGTCTGTCTGCCTGTGGTGCTATCGATTGTATTCGGGTGGGTTGGGGTGGATTGTTACTGTTCTAGTTGGCTTTCGAGTTTTTGGCTTCCTTGTCTCGATATCCGGTTTCTGGCGTATATCCTGTGCCGCGTGGATTCTTCCCTGGAAACCCTTGTATGCGAGGAAATACTTCCCCATGCAGTTCATGCATGTTGGTTTATGTGGCTTCAGTCACTCCTTCGGCCTTCGTTTGTCACATTAATAACACCTGACCCGAAATCTATATGAATTCACGGTGTGATTCCACATGTGGCATTTGTAGAACTTGGGGGGGGGGGAACAGGTCGGACTAAGAGATGTGTTGATTGATGACGAAGGATGCGACACTGAGGTGAAGGAGACGGAGGTGGTCGGTGTTGGCCACTTGAACAATATCTTTACATCCACTAGGTTGAGGGTATTCCGCGAAGTATTCCACACATATATCTAGATGGAGCCTGTTTATCACGTATTTGTTTGGTGAGCCGGGAGGGAAAACTGAAAGAAATCTACTGGGTTGCTGTCTAACTGTTTTAGATCAAGAATGTGAATCCTGGTTTGGCTGTCTGTTGATTTTAGGATGCGGCTGCCATCGTTGTTAACAAATGACTGTATCGGGAGTTCTGGCAATTGCGCTTCCAGTTTTGTTGCAATCTGATAAGGAGTATGCCACGGCCACCTTTGGGTGAACTAATCCGCGGACGTATTTTCGTGCTTACCTTCTTGGCATTTACCTTTTACCATTCTCTCTCCATATCCACAGGCGAAGTTGGTTCCGTAGACCTAGTCCTATATCCAACTGACGACCGATGTTGGTGAATCAATAATGCAATCAACTAAATAATGCCAGGCTACATCAACTACGCTAATTCTAATCCGTCGCAACGGGCTAATCACGCGCCAAAGTGATCAACTTTGGAGGTACTGTAATGCTGTTTTAATTCAATGGGTTCAGAAACAACCACGGTCACTGAAACAGGATTTGGAGAATTGAATCATGCAAAATACATATGATGACCATCGGTTCATCTATACCGATGATTCAGAAGAAGGTAACAGAGTAGGATACGCTGTCGTTTGTCGTACTCGGTGCCTGATGGTGCGTCTGCCTGCCAGATGTGGGTTCAATATACACAGTAGGACCTCTAGCCCTTTATCTTGCACTCCGTCATGGCATTGGTTCTACTAGGGAAACATGTATTATATGTGTGGCTTCTTTCTCCTTCCCCCCGCTGGACCGGTGTTTAGAATCGGTCCGCTGTATCCACTGCATGTAAAAGGCGACTAAAAGGGGCAACCTGTTTGCCGTGGGTTAACACCCGTAGGGGGGGAGGAGAGGTGGGGTTCCTAGTAGTTGAGCGGTGGAAACACTGCATCACACTATTTCGTCCCTAATTTTCTTTTAAGACAGGAGGTCAGAAAGGCCCGATCTGATAAATCGGCTATGGTCATGGCATGACTGGAGTAGCCATGTGTTGCAGCTTCGTTATTCGTAGCGGGATGCATATCCATGAGACTCCTGGAGGTCATGGCTTATGGAACAATTAGGGACAAAGGGCACCTTCAACTCCTGGTTATCATATCATGTGGGAAATCCTTCTAATTTCATTCGCTCATTCATGATGAAGATATCAGTAACTGATCTATTTTGAACCAATGTCCCTTTAGCATTCATTCATTCATTCGTGCATTTAGTCATTCATTGTTGCTTGTCTGTGGCTGTTGGTTGGTAGGTTGATTGGGTATGATGGTTGGGGCATGGCTGTGAGGGATTGAGCCTATTGTTGCTAAGTATACTACTACTGTAACCCTGGTGATCGTACGTTTGTTACCACATACATGTTTCACCCCTTCATTGGGCTCCGTGTTGGGTGGGGAACCATAGTAGTGAAAATTAAATTTAAACAACATGCTAACCTCACATTCAAACCAAACATAGAGTGTAACTGACAAAGAAAAAAACCTCGAATCATCATCTGATGGCGAGAGTTCAAATTTAAACATGTGGCCCAGACTATTGGTAACCCCTTCGCCATAGAGAAAGGAATCATCGGTTTGGCAGGAACGCCGGTATCTGTCAGTAGGTTCAGGTCTAGAGATCTCATCATTGAGGTCTCTAAGAATAGCCATTCGGACAGTCTTATACGTTCCGGTTTGTTGGCAAATTGTCCATTCGTAAGGCATGGTATTTATATAATATAATGGCGGAAATGGCAGTTTTTAACGTGGCTAGCAACATCTAATGAGGGAGATGCATATGGTCTGTAATTTATAGCTTCCCCACGAAGACTAATTATAAATAAATTTTGAATTTATACTGTATGTTCGGTGGAGAAAACCTTGCCAGTTACCTGGCTGGATGAAAAACTCCTCCTACTATAGTGAGTGTCATGGCCGAGCCGCAAACATGCGACCTCCGACACAGAATGACCATAACCATAGATAAATAGTCTCGCACTCTACTCATGAGGCCAAAGAGGCGTTTTTAGCAAACAAATCATACAAACGTTTTATTGAATAATTTTTTAGTCAATGTATGTCACACAAATACATAATATCTTAGTCATAATGTTAGAAGAATTTTTGCTTTAGGATAGATACCAAAACTGGTGTTAATTTACGTATAAGCATGACTGGAAACAGTGGAATTAATCCATTTGAATCAGCATATGGAAAAGTGGTCTAAATTGATTTGATAATAATATACATAATTTGATTCTCACGAGATCGACGTAATAAAAGAACTGACATATATGAAATAAGGCCTAGAATTAGAATAATTTAGATTGAGAACAAATCAAATATAAAATGTATAATCTGTGTAGCCCAAAAAGTTTCATTTTATGCAAGTGTTTAAAAGATTAAATAGATTGCAGTAACAATAGTGCCACTTTTTCCATATTTAATTTTATAATTATATTCCTTTATTGTTACCGTATGTAGACGATACGTGGTTTTAATATAATGTGCCTATTGATATGAGTTTCATATTTTAAAAAGGAAAGGATCTATGGATATATTTCCCAGTGTATACTTCGTCACCATTTGCGCTTCCGTAGTCGCAATACAACAATATTATGCACTTATATTAGCATTGAAAGCGTAGTTATGAAGTAGTGGAAAGGCTCTAATTATTGCAATAAGAAGCAAGTTCTGGTAGCAGAGGTTTTCTTGAATACGATGCGTGATATTCAGTTGTAAGTAAAAAGTGAAATAGATACTCCACAAACAGGTACTAGCAATCAGAGGAAAGCTCACCTTAATTTAGCAAAATAGTGTTGGTTTTATTTTATTAGAGACTAGAGTATCATATGTCGTGGATAAATACATAATTCAGTATATATATATATATATATATATATATATATATATATATATATATATATATATATATATATAGCGTTATGTCATCTGTGTTGTTTAATATATACAAGGATGAGCTCAGTTGCAACTTGAATCAGAGTTATATTGGTTGTAGTAGGAATGGCATGATCATAACTCGTGTACGCGGATGATACTTGTATCGTAGCTCCCTCACCTACAGCTTTCCAGGAACTTATTATTGTTAATGAGAAAAAGATTAAGTGTATGTGTTTCAAACCAAATTCACTGACTGGTTTATTTGTACATACTCTCCGCCTTAATGATGTACCTCTGACTTTTGTGATAAATAACAAATATTTAAGTGTATTTATACATGACAAACATGATGATGATGATGATGATGATGATGATGATGATATCATGAGATATGCAAAATCACTTTATTCAAGAGGGAATATGCTTATCAGTCGCTTCAAAACATGTTCCTCCAGTATTAAAGTAAAATTATTTAGCTCATTCATTTGTAATGTCTAAATCTGTCATTTGTTGTAAACATATAAACAGTATACATATAAGCGTGTGGTAATGGCCTTTAATAATTTATACAGAAAATTATTTGGTATTTTAAGGGGGGAGAGTATGTCTGCTAATTTTGGGTGCTGGTTCGCAAAAACGTTATAGTTTTAAAACACGTTTAGGTGCTACTAGATATTTCCTAGTACAATGTATTGTTTCTGGTTTGTTTTATTATCATTCTAGCTCTTCTTCTAGATGGACTAAAATACTAAATTTATAATTTGTTATGTGTTTTATACATTTTACTGTATCATAATTCATATGAATATGGAATTTTATTTTCTGAAATAAATTGATTGAAAGTAGAGCTTTAAGAAAACTACACATCATAGTTCGGTGTAACCCTGAAAGATGTTTTATCTTTTAATTTCCATATTTACCTTTGTTTACTTTTGGAAATGTTGGCCGATTTATAGTAAAACAACCATTACTTTAAGAAAAGCAACGCCTATAAAGAATAAAACATGATGTTTAATATGTATATAGTCACAAATATTTGAGAAAATATTAGCCATAACTTTCCTATCAGCATATAATTGTTAGTACCTTTTGACATTAATAACCAAAGCAAAATGCATTCAGTATTACCGGGTTATCATTTTTGCCCCTTTTAATTTTAATTTTTAAAAACCCTTTGTTCAACCCTTTTTAAAAATTTTTCACAAAAATAAGTCTAATTCATTTAAATATTGCTACTTGATTCATTATTAAAACCAGTTGCACAATTACAATCATACTTAATAATCATTATGTTTGCGTTTACAATGTTAAACTAAGTCTAATTAGAGTGCATTTAAATATATAAAGCGCATTGGATTAGTAGTTTCGACATAATGCATCCTTTTAGTACTTAACTGAAATTGTATCATCATATTTATATTATATTAGAAACAATCTTTTAAAATAAAATAAATCCACCAATAAAACATTTTTAAATAATTGAATAAGTGAGTGAGAGATCGAGTTAATCAGTAAGTCTATTAGTAAGTTAATCAGTCAATCAATCAGTCAGTTAGTCAGTAAATCAGTCAGTAAGTACTTAGCCAATCAGTCAACATTTAGAGTTTAACAGTACTTCAGTCAGTTAGTAAGCAGACAATCAGTCAGTCAGTAAATCAGTAAGTCAGTTAGTCAGTCAATCAGTTAGTCTTTAGATTTTAATAGTAATTATACCAGGACATTTAGTGTTGTTAGCTTTAGTAGTCTCCTGAAGTTTCAATTAAATATTTTATAATGTTAACGAAACTGCATGATATTAAACGTTCCCGTGACATAAATGATACATTAATGATTAAAGGTTAAGGTCTTATTTTCATATCGGCATACTTAGGATGAGTGGTGTAATGTTTCCACGGAAACCATATTATTCCTGGATAAAATAAACCACCCCCAAATAGTACTGGCGGAATGTGTTCGCCATATGTCGCCATTAATCTGACCGGAGAACAATTCTTGAACCAAAAACCACCATTACAAATCTTGGCACATGAGTACGGCCAAATATCATTATCGACGTCGATCGTGCTGAATGGCAAATCGTTCTGACTGATAAGACAATCACCTGTAATATAATCAAGAAATACTCGACATGGAATTCAAAAGCTGACAGACAAATCAAGTAAAAGAGAGAAAGAAAGAATGAAAGAGAAATAAACATGAAAAAATAGTCAATGGGTAATGTATGAAAGGTAAATATACAAGTCACGTGATTCATGTAATAATTACCACAATCAACATAGAAAAATATATTTATCTTATATGACATAGAGAGTTAAAACATATACAAGTAATAAGAATATGTGTAACATAAAAAAAACCATGAAATTATGTTTGGAAATTCCATCAATATTTCTCATAAAGTAATAATAAAGTAGAATTTATTAGTTTATTATAAAATTTCTTTTGTCAATGATATGTCCGGGTGTTTCGATGGCGTGGCGGTTAGAGCATTTCGCTGGAAATAATTGTCTAAATATTGAAATACGTTTGATAGTTAATTATACCCTAATTGTTTGCAAATCTTTATAACATAATTGGTCATACCTGTTGTTCCAGAGTATCCTGCTATATGAATCCTGTACGCATCTGTTTCTGGTCCAAGACTGAAGATGTCGTGCTGGGAATAACCCGTTTCTCCATTAAACAGCTTCAAATCGACTCGGAGTTTGTAAGACTTGCCGTTATGCAGTAACCGATACATCGTTTCCAAACCTGTCAAATGAGAAACATAATTTAAAGGCAGTTTGTGTGCAAAATTTAAATATCGCTGATACTGAATCAATTGAAAACGCACGAAGAACTGCCATTACAAATTGTAGTTTAAATATCTACCATCTTAATTCGAAACTTTTATTACGCCATAACGTTATTTAGAAGGTATTTCAAGGTCTATTAATCCAACTAAAAAGCCGAAGACATATAAAATAAAACAACACATCTAGTTGTAATGGTAAACGTTATAATGTTCACGTTGGGCAATGAAAACAAAGTAAGAACAAATACAAGACAAAGGGAATATTTGTCTAATAAACTGTAGGAGAGACAACACTTGATATATTCTATCACCAAAAGAATTAATCAGGGACTATTGTCTGACATCAACGTGTATATAAAAAACTGAATTGTAAATCTCACCGAACCAATATTCTCCAAAGACATTACCAAAACCATATTTATAATAAGCCCAAGTCCTATTAAAATCAACGGAGCCATCCTCCCGCTTCAATAATGTCTGAAATATAAAATCCGTATTTGTATTCAGATTGGGAAAATATCTATAATATTTGGTTCAAACACCAACCGGGTTATCGGGTATTTCAGCTGTTACTTCATTTCATTACATTTTGGCGGTCGATCTACCTATTTATGCTATCATGTATACAAAAGTATCCATAGCACACTAACACAGTACATTCAATAAATGCACATGTGCCGACCAACACATACACACACGCGCGCGCCCACTCACACACAGCTAGAGAAAAATGGATAGGAATATCAAATCTTTTCTATATACTTACCGTCCACCCCCCGCCATCTGTGTCCATATCACAGTACACTTGTCGTAGATCAGGCTCAGTTCCGTCCGGATCCAGATTAATAACGTATACACCACTAACTGTTTCTCCACTCTTTAGCAGATCGTCGCAGTCTCCAGACAGTATGGAGGAGTTCTGGACTAGAAATAGTAATAAACAGATGACATACAATATTTGAAAATTAATGAGGAAATATATATATATATATCCAAGAATTTCCAAGAAAGACTACACAAGATAACATATTTGAAGATGCTATGCCATCACAACTTACCTAAGTTTTCGTAATAGGTCACGTTGGTACTAGCCTGAATAAGGTATACTTTGGACGCACCTAGTTTATATTCACATTGAATATCTCCATCACCAAGATTGAGGACGTTAAATCCTCCACAGCCAACAAGTTTCTGGCAGTAGGCAGCACAACGTATTGCATTTTTTTCTCGACTGATAGCCATGTTGACCTTATTAGACATCATGTTATCACCATGGATGGCAACGTATTTAGTAGCAGCTGAATAGTGTGAATAACTTTGACCAATTAAGGCAGCAATATGAATAGCAACGAAAATGTACGATGTAATAAGCATCTTCACCGATGAAATGCTTATGTAATGTGGAGGAATTATGGTTTATTTGTTGGTATGTTTAACATATATAGTGTAATAATTTTTGCTCGAATATGTGTAAAGTGATACGCAATCAATATTTTGTATAAAAATACTGCTTTAGCAAGACTGGATATTAAGTTTTAAATATTTTAATAACTACAACACACTCAAACACCCCTGCGCACACACCCAGACGCGCACGCGCGCGCACACATATTCACGTAAACAAACAAATACAAACGCATGCACCCCTCCGCCCGGGTTGCGCAACCGCGCACACACACTCAAGCGCCCGTACGAAAAGCAAATTTGCTGGTCTTCACAGCCTTGGGCATTAAGCTGCCGATAGAGTTTTTCCCCATATTATAAGTAATTAGCTTGCACTGATATAAGAAAACTGTTGAATATATAGCTATTATAATCCCAATATATAATTCGCAATATCGGAGATCTGCCTGAAATCCGCTGTTCTCGACCATGGGTCAAATAGATCAAGTGGATAGGCGCTTTAGTTTAAAAGCCCACCACACATAACTGCATATACTTAGAGCCACTAAATTAGGTGTGAGTGAACGTTCACTTAGTGATGAACGGAAACGTATGAAGATTAGCTGTTAGGTTCGAGTAAATCATAGTATTTACTAAGGTTTCAGACGATATTTCGTTCTAGTTCAGTAATAATCCATTGTAAGTATTGCTACTTTATTTGTATTTTAGCCAAATCACTTGACTGATTCCATACGGAGTTAGTGAAGAACTTTTGAAGCCAGACTTATTCGGACGTGTATTAATATATACAGTAGTAAAGTCATGGCCGGTTAACGATTTGATTGATACATGGGAGAATTGGTGATAGCCTGTTCGTGCCGCTTAACGGTTTGTGGCCGACCAGTTGTGGGTCAAATGGGTGTGAAACCATAGTGCTCCGATTTATTGATGTGCGAAAGAAGTTGGTGGTCACCCATTCCGTGCCACTTGGCGATTTGTGGCCAGCCGGCTGTTGGGATTTCACGGGTGTTGATGTTATAGCCGCGGGGTTTGGTTGCGTTTGTACGGTATTACTGTTTTGGTGTGTGGGTTGAATGAGTAAAAGATTTGTTAGTGAATGTTTGTTATGGTACAGCCAAGTCAGCGGAAATTGGATCAAGGGACATGCGAGTCTCCACTGGACAACATGCTGATTGGCTGGGGGGGGAGAATTCCCCTTTATATACCGGTTTGTATGTGTGGGAGGAGTTTTGGTGGGACATTATTTTCATCTCAGACAAGTCAGCGGTGACTGGACCAGGTGACCATGTGGGATCTACCGGACAATAACGCTGACGGTGCTGACGGAACAATTCCCTATATATTTATCTGGATTTTTGTAGATATGTTTGGGAGTAGTTCTGGTGGTGGGTCTGGAGTGTATAGTTTTGAGGAGTGTATAGTTTTAAGTAGAGGAATAAAGTAGATTCGAGACCACATGAGTTCGCAGTTGTGAAAGAGAGAACTTAGCTAAGGCCCAGGATCGGGACGGGCTGAGGCGGCCGCGAGCCGGATCTCGGTACTTTTCACGGTTCATAACCGTAGGATTTATTTAGTTATTCGAACGTAGAATAAAGCTGAGGTCAGTATCTGTGGTGTCGAAATGTTTTATATACAGGTTTCTTTTGGATCACAGAAAATTACTGTTGAATGTAAACTGTGGTGTTAAAATAGTTTATGATATGTATGTAGCAAGTCACTATTGAACCACACGCACCTGTTGTTTGCTGCGAGCTGTGGTATCAAATGGTATGTTTTACGTGCTTCCGCTTTTTGTACGTAGCCTGCATGTAGCCGCTTTCCTGTGGGCGTGACATATTTGTCGCGTACGAAAAGCGAATTAGCTGGTTCCCACATGCTGATGAGTAGACCAGACAGATGCTTAGGTATACGCACACATCTATCAATATGTGGAGGTATGGAACATTTTATTTTTAGATTAATGTATGTATAGTTGTATTTGTATTTAGATTTATGGAGGTAGGTTTCGAAGGATGTTTAGATATGTTGATGCTCTGTGCCTGTTGCCTCTTTATATGTACCCTAAACACACACACACACACACACACACACACACACACCACACACACACACACACACACACACACACGCTTGGTGGCTTAGGGACTGGTGAGACATTACACATGTCCCCTGAAGAAACGTACAGAGTTTTTAATAATCGTAATATAATTAATCTTTCTTCTTATATGCTTTCGGAAAAGGAGATTAATTTAATAAGCAACGGTTTGTCATTTGTCCCTAACCCTGATATCGATAAAACAGCAATCACAAATGCAATTTTTAACTTGGGTAGAAGATTAAAAATTTAATATTCTTTAGATGTTGCCGTAACAACTATATTAAAACAGTAAGACGTTTGTGTCGAAATCCAACTGGATCCCAACTGATAAAGAAATAGACCCAGATCTCCTTCAGTGTATTTCAAACTTCACATCAGAAATAAAAAGCTTAACCATTCTGAAGGAAAAAAATAATATAGACCAGTCGGAATCATTAGCCCTCAGAGATATCCGCAAAAATAAGAGTTTAGTATTTTAAAAAGCAGACAAAGGTTCAGCAACAGTGATAATGGATAAAAAGTATTATTTAGCTGAAGGTTATCGACAACTAAATAATACTCACCACTACAAAACAATTAAAACTCCTTTATTTCCCCAAACATCAGTAAAGATTGCATAAATATTAAAGAGACTAAGAAATTGCAAAGCTAGTCATACCTGATGGATGCTTGCTTATAACATTAGATGTTGGGAGCAGGTATACAAATATTGACCATGCTAAAGGGCTTAATGCAGTGAGTGAAGCACTTCAATTTCGAGGTCCCTTATATGACGGTATAATGCAACTCCTTGAATTATCATTAAAAAATAACGATTTTATCTTTAAGGGCAAGGGTATATTCAATGGGCCGAGATTGGGCTTCTCATTATGCCGATATATACATGGCTAAATTTGAGAAGGAGGCCTTATATAAAGCAGCTTTAAAACCACATACATACTATCGTTATTTAGATGACATATTTATTGTGTGGCCCCACGGACAAAAGGCTTTTTATAGGATTTTTGGATAGTTTAAATAATCACGAACCACCGATTAGATTTAAAGCTACATTAAATTAGCAGAAAATTTATTTCTTGGATACAACCATATTTAAAGATCCAGAAAATGAAAATGGATTATTAACAAAGGTCTTCTTTAAACCGACAGACACTCATCAACTCTTGCATAAGGATTCCTTTCACCCTAAACATATCTTTCAAGGAATCCTGAAGTCTCAGATCTCACGTTTTTGTAGGATTTATTAAAAAATTACAGATTTCGATGAAGCATGAGAGATATTGTCTCATTCATTATGCAAAAGGAATTATTCAAAAAGATGGCTACGCCATATTAAAAGTAAAACTGTCCGTGAGCTACAAATACAATAACGTCGTATTAATCCGACTAATCCTACAAATAGTCAGTGGTGTCCAAAACCATGTGGGATTAGCAGATGTAGATCATGCGAGATATTGTGTTCTTGTCACAATATCACAAGTACAGTTACTAATAAAACACATGGAATAATAGGCAATTTAAACTGTAGCTCATCTAACATAATATATATCTGTGAATGTTTACGTTGCTCTAAACAGTATGTAAGCGAGAGTAATGGCGAACTTCGTGTTAGAATGAATGGCCACAGATTTGTGATTAATTCAAACGTGATGTCTTCTGCGTTATTCACGCATCTTCTAGAACATACACAGATAAATAAAGACTTGCCCCAACCATCTCTAGAAG
>JAODUP010002126.1:0-16653 GCA_025642065.1 Paralvinella palmiformis | reverse complement strand
ACATTTCTTCTTACCCTATTTATATTTTATCGAAGTGTCTATGCGTTTATATATGTCTATATCGATATCCCAATATATACTGAAAAACAAACCTGAGATGCCAAAGGAGACGACACGTGACTGGAGTTGTTTGTAGCTGCACACTGTATAGTAATATTGGCGTATATAGTCAATATGTTTTTGGAGTTAATAAGTTCTCGTCTTTCTGAATGGGAAAGGGTCAATATACGATGTATACTCTACTACAACGATCATTAATGGTGAATACATCTAGTATAGAGTTTTTGTGGTTCGTGACGTCAGAGTTGATTTTTTCCACGCTGAGACGTGTACTGTCTAATGTAACAAAGATGTGTGATTGTTTGTGTTAATCAAGAGTCACACTGAATCCCAAAACTGACTCAATGGATATATCTCTTTATTCAGATATGGATGTGTTGTGGTTGGTGCGCGGTTTCTTATACGCATACTCGTTTCTATATCTATCGTTAGGCGTGTTTTTTGTGTGCATTTGTCCGTGTTTTTATCTAATAACTAATTATCTATATTGTTGCCTAAACAACATGATAACGTCCCCTGCACGTAAA
Source organism: Paralvinella palmiformis (assembly GCA_025642065.1). Classification (NCBI taxonomy): domain Eukaryota; kingdom Metazoa; phylum Annelida; class Polychaeta; order Terebellida; family Alvinellidae; genus Paralvinella; species Paralvinella palmiformis. Next base: position 16,066 of record JAODUP010002126.1, on the reverse strand, counting down.
TAAGACATTAGTAAAATAGATCATCTCGATAAGCTGATCAATCAAACTGACTACTTCAATAGATCATTTACTAAATCTTTTTAAAGATTTTGATGTTTTATTATTTGTTTGTTTGTTAACAAACAAACAGTCTCTATGCCATATACACATCATATACCTCTGTCGACATAACTAAAATATGGTTTCAGCTAATTGGCATCCTAAGTGATCCTGATAGACGTATTAAGCTATCTGGTTCATGCCTCTTGACTAGCTATCCGTAGACCACGTCACGTAATACATATATTCATGAGAGAGGATATGTTGGAATTTGTTAGTGCTATCAATCATTTACTGCAGTCACTTCATACGTTGCCGGGTTGACGTTTCTATGTGTATGGTTGCACTCGCACGCGCACATCTCTGATGGTGGTGTGTTACGTGGTGCAGTTGCTAGTAGAAACCAATTATTAATCATAATTCCCCAAGGAATTAATTTTCCAGATACCTGTCGCTGTTGTGGCTACCTGATGACTACACAGTTCTCTGTGAATGTAAATATTAGATGATCACGCCATACAACACAACTGAGGAAGGCATTTAGACCTATAACATTCGAATTATGCGATGTTTCTAGATGTACCTTGGTAATGGCAAGTACAACTATCAGGCATGTAGAAAAACTTCAGGAACATAATTTAATATATTAATTTATTTTGGTCTTTGCTATGATAACAGCAGATGGCGCCTTTGTTTCTGTCTTCTTTTGGTAAACTGGTCCGCTATTTTTGTTGTGGTAATATAAGTTCAAATGTTTAGTAGTAATACAAATGTTGATGTTAGCCTTTAGCTGCATTTTTATTTACTGAATAAATAAAACAAGACGGATTGGTAAATATTAGCAAAATAAAGTGAGTACAATGGCGTATCTCATTTTATTATCGACTTGATGTCATAATTAAATATCATAAATATTAATTACGAATTATAACAATACCGAAGCACTTTCTTTTAAATAAACTACCATATTCCGTAATACCTACCTTCATCTCACCTGATATGTATCCAGATTGTCTTCAATCTTAACCTTCCCGTTATATGACTTATCTGATCCATAATATGAACCCTCCTGATTGAGGACATGATAAATTAGAAATATTAGTATTGTTATTATTGTAACCACTATCCTGATGTACAATAATAAAATGTTGTGAATGTATTCGTTGCTGCTGATTTTATTTGTATACCGTCTTCTAGATTGTATTGTGCAGTTTGTATAAAGCAAGATAAAAGACAAGATGACATCAAACTTATTGTTTTACTTACAAAATAATTGCCTTACAAATGGATTATTACCTGTAATAATGGTTTCTTTAAATTCCTTCACAATTCCCTCACAATGGGCTATAATGTTATATGGAAGACACCCAACTGCCTAGCACTACTTTGAGTTGAGGTTCTCGTTCATGTTCAATATTTCCCTATTTCCCATATGTCGTGGCTATTCATACTGTAGGAAGTCGAAAATATAACTTTGCTCTTGAAAATGTTGAATAACACTTCGTATGGATGTTTTTTCAGGGAAATTCTTTTAACATCAAAATGGTGCCAATATATGTTATTTAAAAACAAAATATATTGGTTGGTTTCAAACTTAACTTGAATATTAGTTTATGTTTTCTTCAGCCATGTACTATTCAACTGTAAATATGCCATGTCTTTCCTAAATATCACTGAAATAGTAAAAATAAATAGTTTATAAATAGCAGTGAATTTTAACATTTCTTGAAACACATACACAGATAAGACATTCTGTTACCCTGCTTATTTCTTACACAAGACCGACTTCGATAATAAAACAAAGTTTACTTTTGGACTAAATGTGCCTAGATATACTTATCGTCCAAATACTTGAAGCCCTAAATAATAATAACGAACACATAGACTTATAGCGATTTACTGAAGAATGAAAAACAAAATGTAGAATGATTTTTTTCTTATATTACATCTAGTTGAAAAGAAAAATAATTTTCAAAAAGTGGATTTGCAGCAACTTATTGAAACCTAAAAATATTTCCAATTTTTACATATCATAATTAGCTGGTGAGCCGTTTGTGTGTGTATGCGTGTGAGTTAATCCATGAATGCATAGATTCGTACGTGCGTATGTTTGTGTATATGATTGTGTGTTTGTGTATGAATACGTGTTTGTCTATTTGTTTGTGTGTTTCTGTATGTGTGTTCTCTGTGTGTGTATTTTAGCTGTGTATAATAAGGCACAGGCACAGAGAATCTCGATCCGTGAATTCAAACTCTGGACGTTTCTTCAGGGAACTGAATCCAGAGTGGCGACTTTTCTTGCTGAGACATGTGTAATGTCTCATCAGTCCCTAAGCTGCCAAGCAAAATCAAAATACGAATCACCTACAGCCGTGGAGTTTGGGAGGTGTAATGTCTCACCGGTCCCTAAGCCGCGAAGCAAAATCAAAATGCGAATCACCTACAGCCGCGTCATCAGAATTATAATCATCATCGTTATCAATCAGCACCCAAATATAATATCAACAATAACAACAACAACAACAACAAAAGCTTTAAATAATAATAATAATAATAATATTAATAATCCTATCGTCATCCCTCCCGTTTTATATAATCTATTAATGAGTACTTTCTGGGGGTTTTCTGTTTAATTTTCTGTTTCCTTTCATCAGTGTTTACCCATGAACAATGCTGAGGACGAAGACAAAATATGTTGAATAAATGCAAATATGTTCATTTGTTGACAAATTTGTATACAACCCATTAGTCGGACTGTATTTATGGCAGTGATGACATATGTGATTGATACATGGTTATTAATTACCGTTGTTATATTCTTAGCACGAATCAACTACCGCCACTGTAATAACTGGACAATCATTAAGAATGATAACAAAAATAGGTATTTATAATATCCTGACTTAAAATAGTTCTTTTCTATACGAATATAGACTGACAGTGACATTGTTGTACCATTGTATTGATCAAATTTAGCAGTGGCTTGGGAATTCTAAATCAGATGATTTAACTTACTGAGACAGCTGCTGAGATGTTAGGGAAAGGAACATTGACAAGGATGAAGCATTAGGCAGTTCTATGATCTATGACACAGATTATTGGATAGGACATGATATATGCAATTATAGAACAAAAACGTCGACAGATAACATAATGATGTTGCTATCCTCTAATATGGTTGTTAATAATAGGTCGATTCTTTAATTAAAATATGCGCGAATGGAAACAGAATGAAAAATAAGCTGGTTTTCGATTTCTTACATGCTGATCATTACTTGTATCTGTACTTAAGTTATGTTTACTCTCATGTTATTAAGATAGACGTCTGTGTTATATTAAGTTATTTGGGTTTTTCTGTTTCCATTACTGATATAGTTTTAATCACACGTTTTGTCATCGACTCTGCTCAAAGGTTATTTAAGTTGCCTAATTGTGTATTTGAAATCCAACTGGTAATAAGGTTTGGCGCTCAGGTTGTGAGAATATAGAAACGTCAGAGTCGAAATGTAGATCACGATGTTTATATGTATTTATCTATCTATCTTTCTATTTATCTATCGATCTGTATATTCTACCTTATCGTTGAAGCGCGTGCCAGTGTTTCTTACTGCTAGCTCTGGTGTCAAGTAGTGAATTTTATATGTACTTTCACTCTCTGTACGTAGCTTACATACCATTTTTCACGTACGAAAAGCTGATTAAATGGGCACCACAAGCTGATGACTGTAATACTATTGACATAATATGTAATATTTTAAACATTGTTCAGCGAAACAACGTAACGTCAGAATCTTACTGTCAGCCATGATGTTATTCTGTTATCTGTTAATCAAGTAATGACATCTTTTCTGTGTCTTTAAATATATTAAAATATTAATTGCTGAAAATAGAAATACATTATTTAAAAGGATGAATATAATATTTAACTAACTGAAATTATATAGTATTATTATATGATCAATTAGTAATTATTGTAAAGATCGAATGAAAACACCTGTTTTATAACCATCAGAGCAAGGAAAAGATAACACTTTCGAAAATGATCCAGTAGAAAGTGTAACATCATTACTCTTGAGTGTAATTAACATAAAGTTTTAATTGGCTCTGTTGTTGCGTTCAAATGTAATGTCATTATCGGTTTGAACTCTCCTGGGCAGCCAATGCCACTCTTTGACATTCTTAACTTATAACTACTTAAATAATGGACCCTGAAGTAACTATAATTTACTGAAAAGCATTGTCTAGTATCTCTGAGGAACATAATTTAATCAGATACCGTAGATGTAGTATAAATACACTTGTCGTGAGCTGTAATCATATTATATGTCTATGCATCAATCTAGTCCTTTTACACTTACACGTAATACCCCTGTTTTCCTTCCTAGCCATCTCTCCCACTTTCTCTCCATCCAGTCACTGATTCATCACCTCTACCTGCCTTTCTCTCCCGCTCATTTATATCATTGTCGTCACCCATTTTACGGCTACATGATATCATTTCTCTATCTTACGTGTATTAGCGGTATTTCAGTTACAACGTAGTCTCCTGTCCCTAAACTAGAACCTCTTAACATAAATTATAGCATATATCAGTTGACTTTGTATATAAAATATCTTATTGATAACACAAATCACATACTTAGAGAAAATAGCAGACACAGGGTCAATTCAATTCCGAAATGGAATTGATGATCAATTCCAATTCCGGAATTGAACTGATTATTTTACAAAAATAATTGAAATTGAGAAATTTTGAATTGGAATTGAAGTTTCCTACTAAACTTTAATCCACATATTAATTTACCATTTTTACAACGTTAACGCTTACATGTGGTGTTACCAATATACTGAAACCTAAATGATCCAGAACTTCGGTTCTGCCCACAACACTGTGACACGACCACATACCGTACCTGTAAGCTATATAGAATTATTGCTATTTAGGAAATTAAGTAATTTATCATCTCACCGGGAATGCCAATCTGATTAAAAACTTGCCCCTCCTCTCCTAAAACTGTGACTACTATAGCTTGTCCCCAGAACTAACTGTTTTAATAACCACTTATGACGGTAAATACAGGATCTGACACCTGCTGGGCGGAACTAAGCAAAACATTAGTTTCAAGGCTCCTACTGGACAGTGGAATATAAACACATCTTTGATTATTACAAACTACACTCTTACATGGGGATGCACCCAAGACTATGATCCACCAGGCTTTTTCCTTTTTTTAACCACGTTAGCACTTAAATGTGGTGTTAACAATATACTGGAACCATGGTGATCCAGAACCTTATATATATATATATATATATATATATATATATATATATATAATATTTGCAAACTGACTGTGACACCCCACGTGATCATTTAACCAATTAAAATGGTCTGGATGCCATGGGATTAACCCACAACAATGAAACACCACCACATAACATGCCTCTAACCTATATAGATCAATTGCTATTTATAATGTTACCCCGTTCTATGTTTAGAACGTTCAAAAACAATTAAATCCACAAATTAATTTATCATTTATTTTGTTAATTAAGCAATATTTCTTCCATAACAATCCTAGTTGGAATATAAACTACTCGGAGTAGGTATTCGTAGTGTTGACTTGGAGTACCTACTCATGGTAGAAAGTATTAGTCAAGAAAGGAGAAAAAAAGGAATTGGAATTGATAAATGTGGAATTGGAATTGAATCGGAATTGATCAATTTGATGTGGAATTGGAATTGATCAAATGGAATTGAGTGGAATTGAATTGACAAAATGTCTGCCTCTTAGTAATATAATTATATAGCTACAGGAGAATGTGTCAAATTCCAGTGATTATTGTTCCTGGTATATTGCATTATTATTATTATTAGTAGTATGTTTTAAATTATTATTATTATTATTATCATGACAAGAGTCGAAAGTAAACAATCATTGATAAGATGATCCATTGAGTATTATAGAATTTTCCGAGTGATTTTAGTTATTTATCCTTTTGCCTGGATACTCATGTCACATATAGTTGAGGCAGAATTACACAGAGAAAACTATCACTTAAACAAAGGTTAGTGTAAGATGGGAACCCGCAGCCTTGAGTTCCACAGCACAGTGCCCATTTGATGCGAGCTAATCATATGTAATGAATTTTATTATTTGATAAAAAATTAATACTGTAGACATTTTTGTTAAAACAAATTTTACCAATTCCAATAGCAGAGTGAATTAAAGTCGAAATGAGGACTGAAACACGGAATTAATTAAGTTATAAAGAATTATATGTATAGTGATTAATTTCAGTTTGTTAAGCACAGATTATTTGTGTTAATCCTAAATATTTAGAGATAGACTAAATTGAGAAATAAGCTGATTATTTCAATTCGGTCACAGATTAATTAGCTTCTTGCCGTTAATTAATGAGACGTCCATTTTAAGTGGCATTGAATAAAAATATTTTACTATATCTGATATCATTTGCTATTTGTTAACTTGCTCAAATGCAGTTCTATTTTTGAATTAAGAATATTTAACAATAAAGACTTGAAATGGTTACTATCTATATTCCTTGAACACCTGTCCTCCTGGTAATTTAATAGTAATACCTGCACTGCAAAGCTCCATGTTGTCGAATCAAATCCTCGACTTTCCTGTATGTGTGGGATACAATTTGAGCACTTAGGTGATACAAACCATGTGATAAGTATTTACCAATATGTGGTATCCTATATAGTAAACAAGATAAACATGTATTCCAAGTTAATTTTCTTTTGGTTAATAAGACATTTGTAATGATTTTGTTTATTGATCTCTTATGCTGCAAGGAACTAATTTTTCTCTAAAAACGCGCGTGTTGTACATTCTTCAGACAAGTAAATACTGTACATTTTCTCTTTTTTATCCAGGAAACAAATCCTTTCGAAGTATTAAAATCACGCATTTCAGCTACAAATAACACACTAATTGGCTTCTTAGTTCTCAACAGAACCAGGCCAGGAAAGATATTCCCCAGAAAATCTGCAGAGTGAATATTAGAATCAAGGAGATTGAAAATACATCTGTTTGATCGCTGATGAGGATTAGGGTCTAGCGTTCCTTTAGTGTTTCATAAATACAAGGTTCTATAGTTTGTGGTGGCATTGCTAGACATCTATTAATCTTAACATCTGGTGGGCAATCTTCCCAAATATCTTATTGCATTCCTATAATTTTGACTGTTAGCATTACAGTATTAAAGAAAGACTGATCAACTTAGATAGGCTAATGGATATAAATAAGTATTTTAAGTTAGTTAGATCTCATCATGTTTCGATATTAATTCGTTAATGCTGTCACTTGATTTTATGGGATAAGAAACATTTATCGCCCAGATACCCATATTAATGGAGCTAGGATTGTTTAAGATATATATGACAGTTATGTGTTATTATATTGCAATAAGAGGTTATAATATTTGTATTCAGTCTTATGTATCGGTCTAATTGAACTAATTTGAACAATCCAACATAACGAGACAGTTCGGGGAAATTCAACAAAGTATTATGTTTACAGCTTATAGAATATAAGATAACTTCATGTCTGTTGAGTTATATTACCGTTAGCCATATCCTGGATTTTAGTATATGTACGTGCTATGAATAGTGATATATAAATAAACATTTTCGATTTTTAGATGTGCTCTACATCCTTCCGGAAGTTGAATTCTAGCACGTGTCATAATACAAATTAGGAAACTTTCGAGTATCAGTTAACTTGAAAGTTTGATCATACTCTCACTTTGTTTTGATGATTAACATCTGCTATAATTACTGAACGGAGATAATATAAATTGAAACAATTAAAACAGGCAAATCTCTCTCAACGTTGGCAACATTGTTATCTAGTCGTATCAATTAATAACATGCCGTCGGCAAACCAACATCCTATTTAAATTGACCTGGTAGGACACGTCTTGGGTAACTTAATGTATTTCTTGTACACGAAATAATATATATATATATATATATATATATATATATATATATATATATATATATATATATATATATATATATATTCAGATAATGAATCTGGACAATTAAGACTGGTTAAGTAATTTTATGGGCATTACTAATTGATCTGAATGTATTCTGATTTATGCTTATATTATTCACATACTATTCATACTGTGTATTAATATTTTACTTTTCCATTTTAGGCATAATCTTTCTTGGCGTAGTGTTCGGCATAAAGCCTGGTTTTGTTTTAATCATAGTTTTTTGTTTGTGTTTATCCTCTTCTGGATTATTTTAGAAATTGTTTTTTCTTTCATTTTTCTCTAATTGTAACGGTAATTAATTATACATGCAATTAAATATTTTTAAATCAGTTTGGAGTTATAATTGTTGTTTTTTAATGAGAGTATAATACCTGTGCCAGCGCCTTGAATTATATCGTTTGTAGACGTCAAATGCTGTTATTATAATCACTTCTGTTTGTACATATATATATTTATATTCTTTCACAATTGGAACAAAATTGTTCCTTTCTTTTGGCCAAGTCTCTATGTGTGCACTGGCCACACTGCAAGTGTGTGTGTTTGTGTGTGTGTGATTTGTTTGCCACACCTGTTGATTACCCGGTCTGTATGGCATTACTTCTGAACAAGCCTTTGTGGTGACATGATATGTTGTGCTGATATTTCCGTTATTTTTCATGGACAATCGTTATTATTATGGTTATATTTCCCAAAACCAGTTGTATTAGTACGTAATTTGACTACAAAGTGAAGCTATATTTACTGTATAATGTGGGCTGTGTGTGGGAGCCACAACAGTCAATGGTCAGTTGGGCCAAAGGGTATTAATTCTGTGTTGGTGGTAAATGTATATGTTTCTGACACTTGGTATCATAATGATTAAGGGCATACTATTTTTGGTCTAACATCTAATTACGAATCTACTGGTATTTACTGAAATGTTGTACTTGTTATTCTATGTATTTGAGTGTAAATGATCTTAGGCCTAACATAATTAAATGTAATGTTTCTTGAGTAATGAACAATTTAGTAATTTGTTAAAATTTTTAGTTAATCATTTCTACACTTCTGTACTTCTGAATAAACGCATTAGCATGGCTATACAACGTCCTGCGTCTACTGTCTGAAAATGTATTTTGCACAACAGACCTTGTCGCTACAATATTAACATCATATTATTTCACGATGTCTACTGCTGAGACAGCTGATGCATATATTCATCAACTACCTGATGATTAAATAGAGACACTGAATGCCGAAGAAGAGGTTATTGAACAACTATTGTCAAGGAGACGAAAGATGACAGCTAAGGACATTGAATATGCTCGAAAGGTCAAAATGAAAAGATTTGAACAATTGAGCTGTGTAATGGATAAAAGAAGTGATGTTTGTGTGAACATTATGGACAGTGAATATGGTTCAGTACAGGAACTTCGCAAAAAGTACAAGCATTGGCTCAATCTATTCGAGCAATTCCTCCCTACAGACTTAGAATACAGACCACTATTGTCTCCAGAAGATTTGAATAATTACCTTGGTGACTGGTACGAGAAAAGTCATTATATGTATACTGAGTTCAAGAAAACTATTGAAGATTGGTTTTCCAGAATGAACATAGTTGATCATGAATAACTTAATGGGGAGACCTCCTCAGATTCCGACTCTACAAAATCGAAGTTGTCCGTCTCTACTCAACATAGCATTCTCGAGATGATGATGATGATGATGATAATTGATGTTTTACGGCCACTTTTGTGCACAAGGTATGCTAGAAGAAAAGGGGACTTTCTGATAGACAAGCAGGTCTTCGTCGCATCAAGAAAATCCAGGAATGACAGCTTAAATTACTGGAAGAAGAGTTGAAGGTGGAAGAAGAACTCAGTGAGAGTGAAGCACAGTTCAAACTACTAAATGACATGGACGAGTACACAACATCCAGCGTACAACTAGGAAACACCGGAAATGACTGTGATCACAAACCTGTCAACAAAACAGATGTCACAGGTATGTTAGGTACCGAGCCTTACATCCAATCCATGGTTCGTTAACTGAACAGACCAGTGTCGGATATTAATAAATTCTCGGGGGATTCACTAGAATATCAACAGTTCAAGAGACAGTTCCGTACTCATGTGTTGAACTATTGTGATTCGTTTGATGAAAGGATAAACTTCTTACAGCAATTCACTGCTGGTGAACCAAATAGTATTGTGTCAATGTAGTCACCTCTTGAATCTGAGAAAGGCTTTAAAGCTGCCTTCAGTGAACTTGATAAAAGTCATAGTGATAATGACATTATTGTGAATACATTATTTAAGAAGGCCCTTAATTGGCACATTATCAAAAAATATTCCCCTAAAGATCTAGATGTATTTGCTATCTTCCTGTCAGAATGTTTGTATGCTGTTCAAGACTTGGATTCATTGAAAATCCTGGAATATACAGCCAATTTCAAGCGAATTATGAACAAGTTGCCGTATGGTCTACGTGACAAGTGGCGTTCCATTGTTGACAACAAAAAGTCATATGGACGTAAAACCTGTTTCAGTGACTTGGTCGAGTTTGTCCGCCGCGAAACCCACAAGGCAACATATCCATCATTTGGAAAAGATTCAATGAAGACACTTCTGCAGCAACCTCTTCGTAATAGCTTCCCCAAGAACCACCCCAAAGGTAGATTTGTAGCAAATATGGAAACCATTGAAGAATCTGACGTTCACACAACTGCAACTATGAAGTCTTAAGCTGACACCAACAAAGCAAGTGAAACTCCTACATGTCGCTTATGCAAAGGATCTCATTCATTTGACACGTGCAAACACATAGTAGCCTTACCATTTCTGGATGGCACCGAATATGTGAAAAAGAGTGGCCTATGTTTTGGGTGTCTACGCCATGGACATCATCGTCCAGGCTGCCGAAAGAAAAACACTTGCAGAACCTGTCGTGGAAGACATCCGACCATCTTACATGTAGATGGCCCAATACCTACCAGAAATGTACTGTCAATACCAAATAATGTAGCTTCTACAGTAGTTAATGCCTGTTACGACTTATCGTCAGATGATGATCAATCCAGTTACTGTACTGTTGAGAACATTATCGCGATTATACATTTTAAAGTGCGTGTTCAAGGCAATACAGCAGTGACATGTCTCCTTCTGTGTCCTCTCATTGATGTATAAACTAGGGGCCAATGCAAACAAATGAAGCTTAGAATAGATACCATGGGAATTCCTCATACCACGGTCACTTATCAGCTACAACGACTAGATATCTTAGACCTGGATAAGGAAATTTTCATCATGTTGCCAAACATTTACACCAAAGACCGGATGCCTGTATCAAGAAGCCATATCCCATGATTCACGATTTACATCAATAGCCACACTTAGCTGATATATACTTACCGGAACTACAGGCAGATGTGGGTCTACTCCTTGGTAATAATGTCCCTGATGCATGTACACTATTGGAAGTCAGGTTAGGTCCAAGTGGTTCACCTTATGATCTGTTCTTGGCTGGATCCCATGGAACATCTTCAGAAAGGGCGCACCAAGCTGTAAGGTTGTGAACATAGCTGATGTACTGGCCATTGAAGATATCCATGATGTTCGTGAACTAAAAGAGTTATATATCAAGTCTACTGCACTGGACTAGACCATTGATGATACTTCTAGGTGAATATTCTAGATTCCTGCAGAAAATGTGCTGTTCACAGAAGGTCGTCGGTGGATGTCACTATGAATATAATCTACCAATTTGCGATGGTTGTTCCCTGCCCAATAACAAGTGCCTGGCCATACAGCGTCTGATATCCCGCAGGAAGAAATTACTAACATATTCAGACTTCCTTCAGGATTATTAACACTTCATGTAGCGACTACTAGGAGATAGACATGCTGAAGAGGTATCAGATGTAGAATTGGATACTGATGTGAACATATGGTATTTACCCCGCCTTGGGGTTTAGCATCCTCGACAATCTTCTAAGATAAGGGTGGTCTTCGATTGCAGCTCCAAGTATAACGTGTTGTCACTAAATGATATCCTGCTCACTGGACCTGATCTAATCAACAGCTTGCTTGGAGTACTGCTTCATTTCCGACAAGACCCAATTGCAATGGTAGCAGATATCACCAAGATGTTTTACAAAGTTAAGGTTGTACCACAGGATAGAGATCTGATGAGATTCTTCTGGTGGCCAAATGGTGACGTTGATGCTCAATCAAAAACCTACCGCATGACAGTCTATGATTTTGGTGCAGCTTCATCACCAAGTGTTGCTAATTATGTATTACGCCAGACTATTGAAAATAATTCAGAGAAGTTAGTACCACCTGTTTGTGATAGAGCTATGAACAGCTTCTATGTTGATGACTTCCTATGTACCGTTTCTACTGAACAGGAAGCTGTCAATCTCCCAAGAGATGTATCTGCTTTGTATGCTCGAGGAGCATTTCAGATCACTAAGTGGATGTCCAACAGCCGAAAAGTATTAGAAAGCATCCCTCAACATCACAGAGCTACTGGGTTTGTAGATCTCAACCTAGATTCCCTTCATACTGAATGTGCTCTTTGGATTTCCTGGGACGTTCAGAGAGATCTGCTTTGCTTCATTGTGAACCCGAAGGTTGTAAAACCTACCCGCAGGAATATCCTTTCAGTACTTAGCCCAGTCTTCGATCCTTTGAGCATTGTAGCTCCATTAATTCTTTCTGGGAAGCTTTTGCTTCAAGAGCTGTGTTGCAATGGTGTTGACTGGGACTCGGAACTCTCTGATTATTTTACCAATCAATGGACGAGTATTATTCAATGTTTTCCTAAGCTATCAGAAGTTAAAATCTCAAGATGTATTAAACCGTCGGCAGATGCGTTTGACAAGATTTGCCAAGTACAACTCCATCATTTTTGTGATGCTTCTGTCAAGGCTTATGGAACTGTTACCTAACTTCGTTTCGTCAGTGATTTGGGAAACATTACTGTATCCAGTTATTCGTCAAAGCGAGAGTTGCACCCCTGAAGAAAGTTACTATTCCGCGCTTGGAACTCAATGGCAATAATGGCAGTCAAAATCCACCACATGTTACTGAAGCAATTTCAACTACATATTGATGGAATGTATAACTGGGCTGATAGTTTACCAGTCATTCGATACATACAAAATCAGAGTACTAGATTCCAGACATTTGTGGCAAACAGGCTCACAATAATCCATGAAGAGTCTACTGTACAGCAATGAATATATGTGTAAGGATCCATTAACCCAGCTGACCTTTCATCTCGTGGTATTCGCGTTGGTGATGCCGAGAAGATTCGAACGTGGCTGACGGAACCTAAATTCCTGTGGAAAGATTCCACTAAATGGCCGCATAATCTAGATACATTGAGAGCTCCTATCGTTGATGACCCAGAAGTAAAAAGGCCCATTAATGCTGTTGCTGTTCTTCAAAGCACTCCCCTTCTTGACGATGTCATAAGACGCTTTTCTGATATCATGAAGTTGAAGCTGACACTTGGCTGGGTACTCTTCTTCATTCACTGCTTGAAAGCCAAATACAGAACTGGTGAATATCCTGGCCATGTGTCTGTGAACCGTAATAATCAACTGCTGCGATACAACTTCTCAATGAAGCTGATATGACATTAGTCAAACATTCACAATGCCAGCATTACCAAGAGGAACTTACACATCTACGAGTTATGAAGTCACACAAACGACCTACTGGCGTGGAGTCCTCAAGTGCCATATACAAACTGAACCCCTTTATCATGGATGATGTCATCAGAATTGAAGGAAGATTGAATCACTCCAACTTATCATATGACGCCAAAAACCAAATACTGCTGCCTAGTGATTCACTATTTACCAGACTGCTGTTGCAGGACATACACAAGCGAATCGGACATGTTGGAAAAACACAGCATGCTAGCTGAGCTCAGGCAAACGTTTTGAATTCCACGTGCAGGCCAGCTCCTTAAAAGCATGCTTTCCAAATGTGTCGACTGCAGGATATATTTTGCCTATCCTGAAGGCCAACACATGACGGACGTACCTTCTGACAGAGTTATTGGAGACTTACCTGCATTTACCTACGTTGGTGTAGATTATTTCGGGCCCATAGAAGTCAAGAGAGGTCGTTCAGTTCAGAAGAGATATGGAGTGATTTTCACTTGCTCTAGTTCAAGAGCAGTGCATCTTGAGGTGTCACATTATCTCACTATTGGCTCATATATTCGAGCCATCGGGGGTTCCTGGCAAGAAGAGGACCCGTAATACGCATCAGGTCTGATAACGGCACCAATTAGGTTGATGTTGAAGCTGAAATGAAATGAAATATTACAAGCTAGAACCAAACCAAAATTGGCAGGTACTTGCAACAACGTTACATCGAGTGGATGTTTAATCCACCAGCCTCCTTCCATTTTGGTGGGTTCTGAGAAAGGCTATTAAGATCTGGCAGACGTATGATGTATTCTCTGCTGAGAGATCAGAGTATCTCATTGGATGATGAAGCCTTGAATATCCTAATGTGTGAAGTTGAACAAGGCCTCAATATTCGGTGTAGCTGCATCTGATGATCTGTATGATCTGCAAACATTGACACCAAATTATCTGATGTTGTGTCGTATGAATGACATAATTGTTTGTGTTTGTGTGCGATTTGCTTGCCACACCTGTTGATTACCCTGTCTGTATGGCATTACTTCTGAACAAGCCTCTGTGGTGACATACTATGTTGTGCTGATATTTCCGTTATTTTTCATGGACAATGGCTATTATTATGGTTAGTACTATATCTATTTTATATTCTGTGATATGCCAAACTTATATTCCACAAAACCAGTTGTATTGCTACGTATTTTGACTGCAAAGTGAAGCTATATTTACTGTATATTGCGGGATGTGTGTGGGAGCCATGCTAGTAACTGGCCAGTTGGGCCAAAGGGTATTAATTCTGTGTGGGTGGTAAATTTATATGTTTCTGACACTTGGTATCATAATGATTAAGTGGTTGCATAAGATAGTTATAGATGTGGAGAGGAATATGACGGATATTAAGGGCATTTGAATTTTGAATATTGAATTGGACTAAGTAATACTGCATACTATTTTGGTATAATATGTACTTACGAATCTACTGGTATTTACTGAAATGTTGTACTTGTATTGTATGTATTTGAGTGTTAATGATCTTAGGCCAAACATAATTAAATGTAATGTTTTTTGAATAATGAATACTTTAGTAATTTGTTTTTAGTTTATTTTTAGTTAATCGTTTCTACGCTTCTGTACTTATGAATAAACGCATTAACATGGCTATACAACGTCCTGCATCTACTGTCTGAAAATGAATTGTGCACAAAATCCCTTGTTGCTACATCGTTATTACAACATGTTTGAGTCTATTAGCTTTGTTATGTATAATGTAGAATCTATATTGTTGTCCTTGTATGTGGTTTGGTGAAACGACCTATTAGTTCATACAATGCTGTTTAATGAATGAATACTCCTGACGTCGTTTGTTACTCCGGCAGACATCTCCATGAGTATTAAGCTACGGTTTTCCCATATTATGAGTAATTAGGAAATACTGATATAGGAAAATTGTTGAATGTATAGCTATTATAATCCCGACGTGTTATTCTCAGTATCGGAGATCTACCTGAAATCCGCTATTCTCGACTATTGGTTAAATAGATCAAGTGAATAGGCGCTTTAATTTAGATCCCACCACACCTAACTTCATATAAATAGAGACGCTAAATAAAGCATGGATGGACGTTTACTTAGTGATGAACAGAAACCTATGAGGATTAGCTGTTAGGTTCTATAAAACATAGTATTTACTCATAGTTTTATTTAAGATTAGATTTATGGAGGTAGAAGTCTCAAAGGATGCTGAGAGTTCTTGATGTTCTGCGCCTGTGGCTCTCTATATGTAACCTAAAACACGCCCACGCCCGCATCCTCTCACTCAAAGACGCGCACACACTCACGCAAAAGCAC